>NMRB01000804.1:18116-41234 GCA_002633025.1 Notospermus geniculatus | reverse complement strand
CCCCCCCCCCCCCCGCAATGACAATGTCAATTTGAAGTATCGGGAGAGGGGCACAGATGGACCAAGTCAGCGAGCCTTCCTGAGTGTCGGAAGGGCGGTGTTACACCGGCGGTCAAGGCCCAGAAGACTTTCAAATTAGACCTGGCGATTCTCCCAGGACGTGACCAACATTATTCATGAACAACCCTTCCTCATTTATTATTCCTTTGAGGTCCATTTGCAAAGGAAAGAAAGGTTAGAATCAAAGCAGGTGAAGAATACATGATTAATGAAGATCCTGCAGAACTGCCGCCGCTAGGAGGCGCTGTGAGCGGTTGTACCTTTTTCCGACGTCTCGTCCGTGTTGCACTGCGTCTAGACTTCGTCACACGAAACACTGCACTGCGCCGCACTATTTTTGATGTCTTCAATTCAATTTCAATTTCTTTGATACAACCGCTCGCAGCGCCGCCCTGTCGGGATAAAACGTTAATTAACGTCTTTAAAGTGACGATACGTCTGGTCATTATTCAATCCGTGAAAAGATCCGAGATGCAGTCAGATAGACTGCCACTGTGGAGCCCTGTTACTGTCAATACCAGCCGATAGGTGGCAGCACTGCGGGAATGATTAATTATTCAAAATGGCCGGGATCTTATTTACAAGGACTCCATAAGGACTCGTAAACTGGACTGTTTTCATTTTCATTAGGCCTATACCTATCAGAATACTGAGACCACATAGGGAAGTACAAGCCCGACCCAGAGTTCATGGACAAGCTCCAGCTCAGAGAGCGCCACCTGACGTGATCTCTTGTAAATGTATTTTTCATTGTTTCCCCAAAAAACACACATTCGTCGTGTCTGCGAAGACATCGATTTTCGATCATCATCGATGTTCGCCCCGTCTCGAATATCCTCATTAACTCCGCTAATAACGCGAGAATCACGTGACCTAATATAAAAGCAACTAATTATTTCTACCAATAGACTAACGGTATGTAATATCGATTAATTTGGTGATATATGATCGCTTAGTTTGACCTTGTTGGCTGGTCTTGTTAGGCGGACCTCGTTAAGCCGAGTCTAATTACTGCCAGGACTTTATGAACGCTACAGCGAAGATATGTATACCTCGCCAAGGAAGTTTCATAGCTACATCCTCAACAGTGTGAATTTGCTCAGCTCCGAAGCGGAGGGGGCATAATTCCCACGTCGTCAGCCAAGTCGCTCCGGAAACATTCCGGAAAACTGGATTTAATAGGCCAGGCGCACATTTGCGGCAAAACTCAATGCGGTGGGGGTGTTTTTAAAGTCGACTGACCCAAGCTGTTGGACTCGTCATTCAGACGGGTCAGTCGACTTTAAAAACACCCCTACCACATTGAGATTTGCCGTCAATTTGCGCCTGGGCCTAAAGAGCCACCGGCGACATTGCCAATTTTTTTCGACAGCCGACGCCACTGGCGGTGATTGCATCATTCTCCAATACCGTAGTTCTGCCTTTCGTCCCAGTGTTGGAGAATGTATGATTACAATACAATGCAGACGTGGATACAGTAGGAACGAGAATTATTTTACATGGAGCGAGGTTGATAAGCAGTAGTTTAACAACATTGTCAATAGAGGTCTCTCTTAACGCGGGAATGTCTAGGGCAGGATAGGGATGGAATGCAGTGACCCTTTAAGAGCCATTCACTGAGGAACCCGCTTGAATATTCATCTCGACAAACCCACAAAATAACTCATCGTCTCCCAACCAAACCGATGCAATCACGTGACCTTTCCCCTTGATTGATCACGGCCATTGTTTCCATGGCTACAAATATCTAATTACACTAATTAAAACCGTTAATGAGTTGAAAGAGATCGAATATGCGCATAGACCGGACTGATTGACGGCATGGAATCGATGCAGGCACACCAAGAGAGACCGACACGACAGAAAGAAGTTTGGAAATTTCAATAGTGTTTCGCCAGAGATGGGTTCCGTCTGATTGCCTCCTTACTCACTACACTCCCACGCTTACATCATCATCATCATCATCATCAGCAGCAGCATCATCACTGTCGACGTCACCTCAATGGCAAACATGCAGAACTGCCGCCACTAGGAGGCGCTGTGAGCGGTTGTACCTTTTTTCACGTCACAGTCTGCACTCCCGTGCTTACCACATTTTACAACGCTGAGGGCGTTCGTGCGGCTACCATGAGGTCGGGTTTCAGGGCAAGAGGACGATCTATCATGGATAGATCACCAATAATTAGTGAGTTGTACATTAGATGACTGGTTGGCTCTCACATTTCCTTCTGAAGGCCAAATATTCGATATTAAGGACAGAGTAACATTGATCCCAGCCCAATTAAGCTACGACAATCCACCTTCAATAGGCAGCTTTAGCCTCGGCGAGGAAGCCGGAAATTATCGACCATTTCCGAGAAAACCCGAAGACTAAAAGAATTTCACAAAATCGATGATGGCCACAGTTGCTCCGTTTGAAAATTGCGTGATAAAGGAAACCTGTGAGGCACTCGAGTAATTTCCTCGACACGTTGTGTTTACATCGTGCGCCATTGTGGCAACGGAAGTCGCCGTCGTCTGCTAGTATGCTATCATAGACGCACGCTCCACGCATAGCCGATAAGAAGGAAATGCTCCCTAAGACGCACACTCCAGGCATCATCAAAGAAGGAAATCGTTCGCGATTCAGGAAATGACATACACAATGGTTTTTATAACCAGCACTGTCTAACACGCTCACTTATCAGATTTATAACGGAAACAACCGAATGATGACGGAAATTGCCGAATCGATACTACATATTTCCGGTGTGGTGTGCGCAAACTCCCTAAACTTGATTTCCCTACGTCGACACCCGCCGAGTTTTGTTATTTTTTTACAACAGAGCAACTCATGATCAAAACATTCCGAGATGGGCCATCGTGATTGGCTGTCTTCGTTGAGGAGCAGCACAACTACTGCTACTAGGAGGAGCTTGGTGTAAACAGGACTGTGTAAATTTGTTCCGGGTCGGCGAGATGTTGAGTATAGCCGATAAAATCTTGGGTTTCTTTGGGTGTGGTAGTTCTAGCAGACGGCAGCACCAGCTTCATTCGGCACCTAACCCTAAGAAATGAGAAGCTTTACTGCCAAAAGAGGCCGCCTGTGAGCTCTCCTAGAACGTCACAAACGTTAGCCATGGCCTCCACGTTATTATGGATGACGTCTGAACTTGGGATTCGCTTGCATTCGATTTCTATTTTTGGCGGAAAATACCGCCCATAATTCAAAGTGTTGTGGACGCCAATCCCCGCCATGAAAAAAACGACCAATATCAATAGCGGCAGACGACCGGACTTGCTTTGTTGAACGGCAAAGGTAATATATCATCGGGTTGTAACATAATAAGAAACAGGACAAAAGAAAGTATTTGTTACAGTCCAGCTGGGTCTGATAACAAGACAGAAATGTTGACGTTGTTTCAGGATGCAGTTTGGCAGACGAATTGTTGTCGGTGCTGCGAGATTTCCCACGGGATTTGGCGCGTTAACAAAAACATGAGGCAATCAGAAAATGGCGACTGTTCCATATTCCGCTAGGGTTTGGTCCTGACAACACAATGAAGCCGACTTTTAGAAATCACTCAGAAGTTTCACTAATTGTAAATTTTTTAAATTCTAGTTGAAATATACGAGACTATTCGCGGCTCAGGATTGTCCCCTGTGCCCCCCCCCGCACAGACCGACATTCCGACAAAGAGCATTGGCTCAAGTAGTGTGTTTAAAGAGGCACTGTGTCCCTTCCTATCCTGCGCTAAACATACCCGCGTAAAGGGAGACATCTATTGACATGTTGTTAAACTACCGCTTATCAACCTCGCCCCATGTAGAGTAAATCTCGTTCCTAGGGAATCCACGTATGCATTGTATTGTAATCATACATTCTCCGACACTGGGGCGAAAGGCAAATCAATTGGAGAATGATGCAATCACCGCCGGTGGCGCCGTCTGTCGACAAAAAGTGGAAATATTGTGGCCGTTTAATCTCGGCTTTATTTAGTCTACTCTCTCGCGGATTCCTGCGCAGAGACACCTAGCGGCCACTCTCTGAACGATCACAAATTGCACTTTTCTCAATTTCACGCCTCATCGGCGCTTACCTCTCCCTGAAATTAAATTATTCGACGCGGCGAAAAGTTCATTTCAACCCAAGTATACCGCAAACACGCGTGCAATGTTGTCTAAAATGTAGATAAACGTTAGATCAAGTATTGTGGTTTGTGATCAAATCTTAGCAGGTTTCTAATGTTTGCTTCAGAAATCTTGCCGACAGAGTTCAGGAAATTAAACTGTTCCCTGGAGGATGAATACCATTTTATGCTTGACTGCAAGTATTTAATCTTATTGGCAAGTGTTCGCGTCTCAACTTTTGGTTGTCGACTCTTGAAGCGTGGCTCACAGTTTAAAGCGAACTGATCAACCAATCAAAGTGTCTGAATAGACCATCAACTCCGCCATTTTGAATCTATTACGTTACTAACATCTGGAATTTAGTGCCTAATATCATATATTTGCGCAACTGCTGTGGCTTTGCTGCCTTCGAATTGCATTTAGAATACGGTTGAATGCAAATCTCGGCTTGTCTTGGGATGCATTCCGGTAAAATACGATATTTGTAATTTTGAAATTGTGAATTTCTTTGTGTCATTTTTAACTTCCACGACTAAATCACTTTAAAAGTAAGGCCACGATTAAAAATAAGACCACTTAAAGATAAGACCAAACGTCGAAACAGAGCTCGCAGCGCCTCCAAGCGGCCGTAGTTTGAATTTTCTTCATTGGAGAGTAGAGGTGGATGTTTACCCGTTTTCATGGAATGATCCGATACAAAAACAATAACCTGTGGTATTGGCATTGTAAAAATGAAAACCCAATTATCGGAATTCGCATGGTTTATTGGACTTTGATGCAAGGCTGATATTTTAAGATTTTTTCGCGTAATTAATTCCGCATTGAGAAAAAGTGGCAAGTTTTATTTTGACAGGAGAACGCATTTTTCCAATAAAGTGTCAAACGGGGACCAGTTCTCTGCTTGGAGAGTAAAAAACTGAGTATCACTGCTTGGAGAGTGGAAAACATTAGAATCTCAGCTTGGAGAGTGTGATACGTTCGCAACTCTGCTTGGAGAGTTTGAAACGTTGACAACTCTGCTTGGAGAGTGAAAAACATACCGGAATCTCTGCTTGGAGAGTGTAATACGTTAGCATCTCTGCGTAAAGAGTGCGACACCTTAATTAGTATCCCTGCATGGAGAGTGAGATACATTTGCTCTGCTTGGAGAGTGCGCCACATAGTACCTCTGCCCCTGGCCTTGTGTTCAGGATATTCGCAAATCTTTGATCTATTTTTAGCAGCACTGACAGGAAAAGAGCCATCATCACGAAAACAGCCACCGATTCGCACGATAATATACCTATCATCTGATTCGCAGTCCCCGGTTCTGATTCATCATCTCTGGTGATTGAGTCCAATTAAACCCAATTTGTGAGATGGGCTTTCATCTTGAAGGCGAGACCCTCCTTTATACTTCCACCAACCATCAACCCACAGAAATGAGGGAACTTTCTCATCAAACAATCATTTGATCCGCCGAGAAAATTGCCCGCGTTCGTCGACCTTTCATCTTGTTTTTGATGATGTTTTTGTAAGGTTTTCTATGGAATATTACACAAACAATTACAGGCGATTTTCAGACGATTGCACGCCTCTGGTAGATTGGTTCCATATCTCATCGCTAGGGTTTACACTCAGATGGGAATCGCCTGCTGTCCATTCACGTATAATTCACGTGAATAGGGAGTTTTCGCAAAGACCCCGAAACGCCAACGCGAACGTCTATCCTTTTGTTCGGTGCTCTCTTCGTGGCATCGAACAATAGGTTTGGCGTTGGCTTTGGCGTTTCGGGGGCTTTGCGAAAACTCCCTATTGGCAGAAAAGAAGCCGAAAGAAAACGCTCTGATTGGTTGAAACGGTTGATCACGTGATAATCGACGATAGGCGATCTCAAATTAGCTGGTTTTACCAACCAGAACTCATAGCCTCATAACCTCATAGCCTCATAGCCTCATAACCTCATAGCCTCACAACCTCGTTGTCTCATAACCTCATTGCCTTATAACCTCATAGCCTCACAGCCCCGTCACCTCATGGACTCATAACCTTATAAGTTATCGCCTCTTACCTCATAACATCTCAACATCAAAGTCTGAAGAACTCACAGCCTCAAAACCTCATAGCTTCATTCCCTCAAAGTCTAATAAACTCACAGCCTCATAGCTCATATCCTCCTCATAGCCTCATAACCTAATAGCCTCATAGCTTTCTCGTCGGTGAATCAGCCGACAGAGGGTTTGTACGCGAAGCCAACTCACAATAAACAAAGCTAACAAGCAATAACGCGGAGTATTTACCCAACGATCTCAACCCGATATTGAATCATAGAAGACTTGGTAGACATAACAAAGAGAGACGCTCAGAAGTTGCAGTGTTACGTTTCCGTTCGTTGATTTTTCTTTGACCAGTATAGTAAATACAGGCATTTAGATGTTGCATTGTTACGTTTTCGTGTTTAATTTTTTTTCTGTGGCAACGTTCAGTATAGTAAAGAGAGAGATTTAGATATTGCAATGTTACGTTTTCGTTTGGGATTTTTCGGAGGTGACGTACTGTACTGTTCAGTATTACGTTTTCGTGTATCGATTGTTCTGTGGCGGCGGTCAGTACAGGCAAGAGACACGTTTAGATGTTACAGTCTTATGTTTTCGTGCATGGGTTGTTGTTTGTGGCGACGCTCAGCTCAGTCAAGAGAGACGTTTAGATTTCCTATTCGTAATCAAGACCAAGGCATCTCTCTCCAGATATCACCCCATAATTATTCTACACACTCAACACACCCACAATCATATTTTGAATAATTTCAACTCATTTTCCAACATTCGGATAATTTTTTTTCTTTAATAAGTACCTGGTGGAATCTGAAATCTGATATTTTGCCTCAGCGACAAATTTGAACCTTTAATTATCTCACAACGCCGACATTAAAACATCACCGACGGCAAGCTACAGAATCAGACTGTTTTGAATTTGACATGTTTGACATATTTACACAGATTTTGAAGCATTTCAAGTCAGAATAACGCATTTTAAGAAAAACTCGAGGAAAACAGCGAATGAAATTATTAGCGGAGAGATTTTACAACAATGAGCCAGAAGGATGAGGAACCCGCATAAATATTTTGCCCGACAGGGCGGCGCTGCGAACTGAGCAAAAACAGAGCAAAATGTCGCGTCACGAGTCTTTGACGGTGCAAACAAAAGAAACGGACATTCTTTGCAGGGAGACACTCTTTACTGTTACACCTGCAACAGTGGACGTTAGCTTTCATTCCAGTTTTTTTAAAATCACCATATCGGTAATATCACCATTAACTTTCATTTTTTTCCATTTGCTAGCGATATTTTTCACTAGATGAAAAAAAGACATCAGTTTTAACAAAACTTCCTATGAATCTTTGGTTTTCTTCCCGCAAGACGTCAATAAGAGCCTATTAATAGAGGTTCTACTGCCCCATCAATAAGAGCCTATTAATAGAGGTTCTACTGCCCCATCAATAAGAGCCTATTAATAGAGGTTCTACTGCCCCATCAATAAGAGCCTATTAATAGAGGTTCTACTGCCCCATCAATAAGAACCTATTAATAGAGGTTCTTCTGCCCCATCAATAAGAGCCTATTAATAGAGGTTCTACTGTCCCCATCAATAAGAGCCTATTAATAGAGGTTCTACTGTCCCCATCAATAAGAGCCTATTAATAGAGGTTCTACTGTCCCCATCAAAGTCTATCGACCTCATCATAATCATGACATGATATATCATCGCGCCGACCCCCGAGTCCCGGTATTGGATTATTTCTGCCCCAAACGGGAGAGATATCTATTTCTGGTTATTCGACCTTATATTTCAACGTTCCACCAACCTGTGGCTCGGTGAAAGCGACGCCTGTTCATTCTCTGACTCCATCGATTCTCAGCCGTCTAATTGCTACGTCTGACTTGCCGGGTTCTCATATAGAAAAAGAACCACCCACAATGATAGAAGTCGGGTAGGGCACAGAAAGTTAAATGTTGCATTAGAGAGGTTCAGATACTTTAATGACAACGATACGAGGTTGATAAGCGGTAGTTTAACAACACTGTCAATAGAGGTCTCCCTCAACGCGAGTATGTTTGGCGCAGGATAGGGAAGGAAAAGCCTGTCTCTTTAAACCTGATCACCGTTAAATCATCGCCCCCTAGCGAGACAGTTCTGAACTAACGTCGTCTGCTTCAAGGCACAAATTACTACCGACAGACAAGACAATGCTAACATCTCTTAATTAGAACGATCCATTCTATATCTGCCCCGGATATATTTAGAATATTATTCCAATAAACATACAATTATTTCAGTCCACGTTTCTTTTATTCAAATTGCCTTCATTTGCTGCGGGACTTCTAAAGACGGTCACGTGACCTAATGGCGTCTTTCGCTCCAAGTTCGTCTCGTGTTTTTCAAAGGTTGGTTCCGAAGCTTTGAAAGTTGAGGACACGACGGAGGCGATGAAGGAATTTAATAAAAATTGCTTCAGAATGGTTAATGGAGCCAGCGGTGAAAAGTCTGGCACACATTAGCAATTTAGAACCTTTTGTTGATAGGTATATGTAGAAGATGGATCTCGTCTAAGGTTTAATTTCCTGTCTTCTGTGTGCGAGACTCATATTTCATAAAAATGAAAGACGTGCGAATGGAGCCAAAGGCGAGAAACGGATTTTAATTTGAATTAAAGGAGAAATGATGAGATTTAAACCCTACCCCTGCAGGGCCTCGTCTGCGTATAGAGCGAATGGATTTCTTAACGCAGTCAACATCATCTACAGCCTGCTGCGGTGCTGTCTGCAAACGGACCAATCAGAGGTTTTGCTGTGCAGGTCAACGACGAATCAAATTTGACCTCATTCGTCCGTAGCCTCGTTGTGGAATACACGCGCTGGGTATTGCCTACATATGCTCGACGATCGCCAGTCACGTGACCCTGCCATTTTGCGCTGCTCAATCGTCTGCTAGTATCGCAAAACTGTCAAGTTTTTATACGTTTGTTTTTTTGTATTGATACGCGCTGACTGCCAATCAAAACATTGAGACAGACGTCATTCACAGCCAAACTAACGATCGCGGTCGCTTAGCAACGAGACGCGACGACTTTCAGCTAGAAAAGAACATCTTGTTTCAGAAAAACGTGGCGAACTGACCCAGGCTATTTTTTCGTTCGGGCAAACACTGGTGATCACCCAAAAAGATGTGGATCTTTTGTCCAAAACGGCGCGCAGTCATTGGATACACAAATTCACGGTGCAAACTCCATTATCCATGAAATNTTTGAAGCTACGAATGCGTTGGACGTGACGTCCAACATGGCGGCCTCTCGTCGCGGCAGTGACGTCACAATCATAGCTGCACTTCCTCTATAGAGGTTCTTCACGTGACGTCACATTTCCATGACGACACGATGCCGCCATATTGGCCGTCAAAATGCCAAGCGATATCACGGCATGGACACAGCATCAACACACTGATCGTGACGTAAAATATCATAACGTGACGGTTTCTCACGTCGTTGCCGGCCATTTGACGGCCAACATGGCCGATTGTTTGTAGTCATTTGACCGTTGTTGCGTCAGTAAAGGACATCTATACGCGATCAACTCCCTTTAAACTGCATCAACGACAACACAAGGTTTGGGAAGAAGGGTCTCGTACCTTTCCACTCTTACAACCGATACTGAGTAATCCACGAGAACACGCGTGATATGACCGGGTAAAAATCCCCTTTGATATGACGGGAGACACTATCATGTTTCTTCAGAAAGCTAAGTGGCTCGAAATGTCACCAGTCTTTGACCTTATGACGAATCAATGGCGGAGTTAGAACCTTTTTTTTGGGTGGTTGGATTCACAGCCTACGCACTGAAGACAGCTGCGGCTGTCACACCTGTAATAGTGGGTTCGATCCCCAACTAGCGATGCGAGGCGGCATATTTCATTTGAAGTTATATTGTGTCAGGTCATTCCTTCAGTCTCAACCATTATTGGACAAAATTAAAGGACATTTTCCACGGGTTATTCTTTCCTATTACACGGGTAGATGATGATCTTTTATTCCCGCAGGATAGTGTGAAGGTTGCTTTAACTATCCCCTCTATGGGCGGTTATATCCGCAAAAAAGAGGTCCCGAAATAACGACGTTGTCAGTCATGATTTCGATTTTCGAGTCGTATAATAGAAAAACGTTGGGTGGCGCTGCAGTCGTCAGGATGATTTGAAGTTGAAGCTTACAAAGACACTGGGCAGATGAATATTTTATTATTATTATTCCAATTTTGTAACGTCTACAAATCAGCTGCGACTTTAGATCATCCGGGCGACTACAGCGCCGCCTAACGTATTTCTCTGTTACGACTCCAGGTCACATCACCAAGACTCAAGATCATGACTTATAACGTGTTTATTTGCTGATATAACGGCCCATATCCGTCTGAAGGAAAGCCTCGTTCGAGTCGCTGTATTGGCAATCGAAGTGTTGACGTACACAGGTTTCTGTCGTGGGCTTGACGACTCAAATAGATAAAGGGATTTTTACTTGATCGTCTCGGGTTTCCCTTGCCTTGTATTGAATGAAAGGGAAGTCGGACGTCTATAGCTTGGATCTATAGGGTAGAAGTCAATGTTTATTGTGGGAAGGGCAGCAGAGTCATATCTGACGGAGTCAAAGCTTATCCTGGTCTCTGGACATCACGTGACAAGCGACGAGTCCCTTCAAATCATGACCGCTGCAAAGAGCAAACAACGCCACCGACAGAGACGCTATAGAGGTTCTTCACGTGACGTCACATTTCCATGACGACACGATGCCGCCATCTTGGCCGTCAAGATGTCAAGCGACGTCACGGCATAAACACAGCATCAACACACAGATCGTGACGTCAAAATGTCATGACGTGATATTTTGACGTCATCACCAGCCATTTGATGGCCAACATGGCCGATTCTTTGCAGTCACGTGACCGTTGTGACGTCAGTGAAAAAATTGTTACGTATTACGTATTCATACGCCTTTCTAAACCTCTCAAATAACAAACTTCGCCACGATTATCTTCGGAGACACTACATCAAATAGCACGAATGCTATAAGAGCTCTCCATATCCAAATCGTTGACTAAACTCCTTCACTTTAATCCAAACTCCGCATAATTTACCGGAAAAACCGAAGAATTCGCTTCTGCAATAATCAGCCGACTCCTCAAGTCCGTCAATCTAATTTGATATAAGATGAGCAGGAATTTGTCCTCGCTGACAATTACTGCTCAAGAGATGATGAGAAAACGACGTTTTTTTTCTTGGAGAACATGAGTTTTTGTGTATATTACAGTAAAGACTGGTGGATCCTGTCGCGTTCTGAAAATTGCGGCGGGATTTGGCAGGTTACGGTACATTGTACATTGGATGGTACGGTCGCAGTTTACTGTAAAGCGGTGGAACTGTCGCATACTGTCACAGATTACTGTAAGGACTGGTGGATCCCGTCACAGATTTTGCTAACTATAACAGTACACCACAGAGATCAGTGCCGTTCAAATACTCAATGATATATTTGCGGCATCATTATTTTTGTAAATAGCGACCCATTTGTATGCAATCAAACGCAAAAATAAATCGGCATCGCACCCCATGGAATTTCAATAAAACTCATTTTCCGTACCAATATAACATGTTTAATGGGAAATACTCACGGTTGTAAATATTATGGATTTTGTTTGATGTTCGGCAAATGTTATTACGAGAGTTCAACGTAGGAATTTGTGTTTTAACGTTCTCGGGAGGGCTTCCGGTTTTTTATGCACACGTTTTGGATTCTCAAATGGGTGAAATAAAATGTTATAGGTCAATAATCAACTTTTTCAGTGAAAGTACATCTATCCCAGACAGGAGGAATCAAGGCCGTTTGTTTCACAAGCAAATGAAACGAAAAGCTGAAAGAAGATTCCGAAGTTTGTTGTTTTAAAAGCAGGCATTCCAGCGCCACCTAGCGACGAAATCATAAACAACTTACCTTCTGTAATTGCCGAAATCGATGATGGTGAAAACATGAAAAAAAAAGAAAGATTCTCATAAGTTTTATTATCGCTGGTGACATCATAATCAAAGAAATAATGCATGATGTTACGCGCCAGATGGAATGATTTCATAGTGCCATCTAGTGTCATATTGTGGAACTAGAGAATTCCTGAGTATCATCCAGATAGGATTCTTTTCCACATGCCGGTAAATCGCACACAACGGTAATGACTTCGACATTTTAATCGATGACTGACGTCAAAAGCACAAGACACCCGTATAAAAAAGAGCACGACATGCCTACTTGCTGATTGGTCCGTCCCGGGCCCGCTGCTGCCACCTACCGGGACGAACTAGATCTAGTCTGCCATCAACATTTCAATGAGCAACCTGCAGAACTACAACCACTAGGAGGCGCTGTGAGCGGTTGTACCTTTTTCGACGTTTTACCCCTGTTGCACTGCGTCAAGGAGTCACGACGCGACGTCATGACACACTGCTTTGCTCATATCTTAGTTAACGTCTTTGTACAACCGCTCGCAGCGCCGCCTGTCGGGATAAAAAGTCAAGCGATTCCTCATTGTAATGTTGAACACGTTTTCTTTGTCTCCGCTCCCATTAATCTCGTACATAATTCATTATGTTCAGTTGACCACGAATCCCCAACCGGCGGATTACTTCAAGACATAAACGAATGGAGGACATGACCTGGGTTCAACACACCTCATGAATATTAATTAGGAGAAGAGACGATGAAGAACTGGTGATGTTTTACGCGTTATTTCTACCAATCACGGAGGTTCTTTCATTCTGCCCGTGCAATGTCTGTAGTCGGAGAGATAGCAAGGAGAGTGCGTGCCGTAGTGCATGCGTGGCGTAGTGCATGTGGTAGGGCGACAGATCGGGAGGCCACTGGTTCGTTCCCAGTCCAGTCGCCATTGTCTAAAAAGTACCGAGTGATGCGCTGAATGAGCTGCTGGTCGAGTTCGCCAGAAGGTTTCTAGAGAGACTGGGGGAATAATGTGAAGCGGTTTAGGTCTGTGGTACGTTGGCAGCTGGTGGAACTGCTNAGGATATTTCCTATATTTTCAGGCTTTTTTCATCAACCATCAATTTTTAACCACAAATTTTAAAAACTGCATTGAAAAATGGCATAAGTGTCTAATCTGGCATCGGACTTTCTCAACCTCAGATGCCGGGAAATCGCTTCTCAGAGCTTCTGATTTTCTAAATTTTCCTGGGGGAGGCCCCCCAGACCCCCCGCCAAATCGGTACCAGTGACGCGCAGGCTTTCGGCACATGCGGGCCCATTGTCCTCCGCCTTCAGAAACCCACCCCTCAAGGAAATCCTTGATCCGCCCCTGATCTTTCCTTTTCATGTCGTACTGTTGCCTGAGTCAGGGAGATGCTCACAAAACTGCACTGGACTTTGGACTTGATGTCTTCACCCTAAATTGAGCATGCTGCTTAATGTTTTTAAGGGTACAAACCCGGGCATGAACAAGGCAGCTGACATCAGTTTCAGGTTCCATTACAGTCAAGAGAGAGAACATGACATGGAAGGCAGCCATGAAACATTGTTTCATCGGATCTTTATTAGGTATTTCATGTTAAATTTGATCAACATTGCTTGGAAATTTCCTATATTTTTCCTATATTTCCCCTAAATTCTTGGAATATTTCCTATACTATTTCGGTCATTTTGTGGTGGGAGCCCTGCCACCGCCCTATGTTTTTTTTAAAACATTTCTTGTTAACCCTCTCTAAGTCGTCACGATTTTCAGGTCACCGGGTGACCGGTTTCTATTTTTAGCCCTCTCCAGATCGACAGGATCGTGAAAATCATTTCTAACCTTTCTACGTTTTGTTCTCCTATTTAAAGTGCATCAAATCAAACTGGAATAGTTTCATGGTTTGGCCTACAACTCTAAGTTTCAACAGTGCCATCTCGTGGATACTCTAGGAACTAATCCTGCAAGGATCATCAACAATGCCATCTCTTAGTTCCGAGGAACTGAATCGAACTCTGTTCGCCATACAGGATTCAGTTGATTGGTTTGAAGAGTAACATGTATCTTCACTTTAGTTTCTCTGAAATTTACTACTTTTCCATTTGTATCTGTAATCTGGAATGTTAAATGATTCGTCGTTTTGTCAACTATTCTCTCACAATGATTAGGCTCATATCTTTGAAGTTTAATCTGCTCACCGTCATCTACTGGTATTGAGCATAAAATGTCTGTGTGTTTGTTATTCAGAAGTGTGTATTCTTGTTATCTTTGTAATTTTATCCGATCTCCATCATCTATTGGAAGTGTGCATAAAATGCCTGAGTGTTTATTATTATGAAGTGTGCTTTCTTGGTTGATTAAGTTACACCTTAAAAAGAGATTAGTAACATAAAATGGTAAAGGTTTAGTTGAGTAATATGTACCCTTTTTGGTGAAAGTTTCCTGTTTAAAACCAAACCATTTATTAACTATTTCTACTACATACTCTGTTAATCTGTTGTAGTAGGTTTTTCTAATTTTAAAGTCCATTTCAAAAGAAACACTAGTTACTCCCTTAGCTTCTACAATCGAACTTTCTTCAGGTTCCCTTTGCTTAATCAACATATCAAAGTTAAAATCCTTATCTTCTGTTAACTCAATGGTAATATAGTTGCTGTTATCACAACCAATCTTTACATGGTGTATCTCACTTTCTTCTATTATCTTCTACTCACTACAGAACCCCGCTAAGCTAAAATGTTTGTTCAGTGGGAAAATATACTCTTTATCATCAATAAAAGGTGTACCATAATAATTATGTTCTGTGGTACTCTCGGGAATTTCTTAGCTCCCTCTTCACAAACTTCTCTAGCATTCATAACTTCACCTTTCTCCTCATGTTTTTTAGATGAAATCAAGTGAAAAACCTTCACACCTTCTGGGAGAAAATCTCCACTCCACCAAGTGTTGTAAAATGATACACTTTTTACAGTAATGGACTTAATAAAATGATAATTCTCCAAATAAATATCAAATGTAGCTTCTTCACATTCTGGCTCATCAAGAAAATAATTGACCTCCATTTAATTCATAATAATTTGGAGGAGCTGAAGGCTCAATCGGATTTGGATAATAGTAGTAATAATAATGATAATTGTGGTTTACTGTTTCTTCAACTTTTCTATCATCTCGTTTTGGGCTAACTTTTTTCCTTCTTCTAAAAAAGTATTTTTAAGTGCTTCTACATCAATATTTGGGTTTGCAGCAGTTTCTCTTTGCTTTTTTCTTATGCCATTCTTCAAGACAATATATTTCTCCTTTTCACTGGTAATTAGTGAGAATTCTTCTTGTGTAATGTGTGAATCTGATAGGGCTTTACTAATTAAATTATTAACAGTGTTTAATTTAGAAACAGCTACCATCCCTATCTTTTCATGCTTCTCAATTTTACTCTGAATATCCTTCTTTACGATATCAAAATGTTTGAAAGTCAACTCATTCGTTTGCTTGGTAAATTTGGACTTTTGCGCGTCGCTGGCTGTGTTTGGAATAAATCTTACACAAGGCCATCAAGAGAGTATGACCGTATACCTTAGTGATGCGAACAATTGTTCCACTTGGCATAAACGTCACTTGTGTTGGGCGAACAACATAGTTGCCATATGGTGGCCCTTTAAGGAAATAAATCCAAAATGTTATAAAAATCACCAGATATTAGTCGATGTTGTCAGATATGCCCGCAGTTGCCCACACCATCGTCAGTAAATGACATTCCCTCGGCAATCAAGTCACAATGCCACTGATTTCGAACACCATGCTATAATCTGGCTTCAATAAGGTCGCACGCAGACTGCACACCCTGCTAATCTAATTGTCTGTCACGTGACCATGATTGATAGCTGACGATATTAGCCTCATACATCGCATACTGATCATTTCAATTACAGTATATCCAGGGCTGGACACATTTCACCAGGTTGGCGCTGAAAGACATGGTGGCTATTTCAGTAGTAAAGGGCTCTGGTCCATTTCGTGTCCTAGCATCTAATCAGCCAGGCTAAAGCCCAGTTCACACTGCCACGATTCCGACCACGATGCCTCTACGAAATGCTTTCGTGGTGTTCCTATAGGCTTCGTGATGCCTTCCTACAGACTTCTTGTTTTTCGTGATAATCCGCACCCATTGTAACACTAAGGCCACGCTCCCTCTACGAAAATATTTCAGAGGATTCGTAGAGGCAACGTGGTCGGAATCGTGGCAGTGTGAACTGGGCTTTACGTTTGACCCTTCGGAAGTCTAGGCGGAACCTCTCTTCTAATACAACTTGGGGACTGGCAAACGCCGTCCGTAACTGAGACGTACCCTGGTTTCAGAAGTCAAAAGAAGAGATGACCTTTCAGATTGACACATACTGTCCTTAATTGAGAGGTGTCCTGTGACCAATCGGGACTGATGGGTGTCCGAAATTGAGGTGTCCGCCTTGGGGGGTGTCCGCTCTGGGAGGTTCAACTGTAATTCTTAGTCACTATTCAAATTTGACCCCTAAAACAAGGACAGCGTATGTACACATACACCTATACGACCAGACAGGAGATCGTCAATATCGGATGATTAATCTCATCAGACCTGTCATCAATTTTATTGATCGCTCAGACCATCGCGTCATGCTCGGCTGCAAACAGTTTTATGATGATTAAACCACCAATACACGCAGAGATTCGATTATTATTCAAATTAGGGTCAAAGGTCATCGGTCTAAACCACGACTCGGTAAATCTTATTGTCTACGAAACCCTGCGGTGAGGACGTAGGCGAATTTGTAACAGGACTAGACCATTTAAATTCATGTTTACAATAGGCAGCATTCCAGTGAAATTTGACGTCCATTATGTATGATGACAATAGATATTTGAATATACAGCCAATCAATAGACTTGATAGACGTAGTAGGCGGCCTCCCTCGCCAGTGTATTGTTTGTTGTTCTCGGTTGATCTATGCTATACGCCTGGTTTCACTTGACTCGCTTTGATAATTTCCTCGCTTCCACGTCTGCTGCACACATTCAATTAAAAATCTCATCAGAAAACTCTGCGTTTCGCAAAAATCACATTTTATAACCACCCGGGAGATTATAACTGACGGAATCTTGGCTTCCACTTTTTCTACCCTCCCGGGGTCTCGTAAATGGCGGATCTTCGCGAAACGAACAGGAGTAATAGGCGTGATATGATTGCGAATTTATCCCTGGGAATTAGCTTGCGGAGATATTTCAAATGGTTGCAAATCTCGTGGGATCACGTTAAATCACGGCAACACGAGATTGGAAAACGTAATCAATAATTCACAAATTAAGTTTGCTAGACTTGTTTGTAGACACTGCAACATTTCGTTTACGGGTTTCCAGATAGAAGGGGCATCCAGATAATAGAGGTGTCGTCAACATAATACTGTGCAACAGAGAAGCAGGAATGAGGATTTCATTTGATGTTTTTATCCCGACAGGCGGCGCTGCGAACGGTTGTACCGAAGACGTCAAATACAGAGCGAAGAAATGCAATGACGTCGCGTCACGACGTCCTTGACGCAGTGCAACAAGGACGAGACGTCGAAAAAAGATGTTATACAACCAGCGCCTCCTACTGGCGGTATTTTGCAAGTTCCTCTTTGGGTGGAACTTTGGTCTCTCCCTGCATTCGTTTGATTTTTTTCAATTCTGCTGAGCCCTAACCCGTGATTACAGCTGTCAGACCCATCTGATGCTAATCTCCGGATAAGAATCCGGTCTTCAGTGTCGGCGTTACCATGACAACCATACGTCATTGGCCTCGGTTTGAAATTCAATACCAGATAGAGGCCCTGGGAAGAAATGTCCTCGTGCCTAGGTTTTTCTGACGGGGCAAAATGGAAGGTCAGTGATATATGACTGACAACTAGGCCTAGGAGGTAGAGAAATTCTGTGTTCCGTAGAAATTCGGCGCAGACCTCCCCTCCCCTCCAACACTCACAACACACCCTTCCCTGAAGGCACTGGCTAACAAATATGCTACGTTCATATGAAACGAAAAGATCATCTCTGACATATATGCGCTAATTTATTGAATTCCTGATTGGAATTCGGCAAATTCAATCCTACCCGAGCCATGACCGATGCGATTCCGAGACGCGGTTTCATTTTCGCAAATTCGTTTGATAAATTGCCGGGTCCCGTGGGGAATGTGCGGTGGTCGAAGATCGTTATGGCCTTTTTCGTCATCCATCTTCCTCGTTTGTGCGCAGTTACCGTATCCATTCTTCAGCTTCTTCTTGAGAACAGCAAGATAATAGACGGCGCTGCAAACGCAGAATGACATCAGGAAGTCCCGTCCACTTTTTGGATGCCAGCACACTCGTGCTTCTTGTGTCGAATGGGGACACTGAACAAATCGGGACACTGCACAAATGGGGACACTACACAAATGGGGCATGCATGAAGTCCTGTTTGTGAGTCCCCAGTTCGTCGGTATAGAACTGACATGGCCGTCACAAATCAGCTAACTATATGGACATTTGATTAGGCCCAAATGGGAACATTAAAGTGCAAACTACCCATTGATTTGCATGATGTATGGTGTGATTTGGCAGGCCCAAAATTGGATGGGAGACTTTTCTGCCGTTAGAGGCCGCCGCCAGTAAGCGGTCCTAGAACGTCATGAAATTTGACGTCACATAGGGAAGAAATTCCCGCCACGACGTCATCCACAATGACGTGGACGCCATGACATACGTCTATGACATCAAATTTTGTGACGATCTAGGACCGCCAACAGGCGACCTCTAACGGCAAGTCCCTGGTTCACTCTGCACATAAATGCACAAACAGTCAACAACGTACCCATTCCTGAAGGCACTGAATATGATCGTGAAAAACTCGTTCATTGCATTTTTCCTGTCCCCACCATCAAACGTTACAAAAGATAAGGGCGGCGTTTAAGAATCCTAAATGGACGCGCCTCCAACGCCCTCACAGCAAGTTCCATATGCAAATGACACACCTCTACCGGCCTGCAATTAGCAGGACATGCCCGAACGCTTCCTGTTTGATGATATTGGAGAATGCATTAAAAAGAAGAGGATGGTGTAAAAAATATTCTAGGAGTAGTAGGCTAAAAAGGTTCTGCATTTAGATACCCTGAGATAAGATTACACGTCCGGGCTAAATCCAGTACCGTGTGGGATGTCATTTGCATACGGAGGTATCTGTCAGCATGGAAAAAATGAACTCGATCTGTAAGTCGTTGCTGTAGGCGGGATAAGGTTTCCTGAGCTATAAGCTAAATTGCAGACCGGTGTATGGTGGTATTTGCAGGAGGGTGATCCAGGCCCGATGTGTCGACATTCAGCAACGATGACTGGTCATCTGCGCATCAGGGCGCGTGTCCTACTTTGAAGATGGCAGGAGATAGACGATTCTCGAATTCGCAGATCTGCGCACTTCCGCCGAAATCGCAACCAGAACCTCGATCTGAAACCAGCTGACGTGACGCAATCCATGATTCAGCAATGGTCAACTCTGATGCAACGTCTTCGAAGTCGCTGTCGTGTAGTTCTCTGCGTTACGTCATTCAGTTTCAGACCGAGGTTGTGGTTGCGATTTCGGCGGAAGTGCGCAGATCTTTCTCGTTTACGTCAATTTGGGATTTGTCTATACGCCATGACGGCTCTTTCAACACTATTAGGCCTACAATCATTGTTGGTCTACTTAACAGAGTGTTGACTGTAATCGTCACACGATCTCTCTGTTCATATTCCACATCATGATATGTGAATATCACACCTCAAAACGAACGGAATGAAAAACATGACCATGTTGAAGATGATCTCCTTGATCACGTGATCACGAACGACATGGTCGTGTCAAGTTTGTTCACGGCTTCAGAGATTTGGTTTGCTGTTGTTGAGAGACCTTCATTAGCCACTGCAATAGAGGTTCTTTACTGACGATTGTGACGTCACTGCCGCGACGAGATGCCGCCATGTTGGACGTCACGTCCAACGCATTCGTAGCTTCAAATGACGTCCAACATGGCTGACGTGCTAATTATGACGTCAATGATGACGTCACGTGAAGTTCCTCTATAGGCAGTCTGTTCGTCGTTTCAATGCCCCCCTGCCGCCGCCATCTTGATTTCTACAAAGATTTGGTGCGCGCGCACCTATTTTTAGGCAGACCAACACATACGATTGGTCGGGAGGTAAGCGCTTGCCCACCAGATGTAACTGCGCATTTTTGCAGTTTGCAAGAAATCCAAGATGGCGGGGGCCGTGGATCGCCTGGCGGACGTGATAACCACTGTAAAAAGCTTAGGACTTCTTGATGATGCAAGGTGGTGATTCGGTCAGGATTCGAACCTGTGAACTCTCGGTATCCAGTCCGACACAAAACCATTGTGCCACTCAGCACTGCGCTCCTCTGTAGCTCAGAATTGGTGGGGTCAGAGGTCACAAAGCTGACCTGTTACCCATTCAAACATTGTGTAATCAAATATTTAAAGGGGCCGTGCGATGAACAGCCGTATATCATAAATAAACTACAATTGATTCCTGATCTTCTTCAATTGATACTTTCTAGATGATCAGCTCCATGGGTGAATTGATGAATATTTAATCCGGTATTTAGGCAATCACTTTCTGGCTGTGTTCATTTCTGATTTATTGTTATTGATTTTATAATTATTGGTGATTGATGAGAGATGGAACAGCCGCCGTGGCTCTTATAACAAATAACCCGCTTACCCCCCCCCCCGCCACCGCTACACACATTTCTTTTGCAGAAAAGCATGGCCTTGCTGTAGTTTTATGTGGTCATAAATTCCTGGTAGACGAACATTTATGACTGGAAATACGACACCCAAAGGGAGAAATTACATCGAAAATTCGCCAAACGACAATCGTTGTTGTTGTCGCCAGTCCGGACGAACCGTGACAACCATCAACAATAATCCAGAACCAAAACCAAACCCAGGTACCATTGACACCCTCCTGGGCTTACCTACAAAATATACCTCGCTCGGAGGGATTCGGATCATTAGTTTCAGAAGGTGATAGAATCCTGAAGGTTTTAGAGAGAGATTTCAGCCGCCAATGACGTGCAGCCGTCAGCATTACGTGACCATATAGCAACCCTCCGAGTCTGACCGAAACGGTCAGTGAACTGAAAAATTGTCTCGTCGTAGATTTCGCCCTTCGGTAACGAGGAGGATGGGCGCCATGTGTTCTTAGAGAGAAGAAGTCACACCTTTGCGATAAATACCCTCATCAGGCGTGTGCGTTATACGCTTGGGTTGGCATCTTTGACGGGTCTGCTGAGGTCAGTGGCCGCCGAGGGAGGCGTTGCAAAGGATGGTCGGTATTGGTTGAGAGCTGGAAGGCAGCCGCGGTCATCCGGGATCGCTTGGAGCAGTGGTAATGAGGTCGGACTCGTGGACTCAGCGTTCGATTCCTGGTGTGACAGGGATCAATGTCCTAGGAATGTAAGTCTGCACGGCTTTGGTTTTGGTCAGGGCTAGTGACGTAATCGTTCACTAAGGAAAACTAGCGGTTGATCGGGCAGTAGGCCTACAATAGGACCCAGACTTTGCTTCCAGGGGAATATAATCCCTGCCACACCTCTGTACAATTATTTCCTGTCCAAGCGACATTCAAGTTGTGTTAAAGTAGCATGGACTCGGGTCATGGCGGTGCCTAAAAATGGTACATTTAGGCCACAGGCGTACAGAAATCACGAGGGAATTTGCACTTTAAAACCCAGACGAACTCAGGATGGCATTCACAAACCGCCATTCAGTCGTCCAAATCTCTGTCGACAGAGATTATGGTTGTCGCCATGGCACCAAACACTGCCGTGGGAAAGAAAGGATGGTTTAATCTAAAACATGGAATCTATGTCAGGTGGCGGAACGAGGAGATTTGTGTGTGTCAGCTGCTTCTCTCCAGCGACAATGGTAGAAGTCTGGTGGAACTTTTCCGTCACGGACTATCTATCTACGATTTCCTTCTATCGAAGTTCTTCACCTGGCTTCACATTTCCATGACAACGATGCCGCCATATTGTTCGTCAAAACGCCAAGCAACGTCACGGCATGAACACAGCGTCAACACACAGATCATGACGTCAAAATATCATGACGTGAGTTTTGACGCCACTTGACGGCCCACATGGCCGGTTCTTTGCAGTCACGTGACCGTTGTGACGTCAGTGGAGAACCTCTACACGGGCAGATCTCAAGCCCTTCAAGTTTTTTTGTGCAAGCGAACTCAAGGAGGCTGTTTATATATACAGTACCAGCCAACTCGGGGGGGGGGGGCATCGCCAGCGCCCCGACCAAGCTCGACTGTTTCCGCCTAGGCCATGCAACAAAGATACCGGTACCATGGAATCCGTTCAACCTGGTAACCAGGATTGAGAGTGCGGACCTCCCCTCTGTTAGCTCAGCTTCCCTGGAACTATCATCAGCAGTTTTGAACACATAAATTAAAACAGTTGTGGCATGGCAGCCTAATTCGCCCCTTGGGAGCTTCTCCCTGTAATTCGTCAACAAAATGACTGTTGCTGTGGTTGATTCGACCCAGGAGAATTGGGTTTTTTTTTTTCTTCAAAACTACCAATGAGATTGCTCCCGAAGATAACTCATTCGTTATCTCTGCAAGCGGTGCCACCTACCGGTAGCCTAAAACTCATTCAGTATGTTTGTGCAGGTGGCGCCACCTACTGGGTAGCCTACTTCAAAGCCAATGCATCATGTTCAAATTTCTCAGTGTGTATGACAGGATTGTGGTCCCACAATTTAAATCAGCAACTAATGTCACCAACTGTGGCCCAGGCACTTGTGTGCACGCCTACATTCCCTAGGTCTACCATCCATGGTCCATGGACGCTAGGTGCCCCCCCCCCCCCAAT
>NMRB01000804.1:0-18064 GCA_002633025.1 Notospermus geniculatus | reverse complement strand
ACTGGCAACCTGCCGTCTTGTTCCTTTTAACTGCAGCGACGAATTATCTTCTTAACCATCAAAAGAACAGGAAATATCAAAAATTGTACTTTATAAAACCGCACTCGCCGAGTCACACTGAAAAAAAGTGAATTTACACCTGCTACCCGAGGCGATCAAGAAAACGATGTTATTTTAAAGACTCGTCGTTCGCCCGCGCGGCGACGGAGAAAAAATACGGTACAATCAGAGGTTTTTATAAAAGGTCACAGCTCCATTTATAAGAAGCTTCCTCGTGGTGTTTCTCTTGGCGTATTACTACCACAAGACATCGTCATTGTTCATCCCACGATAGAACACCTGGAATACGTTCTATCGAAGGATTATGTACAGAAATTCAGCGTCACTCACTCAGTGTGTGTGGCGTTTGCTGTGAAAACACAGGGGCGGATCCAGAATCATGGGAAAGAGGGGGCACAGCCAGCGCACATCGTGGAAAACCTCGGTCAAATTTTAACATCTTTTCAAAATTTCAAAATTTCCCGGTCAATTTTAAAGATTTTCCACAAAATAGAGGGGGCACGGGCCGGCTTTGCCCCCCCCCCTTGGATCTGCGCCTGAAACACCTATATCCAAAACGAGCACAAAAACGACACACAGTATACAATAAATCGGAAAGTCGTCTCCAAATATTTCGCAAATTTTCGACCCCAATCGGGGTCTTCCTCAGGCGCTATATAAAAGAGATATCAGAGGTGAAAACTAACATATCGTATCTTCTCAGTTTAGATTGTACATGTATTTTACAATGAGGACCCCGACCCACTGCCTCAATAGGTGTCACTAGTGGTTAAAACTATTGAATTGAAAGGGTAAATTTCCCTCCCAAAGGGCCACATTCCCCATTCCTGAAAAGTTTTGCTTAGTACCGTGGCGAGCCTCCAAAAAGCAACTTGGCGCAAGGTTGACTTCACTAATGGCGGCTGTACCACCATATTGCTATGCAAATTCAGTTCAGAGGTCAACGGCCTTGACTAGACAATGAGTAGTCTCGCGCAAGGCAGCCTGTACCATAACGTCATAAGTGTGATGCGCCCTGGTAGTCTTTTGATCAATAGTGAGTAATCTGATTATTTTCGAGGTTGGTTCCGGAGTTCTGTAGGAAATATGAGCTTAACGACGTTCCCTGGTCTAGTTCAAGGTTCTGAACTCTTACCAACATTGCTTGTATTCTGTTCTGTTGGGTTGCAGGTTGCCCCGGCTGTCGCTGTAATCTGCAGAGCGCCTCCTACAGGCAGATTATGAGGCGGTGTCGATCTCTCTGCTCAGCTCAGCAGAACACCAGACCGACCTGCCTCATCCCTCTAGGCATCCTCTTGTCTATTTCAGCAGGGAATATTTTCCAGCCCAGCCCCTGGGAAACTTCGTCGCCATTCTCTCGTTCTTTTCACATGTTCAATATTATTTATTCTCTGCCTGTGGAGCACCCTCTTAACATAATAATACAGACGTGAAACTGCATGTGTGGATGTGGTACATGTTGATGGTATTGAATATTGAGTCTAGAGGGGGGCTCTTGGAACGCACTGCTTCATCATACCAATACAAACTTGTTCAGTAACGGTAACGCCATTTTAAAATTCCAGTCTATGATATTGAAGTGTACTTTTGCAAAGGAGGGTACGCTCTCGACTGAACTGTACGTCTATCGTATGAAAAAATGGGGTCCGACACTGATTGGACCCAGGACGGAAAGATGACTGGGGTGTTTGAAAGTAAAGAGAGTATCACGATTCTGAAAGCCGGTATATCAGAGGAGGAAGTCCTAGGAAGGCAAGTCCGGCGGAACACAATAATCTGCTATACATGTNTTGTATTGTCCACTGTGCCTGCTATATTGATGTTTGTTAATCTTTGTTGTCAGACCTGATGAAGGCACGGTAGTGTCGAAAGCTCGTCCCAATATACTCAAGTTGATCTACAAAAAATGGTGTTATTATGTACTTTTTCCTGATTTCAATCTTCTTGATCAACACGGCTACCTCGAAATTCTATAGGTGTCACTAGTGGTTAAAACTATTGAATTGAAAGGGTAAATTTCCCTCCCAAAGGGCCATTCCCCATTCCTGAAAAGTTTTGCTTATTACCGTGGCGCGCCTCCAAAAAGCAACTTGGCGCAAGGTTGACTTCACTAATGGCGGCTGTACTGCGCCATATTGCTATGCAAATTCAGTTCAGAGGTCAACGGCCTTGACTAGACAATGAGTAGTCTCGCGCAAGGCAGCCTGTACCATAACGTCATACGTGTGATGCGCCCTGGTAGTCTTTTGATCAATAGTGAGTAATCTGATTATTTTCGAGGTCGGTTCCGGAGTTCTGTAGGAAATATGAGCTTAACGACGTTCCCTGGTCTAGTTCAAGGTTCTGAACTCTTACCAACATTATTCTGTTGGGTTGCAGGTTTGCTCCGGCTGTCGCTGTAATCTGCAGAGCGCCTCCTACAGGCAGATTATCAGGCAGTGTCGATCTCTCTGCTCAGCTCAGCAGCACTAAACGGGCCTGCCTCATCCCTCTAGGCATCCACTTGTCTATTTCAGCAGGGAATATTTTCCAGCCCAGCCCCTGGGAAACTTCGTCGCCATTCTCTCGTTGTTTTCACATGTTCAATATTATTTATTCTCTGCCTGTGGAGCACCCTCTTAACATAATAATATAGACGTGAAACTGCATGTGTGGATGTGGTACATGTTGATGGTATTGAATATTCCGTCTAGAGGGGGGCTCTTGGAACACACTGCTTCATCATACAAACTTGTTCAGTAACGGTAACGCCATTTTAAAATTCCAACGAATAGTCTATGATATTGAAGTGTACTTTTGCAAAGGAGGGTACGCTCTGGACTGAACTGTACGTCTATCGTATGAAAAAATGGGGTCCGACACTGATTGGACCCAGGACGGAAAGATGACTGGGGTGTTTGAAAGTAAAGAGAGTATCACGATTCTGAAAGCCGGTATATCAGAGGAGGAAGTCCTAGGAAGGCAAGTCCGGCGGAACACAATAATCTGCTATACATGTAGACCGTTCTCAAATTGACGTAAACGACAAAGATCTGAGCACTTCCGCCGAAATCTCAACCACAACCTCGATCTGAAGCTGAATGATGTGACGCACACAACCCCACGACAGTGACTTCGAAGACGTTGCGTCAGAGTCGACCATTGTTGAATCATGGCTGGCGTCACGTCAGCTGGTTTCAGATCGAGGGTCTGGTTGAGACTTTCGGCGGAAGTGCGCAGATCTGCGAATTCGAGAATCGTCAATTGTATGGCTAATACCGTATTCAAATGGTCTCTAGCCACACTAATCCCTCGTTGAAAAATAAAAGCGGACTTTGATTCCAGGGGGACTTAGATCCCTGTCACAACGACACACTCTCAACGTCCAGCTCGGAACTGTGCTTTGTTTTTAGCGGAAAATGACGGAAAGACCCGAAGTGATACGAATGCAATCGGCACGAATCATTGATGATGTGCAACATTTGCAACACGTCACGGCGCATCAAATACAAGGCGACTGCACTCACAGTACAGCTAAGCTAGATGTAGCGTGTAGCATTACTGTCTCCCGTGGGAGTCAAACTACTGCACGCATTCTATAGCAAAATCGACAAGTCGTTACATGATGTTTGTCCGAGAGCGAGATATCGCTGACAACTGCGAAACCGAAAGCTACATGTAAAAGAGTGACAGCAGGACGTTATACACCGGTGGTACATTCTACTAGTGTTTCCGTTGTCTGTGTATTCCTTGTTTGGGAAACGCTGGCAGATAGATCGACACGTTTCTCTGTGTGTTGTCAAGTCTCTGCTTATTCCGTCAGACAATAGTAGGGAAACACTCACTGATGGGGAACACTCAAAAATGTTACACCGGGATTCTACTTTGGAATGGCGTCGTCAGAATGGTAATGGGGAGGTTTAGAAATCAAACGTTAAACGTAAAATGTACGACAACGTTATTTTTCATACCACACATTAACCGGATTTTATACTGCATTTTCGGTACAAACATTGTCGTTAACGTTTACGTTCATCGTTTGATTTCTAAACCTCCCTAAAGTGTAGCCATCCACGTATGTCATCACTGAGGAGGTCATAGGGCTGGATAATGTCCAGACCACTTTCTTTCACACGCATGTTTTCCCCGGCACTCCGGTTTCCTCCCACTGTACATGTATGTACATTCAATGCGATGTTGTCTATGGAGCTAAAATGCAGTTTTGAGTGTGCTATACTGAATAGTACAGCAGCATAGCCAAGCTATACAAACTAACACCGAGCTATCCTACTACATGTCGTCACTAGCTGTCAGTCTCTTCCGAAACCCATTCACTCACTGAGTATATAGATTTATTTTCTTCCTGCTTGCGCGAGCTGTATCGACGTATTGGGTTAGAAGCGCTGTCGACGGATAAGACGCGGGTCACGGCCTCCCAGGCCAGGTAGACGATTGTCTGCTTCTCTGTCATTCCTGGGTAGGTTTTGATGAGGTCTGAAGACACCGAAAGGTGGCGTCTGTCGTGGATCGAGGCAGCTGATTGGTTAATATGAAGACACCAAAAGGTGGCGCCCCTCGTGGAGGCAGCTGATTGGTTGGTCTGAAGACACCGAAAGGTGGCGCCCGTCGTTGAAGCAGCTGATTGGTTGATAGGAAAGACACCAAAAGGTGGCGTCCGTCGTGGAAGCAGCTGATTGGTTGATATGAAGACACCAAAAGGTGGCGTCCGTCGTAGAAGCAGCTGATTGGTTGGACTGAAGACACCAAAAGGTGGCGCCCCCGTGGAGGCAGCTGATTGCTTGGTCTGAAGACGCCGAAAGATGGCGTCGCGGAGGCATCTGTGTTTGAATAAGCCTCTCACGTGAAAGACCACCTTGTCGATTCTGTGTTTATTGTCCAATCAAAACACCGACCGATCTCACCGGAAGTATTAAATCTCATCATTGCCCATAAATTGCTCCTAACCCGGTGTGTTGACATGGTACACACTATCCAGTCAGATTAGCGCCAAGTATTTATGGCCAATATTCTGCTAACAAGGCAAGGAGCAGACGTGCTGTGGTGGGTTGTTGATGCTATAAATGCCCGGATTATGAGTGAAGGGTAGCGTCACGAATCTGTACAGTGAGACCGTAATTGCGCAACATTTGATCTAGTGCCTACTTTTATATTTGCATGAGAGGTACTGGGTAAACATCACGAGGATGAATCTCGTTAGACTGGAGTCTTTTAGGCCGATGTGGAGGATATGTGTTTGTTTACGCCGTAACGACAACAACGGGTTGGATAGAAAATGCGAAATATGCAGGACAGTGTTTTTTCATACCTCGGAATGGGAGCATACGGGCACTTCATGTCATGGGGGAGAGGGTGACTCTCTAATGACGGCGCAGATTTCTATTACGGGTGCTCCGGTTTTCTCCTGCTGTACATTTATTCACCAAATTCTGTGGATGCTGTGGCCTACATGACCGCCATCTTTTCAGTTTATCTGTGCTTCGTACATACCAGAGTCATTCTGGTTTTCTATTACAATACGCACCATTCACAAAGCCCATGGGAAGCGTAGCTTAGTTACCACGGGCCGAGCTTTACATCGTCTTGGAAACGGTGCTGTCTTCAATCATCACGATTGGAGGCCTTGATCGTGCAGCGACGATCGTCCCGGAAGGAGAGGCAAATTTGTGAGACGTGATCTGTGTTCCAGGATATTCACCGGTGTTGTTGGNCTATACTGAATAGTACAGCAGCATAGCCAAGCTATACAAACTAACACCGAGCTATCCTACTACATGTCGTCACTAGCTGTCAGTCTCTTCCGAAACCCATTCACTCACTGAGTATATAGATTTATTTTCTTCCTGCTTGCGCGAGCTGTATCGACGTATTGGGTTAGAAGCGCTGTCGACGGATAAGACGTGGGTCACGGCCTCCCAGGCCAGGTAGACGATTGTCTGCTTCTCTGTCATTCCTGGGTAGGTTTTGATGAGGTCTGAAGACACCGAAAGGTGGCGTCTGTCGTGGATCGAGGCAGCTGATTGGTTGATATGAAGACACCAAAAGGTGGCGCCCGTCGTGGAGGCAGCTGATTGGTTGATATGAAGACACCAAAAGGTAGCGTCCGTCGTTGAAGCAGCTGATTGGTTGATAGGAAAGACACCAAAAGGTGGCGTCCGTCGTGGAAGCAGCTGATTGGTTGATATGAAGACACCAAAAGGTGGCGTCCGTCGTGGAAGCAGCTGATTGGTTGGACTGAAGACACCAAAAGGTGGCGCCCCCGTGGAGGCAGCTGATTGCTTGGTCTGAAGACGCCGAAAGATGGCGTCGCGGAGGCATCTGTGTTTGAATAAGCCTCTCACGTGAAAGATCACCTTGTCGATTCTGTGTTTATTGTCCAATCAAAACACTGACCGATCTCACCGGAAGTATTAAATCTCATCATTGCCCATAAATTGCTCCTAACCCGGTGTGTTGACATGGTACACACTATCCAGTCAGATTAGCGCCAAGTATTTATGGCCAATATTCTGCTAACAAGGCAAGGAGCAGACGTGCTGTGGTGGGTTGTTGATGCTATAACTGCCCGGATTATGAGTGCAGGGTAGCGTCACAAATCTGTACAGTGAGACCGTAATTGCGCAACATTTGATCTAGTGCCTACTTTTATATTTGCATGAGAGGTACTGGGTAAACATCACCAGGATGAATCTCGTTAGACTGGAGTCTTTTAGGCCGATGTGGAGGATATGTGTTTGTTTACGCCGTAACGACAAAAACAACGGGTTGGATAGAAAATGCGAAATATGCAGGACAGTGTTTTTTCATACCTCAGAATGGGAGCATACGGGCACTTCATGATGTCATGGGGAGAGGGCGACTCTCTCTATGACGGCGCAGATTTCTTACGGGTGCTCCGGTTTTCTCCTGCTGTACATTTTTTCGCCCAATATTCTGTGGAGCCCACGATGCTGTGGCCTACATGACCGCCATCTTTTCAGTTTATCTGTGCTTCGTACATACCAGAGTCATTCCGGTTTTCTATTACAATACGCACCATTCACAAAGCCCATGGGAAGCGTAGCTTAGTTACCACGGGCCGAGCTTTTAAATCGTCTTGGAAACGGTGCTGTCTTCAATCATCATGATTGGAGGCCTTGATCGTGCAGCGACGATCGTCCCGGAAGGAGAAGCAAATTTGCGAGACGTGATCTGTGTTCCAGGATATTCACCGGTGTTGTGGTTGGGCTGACAGAACCAAAACACGTCTGCGGAAGACGTGACAGACGGCGTCAGGGGGTGCAACAGGTCTCGCACAACTTTTGCAGGCCAAAGCAACAAGTCTCGCACAACTTTAGCAGCCCAGAACAAGTCTCGCACAACTTTAGCACCCAGAACAACAAGTCTCGCACCGCTTCAACAGGCCAGAGACAACAAGTCTTGCACAAGCTTAGCAGGCCAGAGCAACAATTCTCGCAAATTTCAGCATCTCAGAGCAACAAGTCGTGCACAACTTTAGCAGACCAGAACAGCACGTCACGCACAGCTACACCAGACCAGATAACAAGTCTCGCACAACTTTAGCAGCCAGAGGAAAGTCTTGCACAAATATAGCGGGCCGAGGAACAGGTCTCGCTCAATTTCTTTGCAACAAGTCTTGCACAGCGTGTGATACAAACAACGCTCAGTGAATGCATTCAAAGCGTTTCTCACCCGGGTATTTTTTGAAAGAAGAGCAGAATTAACGTCGACCCAAAGTGGGGCTATATAATACATATTCTAACAAACCATCGAGTGGTGGGCGAAAAAACAAAAGCGACACACCGACAACATTTCTGTCTATTTCTATACAGGTTACCATGACGACGGGTTTGTGCCGGTGCAAGCGGTTCGGGGTTTTGATGAAAACATTGAGCAAGAAGCTTTCATGTTTCGAGTCACTTGCGAATGTTGTCTTCATTCTCAAAGGGGAGTGGAGGAGATTGGTTTAACGCTTTGAGTTCTGAGAACACGTGGGTGGACGGTGGTGAATCAGGCAGAAGATGAACGCCCCGTTTGCACTTCACCGGATTTGCAGTCAGCGGTGCGGTTTTTGCTGTGTTTAGGGAGTGCCACGATAATCTAGCAAAGATTTTGCGTTTTATTTATGCAACTGTGAAAAGCTCACCGCTCACTGCAAACTGTTGCGGAAGCGCTGTTATGTGGCTGTAGCGGAAACGGGCCTAAGAATATCACCTGTCTGATGTATTGAAGCTGTCCCATTCGGAGGGAACTTTTACACGGAATGTCTTGCTGGCGTTTTAATGTTGTCTCCGATAGGCCTACTATTAACTTCATGAAAGATGGTTACGAATAGCTCTAAAGGGACACTACAGACCATAAAACAATCGGTCGCCATGTTGACCCACCCTCTATTAGGACTGCTTGTTTTTTTTCGCCGCGGGGCGGATTCATTCTGCTAAATGTCGGAGACGACGAGTAAAAAATCAGCGCTCAGCGAGTTCGGAACCCGTTCGACATTTTACCCCGACAGGGCGGCGCTGTGAGCGGTGCGACCGAACTCGTCAAAAACAGAGCAAAGCAATGCAATGACGTAGCGTCACGACGTCCTTGACGCATTGCAACACGGACCGAGACGTCGAAAAAAAGGTTCAACCGCTCACAGCGCCTCACAGTGGCGGTAGTTCTCATTGCTCGTACGGGAAGGATACACTGCAGACCAAATACCACATCCGCCGCCATCTTTACCCGCCGTTCTTCGTGTTTTTCCGGCGCTTCACGGATTCGTATCGTATCGTCTGCTGAGTCGTATCTTGATTACCCGAGTGTTGACGAGCCAGCACTGAGTCAATATCTCTGTTAATATGACTGCCCCTAGAACGACCAGCTAACGTACTTATAGCTGTCTGACGACTAATATTGACCATATTGATAATCTATACAGGGTGTCCCAAACATATCTGACTTCATTTGCTGCTGAGGTACATGTACGTCCAGAACTACCGCCACTGTTAGGCGCTGTGAGCGGTGGTGACTCCTTTTTCGTCCTTGCGTCCTTGCTGCACTGCGTCAATGACGTCGAGGGCCTGGTGTGCATGGAAATTGTGCCAATGAGGAACCTGCCAAACTACCACCACTATGAGGCGCTGTGAGCGGTGGTACCTCCTTTTTCGTCCTTGCTGCACTGCGTCAAGGACGTCGAGGGCCTGGTGTGCATGGAAATTGTGCCAATGAGGAACCTGCCAAACTACCGCCACTGTGAGGCGCTGTGAGCGGTGGTGCCTCTTTTTGTCGTTTCATCTCTGTTGCACTGCGTCAAGGACGTCGTGACGAGTCACTATGCATGCTTCGCTCTGTTTTGACGTCTTCGGTCGCAGCGCCGCCCTGCTGGCATAAAAAAGGTACCGGGTTCCATATTTGCCTACGGACGCGAGGCATGGTAACTTGTGTGTATGCGCAGTGCGGGTTATCAATAACAGGAACTGAATGCTAGTATTGGTAATTTAAGACTACCTCCCTCCGTCATTAAGATATCACTTGATATGGTATTGGAGTCCGATAAGTGCCTTCCCCCAACCAGTTAATGACTTTCCAATACCCTGGCTTGATGATGTACGAGGACCAATCAGAATGTTGTATCTGTTATACATATACATGTACATGTACATGTACATGGCTGTCAGAGTGGTGCAGTGACACATTGGCGCCCGTCACCTCTGAGTTTCCGGGTTTGATTCTCTGTCGGCGCCGCTCTTCGTGTATGCGCGGTAGACCCCGAGTGGTGAGGCCGTCGTGAAGCTTTGTCAAAAGGTGGCACCACTGTCTTAAAGAGCCGCCACGATGTAATGACTGAGAAAGCCTCCCGTATGACAGTGCCCGCTTTATTGTGTAGCGGACACTCAGAAACAGAGAGACATGTTGATCAGTTCCTCCACCATTGTCACGTCGCACCTCAATCTCGTTCCAATTGCCGTAAGTTCCGTTCCGCATTTTATGAGGGTTCCACTATATCGGAAGAATGGAGATAGGTGGCGCTGTGAGGAGTTTGGTCGCACCTTATTCCGTCAATCTTTCGTTGGGGGCGTTGGCAAACGGGGGGCAGTGAAAAATATTACAGGCCACCAGTGCTCCTGAAACGGAAGACAGATTTCGAAATAAAGATGGCCTACCTTTTGTATCAGCAGTGCCTTTGTTCCGCCGCTCCCCAGGGAGGTCTGCGACCCCAGCTTCTCTCGGAGCGGGATGCTCTCGGGTGTCCGCCCGCGATCCATGTTTTATAATATCCCGGGAATATATCCAAAGTTTGTAGCCGCCGATTCACAGATAACTAATCACAGGATCCGTATTTTAGTATAATCCTTGTATCGAGCCGAATCGTTCACTACGAATCAATGTCCTAACATGACTCCATGCCGACATGCTCATTCCAGGTCGTCTGCTCCAGCATAAAATAGGTCACGTGATGTTTACATCCTGAATTCAACAATTAATGGTTTCCCATGAAATGAACATCGTTTTCCAGGTACTGCTCCCAATCCATGTTTTATACAAACCCGGAAGTATTCCAAAGATATAAGCCGCCGATTCGTATTTAAGAATAAATAAATTCAGTTCCGTTTCACATTTCCACTTATTGCTCTGACCCGCTCTGACTTATGGGTAAATTTCAAATGGTTTATCTCCTTCCCATCTCATCCCGGGAACGAGGTTCCCTCCATTCCTTAAGATTCAGCATCCCGCATCGAGGGCCCTTAAAATCCGCACTATTTTAAAATCCGGACGACCCTTCTCATCAACTCCGTTCCACCGAGCGTTCCCTCTTTTAACCCATCCCTACGTCAACCGACGACAACAACGGATTTTATCGAGTTTAGCCAATCAAATGCTGTAAAATTAGTCCTTTTGGAAGTTCTCCTTTGGAAACATCGTTTGAGCTACTAGAACCCTCGCTCCAGGGCCATCTGCCGCGTCAAGGACCTTCACCTGCGGAGAAGAATAGAAGTTTGTTATCAATGGTTGCTGAAACGATTGTTGTATCGGCGTAAAACGGCCGATGATTGGCTTTTAGTCGTGTCGGAAGAAAAACCCTGAAATATGATTGGTTGTGCTGTGGTCACGTGAGCGCTCGACACTGAACCTGAAATCTAATTGGTTAGGTTGTGATCACGTGACTGTCCGACACAAAACTGTGTAATATGTTCCCTGGACATGTCAAAATGAATCGCTAGCACCATCTTTCATGGGAGGGTTAGGCCTACATGGTTAGGGATAAGGGCTTGCATTTGTTTATCATGGAGAAGTGTTGGGGTCGAAAATTTGTGAATTCTGGAGATTGACTTCTTGCTTATTATCATTTTGTGTGTCAATTTTGTGTTATTCTGTATCTTGGAGAAGTGTTCAGTAAGGCTAATTACCTGTCGAGTAAGGGCCGCTTTAATAGACGTTTGCTAAGCTGGCCATTGGTTCCACCAAAAATAGATAAGAGAGCGAAAAATGTACAACTAAAAACCCCGTTTGGATGGAGCTGTACATATACAGAGCTTAGAAAACGGGGCTTTGGGGGAAAATTTAGTTGTACGTTTTTCGTTCGCTTATCTATTTTTGGTGGAACCAATAGTTAGCTTAACAAACGTCTTCGGGTAGCATTTTCTATCGAGAAAGTATAAGGCCAAGGATCAAGGACTTGGGCACGGGTTAGCATTATCAATTCGTGCAATCGAGGTTAGCTTTCCCGCGCTAACCGTTGCTAAGTGTAGAATCATGTCGGCCATGTTTGCTGTCCATTAATTGCTCCCGGATAGGAACACAGTATTGACAAACAGGAAAACCATCAACATTCGATTTCAGATGCACTTGAAGCACTTTCGCCTTGTTGATATTTCGAGTGTCTACGGACTGGTGGCTCTATTAGAGACGGTTAGAACGCATAGGGTTGAGTAACGGTGATATTTGGTGATATCTCGAGTGTCTACGGACTGGTGGCTCTATTAGAGACGGTTAGAACGCATAGGGTTGAGTAACGGTGATATTTCGAGTGTCTACGGACTGGTGGCTTTATTAGAGACGGTTAGAAGGCCTAGGGTTGTGTAACGGTGATATTTGGTGATATTTCGAGTGTCTACGGACTGGTGGCTCTATTAGAGACGGTTGGAACGCCAAGGGTTGAGTAACGGTGATATTTCGAGTGTCTACGGACTGGTGGCTCTATTAGAGACGATTAGAACGCCTGCGATCGGCGTGACCGTAATTTCACTTGGTTTCTCCAGTCTTTCATGTCTTTAGTAGAGAGGTTCCTGTGTACTTCTCAACGTAACGTGACGTATAGGCCTACCTATACCGACGCCTACACATATTACCACAATACGTAATAATAACGCATTGCACCCTGGGATACATAACTCACTGCCTAAGATCTAACTTCTCGCGTCGCCGGGCCCAAACGAGAATTAAAATTTATGATCCGCCGTCTCCAAGGTACAAAATGAAGCATTCTGTTATGATCCAGATCCGAACTCGCCTCCGTCTGCTGGTATGCTGATGCCGTCTGCGACTATGGAAACAAAAGAATATGTTTCGTTTTTATCAGAATAATCTTGTCTGGAATGCATATTGCATATGTACGAAAAACGCCTCTTCATTCCGGCTACAGATCCATGTTTTATGCAATACGCGTTGTTTTTTCACCAGTAGTAAACGGGGGAAATTATTCCGACACTGCCGTTGAGTTCCGTTTGTTCTTATATTTGCTCACGATTCACTCTCAGAGGCAATGATGTAGGTAATTATTTGGAAGGGCTCAGTGAGAGCTTTCCAACGACATCGGTGGGGTGTGGCGAATGGAAACATCGGCGGCGCCTGCCACTTCTGAGGTTCCGGATTCGATTCCCAGGTGGACCCACTCTTCATGTGACAGAGAGGACGACTGTCTGATAGCGCAGGTCTCCGCCGGGTATTCCGGTTTTCTCCTGCTTAAATTCAGGGGGAGACTTTCCTGTCGTTAGAGGCCGCCACCGCCTGTTAGCAGACCTAGGACGTCATGAAATTTGACGTCACAGAGAAGAAGCCACGCCTAGGGTTGCCACACCACGACGTCATCCGTAATTACGGATGACGTCGTGGTGTGGCAACCCTAGGACGCTAAGAGGCGACCTCTAACGGCAGGAAAGTCTCTCATTAACCAAATATTGACTCTGGAGCTAAAAAATGTCCGTCGATATTTGGACGTTAGGCAGCATCATGCGTCCTTGCTCATTTCAGAAGACGACAAGTATTTAACGATCCTGCGTGGTTTGGCCAGGATGCGTAACCAATTACAGGATCGTGTTCATAGTATCATACATTGATGGAAGACATGGGCGATGATGGTGACCAGGCATGACTCGTGACTAAATCAGGGGGTGCCTTCCCATATATCAGGCTCGCGGTCGATTTTGGTGGACATCATGCGGAGTAGAACGTCATAGAGTTATGATAGAGGGTTGAGCGCCGAAAACTACATTTTCATTTTCGACACATCGCCGCTAGGTTGCGCCACTCGTCCGTGCGCTCTGAATTTACTTATTGTTTCAAAAGTCTTCTACATTGTATGTTTTTCCTTTGTAGTTAGAGCGTAATAAACAACGTGAACTTGAACTCCAGCAATTTCGCTTCTGCCATTCCCATGANCTGGTATGCTGATGCCGTCTGCGACTATGGAAACAAAAGAATATGTTTCGTTTTTATCAGAATAATCTTGTCTGGAATGCATATTGCATATGTACGAAAAACGCCTCTTCATTCCGGCTACAAATCCATGTTTTATGCAATACGCGTTGTTTTTTCACCAGTAGTAAACGGGGGAAATTATTCCGACACTGCCGTTGAGTTCCGTTTGTTCGTATATTTGCTCTTAACGCTTCACTGTCAGAGGTATCATTTGGAAGGGCTCAGTGAGAGCTTTCCAACGACATCGGTGGGGTGGGGCAAATGGAAACATCGGCGACGCCTGCCACTTCTGAGGTTCCGGATTCGATCGCCAGTCGGAGCCACTCTTCATGTGATAGAGAGGACGACTCTTTTTGACAGCGCAGGTCGATCTCCGCCGGGTATTCCGGTTTTCTCCTGCTTAAATTCAGGGGGAGACTTTCCTGTCGTTAGAGGCCGCCACCGCCTGTTAGCAGACCTAGGACGTCATGAAATTTGACGTCACAGAGAAGAAGCCACGCCACGACGTCATCCGTAATTACGGATGACGTCGTGGTGTGGCAACCCTAGGACGCTAAGAGGCGACCTCTAACGGCAGGAAAGTCTCTCATTAACCAAATATTGACTCTCCGGAGCTAAAAAATGTCCGTCGATATTTGGACGTTAGGCAGCATCATGCGTCCTTGCTCATTTTAGAAGACGACAAGTATTTAACGATCCTGCGTGGTTTGGCCAGGATGCGTAACCAATTACAGGATCGTGTTCATAGTATCATACATGTACATTGATGGAAGACATGGGCGATGATGGTGACCAGGCATGACTCGTGACTAAATCAGGGGGTGCCTTCCCATATATCAGGCTCGCGGTCGATTTTGGTGGACATCATGCGGAGTAGAACGTCATAGAGTTATGATAGAGGGTTGAGCGCCGAAAACTACATTTTCATTTTCGACACATCGCCGCTAGGTTGCGCCACTCGTCCGTGCGCTCTGAATTTACTTATTGTTTCAAAAGTCTTCTACATTGTATGTTTTTCCTTTGTAGTTAGAGCGTAATAAACAACGTGAACTTGAACTCCAGCAATTTCGCTTCTGCCATTCCCATGAATCCTTAAAACTCGTGAAACCTCGCGGGAACTCGATTGTTAGGTGGAGCAATGTAAAACGCGGAACCAGCACCGAAGGTGGGCCAGAATGTCATATCATTATTCTACAGCAGGAGGAAACCGGATGCCCGGGAAAACGTGCGTCGTCAACGAGAGTCGCCGTCTCTGTCAGTAATCGCATGAGGAATCGTGGGTCCGACCGGGAATCGAGCCAGGACCCGCAGAGGTGACAGGCGCCTGTGTTTCCATTGCACCACTTTATTAATATTGGATGGTGTTCCCGTGCTGACAGAACAACGGCAAGCGAAATTCACTGTTATTAGCGAATTTTAAATTCATATCTATCCTAGGCAACGGGGACGTGACTTGGCATGTCAGATATGAACGGGAATAATGCGGTGTGTGCTGGGGACTTTCTACTGCTGGATATTCGTCTCTATAGCGACATGTATGGACCGGAATCCAGCATTTTTTTCCAGGAGGAGATTATTTACTACACTACGTTGCGGTTTGACAGAAATTCCGGCGTAAGCCCCCCCCCCCCCCCAGAAGCGGAATTTAATAAACGCCTGTACGCGCTCCTTTCTAGCTATATTCGATTTTGTACGTCTTTTGATAAGGGAGTAGGCCTACAGGTTGCCTTGGCCTCTTCTTCTTTATAGGGCTATTTTAGAGAGGGTCCCGTCAACCACCACCGTCGCCGCCATGGTTACCTCCACCTCCACCACCACCACCACCACCGCCGCCGCCACCAGGGGGAGCCCTGGTAGCCGAGTGGTTATCACGTCCGCTCAGCAAGCGCGGAAGGTCCCGGATTCGAATCCAGCCTGGGTCATATGGAATTAACCATCCCTGGCTCTTAACATCTGTCGCATGGGACATGAAGTCGTGGTGTCTTGTACCCTGTGCCTTTGCAAGGACAAGTAAAAGACCCCATCCAAGTGAGGAACATGAGTAGCTTGAGATGGCCTCTTCCGTACTTACCAGGCCCAATGCTTTGGCTTCGGCCCTGACGGAAAATCAAATACAAACACCACCTCCGCCACCACCGACACCGACCCCCCCCCCGAAACTCATAACCTCGGGATTCTGTCCAGGATGTAGTTCCAACACAAAACAAACGAGAAGAGAATTATTCATCACCAAAACAAAAGAGTCTAGAATGAATCAATAAAGTACGGAATGGAGGGTGGCCTACAGAACGGCCGCAAAGAACGCCGAGGAACGGGGCGACGTGCCAAAAACGCTGACAGTGACGTAAACATGGACCATGGTAGGCGAAACGGCAAAGAGGAGATCACCAATTACCGGTATGGTGCCACTCCACGTGAGAGGTTTTCGGCGCAAGTTGGCTCTCTATGGGCATCGCAGCCGTAGAAAACTATGGGTAGTTTTTTTGTGTCGATGGTGAAGGCGTAAGCTAGGAAACCACATATGGTGAATTGCCCATTGAGAGCCGACACCAGAAACTCTCACTTGGAGGAGTGCTTCACGCTCCCATCATGCTTCTAGTCCTCTCGATAGATATTTGACGAATACTTAACGCGGGGGAAGGCCAGGTTTTGTACAACATTCCGTGAAAAAAACACTACAAAAATCCCACAGATTCGAATGAATTCCTCTACACAGAACGTTGGTAACCCGGGGTTGGTAACACGTGTTCAAGCGGCTCGGTCCAGGCCGTCTAGATCCGCGAACCATCTCGCTACCGGACACATTTACAACAGAAAATAATCCTAAGAAACAGAGAAAAAATGTGTCTCCACAAAAATGACGAGATATTTTCCACCTTACCAATTTCACCACGTGTTCAGAGCAGCAGTTGTGTCAATTTGTCGTATGTGTTGGCTTCCTGACTTCACTGCGAGGAATGACAGCCTGGCCATCTCCAGCCATTACAGTAATGATATCTACCTCGTCCGCAGGAATTTGTCGCTCGCCCTCGCAGTGTGTTCTATCCAACACAAAACAAACGAGCAGAGAATTATTCATCACCAAAACAAGAGAGTCTAGAATGAATCAATAAAGTACGGAATGGAAGGTGGCCTACAGAACGGCCGCAAAGAACGCCGAGGAGAACGGGGCGACGTGCCAAAAACGCTGACAGTGACGTAAACATGGACCATGGTACGCGAAACAGCGAAGAGGAGATCAAAAATTATAGTGCCACTCCACGGGAGGTTTCTGGCGCGAGTTGGCTCTCTATGGGCATCTCAGCCGTAGAAAGCTATATGGGTAGTTTTTTGTGTGTCGATGGTGAAGGCGTAAGCTAGGAAACCACAATGGTGAATTGCCCATTGAGAGCCTACACCAGAAATTCTCGCTTGGAGGAGTGCGTCACGCTCCCATCATGCTTCTAGTCCTCTCGATAGATATTTGACGAATACGTAATGCGGGGGAAGGCCAGGTTTTGTACAACAATATTCCGTTAAAAAAAATAGAAAAATCCCACAGATTCGAATGAATTCCTCTACACAGAACGTTGGTAACCCTGGGTTGGTAACACGTGTTCAAGCGGCTCGGTCCAGGCCGTCTAGATCCGCCAACCATCTCGCTACCGGACACATTCACAACGGAAAATAATCCAAAGAAACAGAGAAAAAATGTGTCTCCACAAAAATGACGAGATATTTTCCACCTTACCAATTTCACCACGTGTTCAGAGCAGCAGTTGTGTCAATTTGTCGTATGTGTTGGCTTCCTGAATTCACTGTGAGGAATGACAGCCTGGCCATCTCCAGCCATTACAGTAATGATATCTACCTCGTCCGCAGGAATTTGTCGCTCGCCCTCGCAGTGTGTTCTAATACGTGCGTGGAATCCTAGAACGAGCTTGGTGACAAATTTGCGTCGTTATTTCTCCCACTATGGTTCCGCGGGATTACTTTCAGTACGTTGTATTGATCTCGGGAAGCCACACTCCACGCGGTAGTCGAGTGTCACCTGGAGCCTGAGTACGGTACTATTTTCCACCTCAGGCCGGTGTAATGACTCAGAATGCCTCCCCATCTTATTGCCCGACCGGGCATTCATAATCACAAATTTCTGTTCTTCATTGCCCGGGGGGCAATGAAAAATAGACTAAGTCCCGTTTTTTATTGCCTCCCCGGGCATTCCTGTTAGGGGGGCAATGATAAATATTACACCGGTGCAACGTTTTTTGGTGGGGCCATTTTTCTGTGTGATTCCCATTGTTCGGAACACAATAAAATTGAGAAACGGACTCGCTGTTTCTCT
>NMRB01000803.1:256388-274893 GCA_002633025.1 Notospermus geniculatus | reverse complement strand
TTATTACAATTAATATGTTTTATGTGTAAAGACGGTTGAGACATCAGTGTAACGGTCTTAAAACAATAAATATTATTATTATTATTATTATTTTAACCGTGTAATTTTTTTTCAGAAATACCCACTAGTTCAGAAATTATCTCAGTAACTTATGATATGTTCAAACCATGCATCTCTCTACTCCTGTCTATGATATGAACGCCAAATTTATCCCATCTAGCCGAAACCGACACCATTTTTAACTTGGTGGTCGATTTCATAGTTGGGTAGGCCTACTGGGTGAAATACCATACGCAACGTCCTCTCAGCATGGAGAAACTTACTCTCTGATGTGCCATAGGGTGCAATAGCATAACAGGGCCATACGTTTTTGAGGACGAAGAAGGGAAAACTGTAACTGTCAACCTTGACAGTACATTAATATGCTAAGGGAGACGATTCATCACTTCCCTCAGGAGAAAGCAAACTGTTGATATGAATACAGTCATATTCCACAACACGATGGGGTACCTCCCATTGTGCTGAATACTGGAATTTCTGGAACGGTACTTTCCTGGGGGCAGACTGATATCCCGCCGAACGGACAATCCTTGTTCCCCTTACTCACCAGAATTGAATCCCCCAGATTACTTCCTTGGTAATACCTAAAGGATCGAGCGTACAGTGACAACCCTCAGACACTAGAAAGACTTGAACAGCAGAACTTCGGGAGAGAAATTATGCAAATTTCAGCTGATATGACCAACAGAGTAACTAACAATTCCAATGTGCGTATTGCAGCTGTTATCCAGCAGGGGGGGGGGGCATGGTGTGAACATATCATAAGTTACTAACATAATTTCTGAACTAGTGGGTATTTCTGAAAAAAAATTACATGGTTAAAAGGGCATGTTCATATTCATCTTAGGGATTGTCAAATCAGGCTGTTCGTGATCACCCTGACCTAAAAATATAATGTTGGGTCATTTCAATGACCAGAAACTGACAGAAGAATCACTTTTTGTTGCTCAATGTAGGACCATTCTATTCTCTAGGTGGGGGTTGGAGGTGCCATAGGCCTATACATTGTGCTATGGTTGCATAATGTCATTTCTTGCCCATTCCTGATAAAGGTGTTTTGGGTGACTTGATGTTTTCAATGCCAATATAAGGGTGCAAGGGATGATAGTGGCGTGACCTGCCCAGGGTTTGAATAGGGACTCGTCCTAGAAGATGTTAGATAATATTGAATTATTCTTTTTGTTACGAAGCAATTTCTTAGACTTTCTTTGGCCAAAGGGTCACTGCAATGTTGTAGCTCAGAGTGCTTGCTTGAGCTTTTGCCTAGAGTTTTAGTACTGCATAGACATGGTAGTGCATCTGTGCCAAGTTTGTGGAAGATGTAAAAAACTGATGATAACCTTGGTTTCATGTGGATTATTGGAGATGTGGATTTAAAACTGATAATTCTGCTCTTGGATTACTATGTGACTACAGTTGTTTTTTATTGAGTGAATGGTGGAATACCAGCAGGCTGATAAGGTAGGACAACCTGTATCATCCCAACACTGAGTAGAAAATTGTCCCACAATTCATTATAGTTCCTTTAGATACGACTACGTGGCGCCACAAAAATATTGTTTTAATCATAAATACCACCAATGTTATAAGACTGAAAAAACACTAAGTGACACCATGGTCCTATCTGGAGGAACTACAATTAATCACTGGACAGTTTTCTACTAAAGGTTCAATTGTGTAATGAATAATGATGTATCAATTTCAGAAGCAGGTTAGGTTTATCAGCAAACTATAAGATTGCATTGTTGGGTTTTTTTTGGGGGGGGGGGGGTTTATATCAAAATGTAACATTCCCTGCCCCAATCAGTACATTCAATCAGTTTGACTAGTGCCATTGGTATTGGGCCCTGTCCAGGGGCCCTTTATGTTCACTTAGAATCAAGACCTATGGTATATAACCGTGCATAATAGGCATCAATTGCCTTTTCATTCAAGCTTAACCACCAACACTTCTGTACAATAGCCACCATTCAATGTAGGGCCTACTTCATTGAAGCAAACCATAACCCCTCAGTGAAAAAATAGTTCGATCCTATTGTCAACGAAAAAGAGCCATGACATAAGTCACTTCATGTTATGAATCCCTATTTTTAGTAGGCCTAGGTTATTTATAGCTCACTCTCTCTTAAGCGAAGAATTTCAAAATCATTTTTTGGGGTGTTCTTGTTAATTATGATGAAAAATCTTGCATGATCAGGACCTCTAATGAGCAGCACAACCCATTTCTGAAGTAACATTTAGACTTTATGGCATTTTTGCGAGGCCTCATCACATTGATTAGCCTTTTGTTCTAGATAATGACTTATGATTGACTTGACAATTGATCCAATATTGATCATTTTCACCATAGAATCATCCCTGCAGCTTTCAAATTCATAGCTTTTCTAGTTTTCTCAAGGATCACAAATCTTGGTCTCAAATGAAAATGAACAGCCCCTTTCTAGTTTCGGTGAATATCTGGACAAAACATCAAAGAAAAATCTTGAGTAGCTACAAAATGAAGACTCATCAAAATTAGTCAGTGTTTTTTGGGACACCCCACCACATTACCGTCAGTTAAGAAGTTCTCCATGTAGTGTTCCATACGTTCTTTTGCAGTGTCAGTGAAATACAGTGTGTATCAGAAAAAGGAAACCAAGATTAATTTGTTAATTTCTTGGACATGGCTGAACATTTTGGACATTCACAACCACCATTTATTACCTAATGATGCCCTCTTTCTTATGACACCAAGAAATCCAATTTACTGTCACAGATGACTGAGCACGAAGCAGTTCAATCAACCATGTCAGAACTGGTCTTGCACCAGATTCACAGCAGCCTTACTCCAACAATTTTCACATTTAAAAAGTAAGAAAGGCCAGTGTGAGTCCTTTACAAAATTTTTATTGAGTGGTTTAACATTTGGGTGCTTATTTCAGTCCAAATTCATCTGCTACGTGCTGGAGGCTTCCACTCCTCAACCACTCTGTTACCACAAACACACGCTGCACAGTTGTAAGCTGCATTTTGCTGGTCTGAGAAAATGAACAACCTTTCCAACTTTTGAGAAGTGTGAAATGTGTAACATGCAGAGGATTGCATAACTTGGAAGCCCAACAAAAACCCTGCACAAGGCAGACAAGGTCCAATTCCAAAATATCTATCTGGTGCAAGACCAGTTCTGACATGGTTGTTTGAACTGCTTCGTGCTCAGTCATCTGTTACAGTAAATTGGATTTCTTGGTGTCATAAGAAAGAGGACATCATAGGTAATAAATGGTGGTTTCCAATTTCCAAAATGTTTAGCCACGTCCAAGAAATTAACAAATGAATCTCGGTTTCCTTTTTTCTGATACACACTGTATGTTAATTCCTCGTTAAGGTCGATTGCACCTTTAAGACTTTTAAGAGGTTTGAACGTTTCAGGGTGTAGAAGGTACCCATGCTTTCTGAAGAGAGCCCGAACCTTAGCCACAAGTGCTGGATTGACCGGAGAGAAGACATGATCTTCATGCGCCCCAGTGCTTACGTTCAGCAACGTGTCCTTCGCATCTGACATGGTATTCTCCCGTACCTGAAGTTAAAAAATATTTTATGATTTGTTTTCAGTACAAAGACCTCACGAAGGCGAGAGTGAGTATGGTAACAACTAACAATGATTCCAAAAGAAGGCATGAATGGTACTCTAACGTGGAAGACGCGCCAAATAGAAGGAAAGTTCACAAGCAAACCCAGTACGGGAGTTGTTTTGTAGGCCGCAACATCATCAAACCATCCTCCCACAGCAGGGCTTTGGTCTCGTTCCTTTTATACACGCCACACAAAGCCCTGCTGAAATTGGGCCTCCCAGGCAAGTAGAGGCGGTCAGAAAACCATTGCCCAATCAGAATGCAGCATTTTCAGGGTGTCAATATTAAATAATTATGACTCATAATAACAATCAAAAATAATAAGAATCTTTCCTATACACAGGAAGAACCTCTGTGATAAAATTCAGCCAATTTTGGAAAGATGTAAGTGATCTGTAAAGCACAAAACTTTAATTTTAAACCAAACTGGGTAAAACCACGAAACTGTACTTCTCCAAGTTATCCTTAAAATACAGGGAGTGCAACTGGAGTATGGAACAGCCACATAACATTCACTGGCTGTTGTATTTCAGCAGGGGTTTGTGTGAGCGGATGAAGAGGAGCGAGGTAAAAACCCCTGCTGTGGGAGGATGCATCAAACCCACAACAGACACCCCAACTAAGAAGAGACCAGCAAGTGCAACTGCCACCACGCCAACCTAGACCAACTGCACTCCATCCACCCTTGATGAGCCGCCAACACCCGAGCTACCAGAGATAAAGGGACATCCTGGCAAGAAAGGAAAGCGTGGACATGGTGGAAGCAACAAGAAAACTCCTGCCAAACAGAAATAATTTGTATATACCGGTAGCCTACCTTGTCTCGTATGATTTTATGGCCCAACTCAATAAAATAACGACTGCCATTGTATACTTGCCATTGCTGAGCACACAATTATTTGAAACTGCTGAGAGTCCCGGTGAATGAGTTGACAGACAGTCATTAATAAATTTTATATTTTTAGCGTTTTCCATTTCCTTCACTCACTCTTACCTTGTTAAGAGCTTCTAAGCTCCTAAATATGCGCTGCCATTGTCTGTTTGTCGGTACACCATCTGGGGTCCAGGACTTCGCGTCTTTGTTGACTTCCTCTAATGCAGCGTCACCGCCCTGGTAATGACCAACTCGCTCCGTGCGACTCAGAGACAATGACTCCATAACACTTTGTTTCATTTCAGGGGGCATCCTCATGAACCTGTTGTCCCATGTCAGTATCTCCTGATAAGACGGATGATGCCGACCGAAGAATATCGGTGACATTTTCTCTTTCGCCATTTGGATTACCTTGCCATTACCCTTTCTTACCCCGTCACGTAACAGCATTATGGCATGTAAAAATGTCAGAATCAGCTGCTGAACAAGCATAACACGTTATTATTTCGATCCGGAATTATCACCGTCCGGAATAGGGTCGAAGGTAGCTTTTTTGTATAAAAGTATTGACCCGAGCTAGTGTGTTTTTACAACAGTTACGACCTGCTCAGTGAAGTTTGTTTTTATGAATAAGGCGCATAACCCGGGCGTTAATTACTTAAGATCCGTGCGACCTACTCAACCATAAACAAGGTGTGAAGTACTTTATTGTCTACCCGGGACATGACAATTTCGATTGTTTTTAGAATTGTCATGATCGGGTAGGTCGTGCCGGGGCACGGGTTACCTGCCTGCCGAAAATATTTCTGAAATGAGTTGGAAAGGCCGGGCAGGTGTTTGTGAAGTACTTTTATTGTGTGCCCGGGACATAGCAGTTTAGATTTTGTTAGAATTCGCCTGGTCGGGTAGGGCAGGTACCCCCGTGATGCGGGACGGGGGAACCTGTCTTGAAACCAATTTGTGACACCAAACCAATTCCGCGGTCTGGGTAGATGCATGTAAATTTCTTGTTCTCTCTTCTCCTGGGTCGTGAGCATTGAGTTTGTACTGAAAGTGTCCTGGTCGGATAGGTCCTGCCACCGCACTAATTGTGTTCAAAAACTTCTGAAACGAGTTGAACCCGCCAGGCAGGTCGAGCTCCACCCTCGTCGGGTTGGGTTACCCAAACCCTTGGGATTATATTCCTTCGAAATAAAAACTAAGCACCTGCATGGTAAACACTCATTTCGTATTCGGCACTAAAGCCGATATAGATTTGTCATCGCTCAGTGTCCACCATACTTTGAGAAACACCTGAAACCTTTGGGTTTGTTGTGGTGACTCAGATGACTTCGATGCCAAACATATATTCCAAGGGCATCCATTCCTTTCACACCTTTGCTCTAGAAGAACATAATTGAGGGATTAAGCCTCATATTCCTGCCTGGTACTAATGAAGCTAACAATGGGGAGGGTAAGAAAACAGCTCTGACAATATAACGTTAGTTTGGCATGCAGGTCCTGCACAAAATATTGAGTTAACGTTAATTTTAGGGTAAACGGAGCTGTTTTTTTACCAGAGTTTAAGAAATCGCTCCGATAATGCTAACGTTAACATTAATGGTCACGCTATTCTGTTTTCAGCAAATACATAATGTACCGGTACATGTATATGCAAAAATAGCGTTTGCGGTGCGATTTCATAAACTACATGTATCAATAATCTCAATAATCTTGTAAAGGCTGACGTTATCGCGACCGGTACATGTATGCAAAAATAGCGTTTGCGGTGCGATTTCATAAACTACATGTATCAATAATCTCAATAATCTTGTAAATGACGTTATCGCGATTTTTGATGAGGATGTGATGTGAACAAAATAGCAAAAAAAACTTCAACATTGAACTTTGTGGGGCGATTTAGAAACTTCACTAATTGTTGTTTGTATAACACAATGGTTCCTCCTGCCGCCCTCTCTTTTATGTTTACTGCCGATTCTTTTGTTTTGTGTCCGCAATCACACCTAAGTGTTGTATCAACAATTCGGAATTTTACGTTCTTTGAATCACTGCACAAGTATGTACTCCCCTTAATACTTTACAGTTGGTAGTACACCCTATGTTAGTCGGCTTGACGACTTGGGAACTGACGTTATGTTATGTACCGAGTGTATATTCTGGAGAATGCGAAACTAATGCTGAAAGACGCCATGCCCCAAACATCCATTTTCAATGATAATATTACTTGGAAAACTAAATAGCTGCAGGGAAAATACTTTCTAGTCCAGTAAAGAATATCCCCCGCCATCGAAAATAATGTCCTTTTCTGTTGTATTCGACGTTCTCAACCTCTAATAAATGGCAAATCATATTACTTATTTGAGGTCAACGGTCAGCCACGGTGGTGTAGTGGTTCGGGCCTCCGACTAGCGGTCAGAGGATCCCGGGTTCGAATCCCGCTGCTGGCGTGAGACTTTGGGCAGGTACAACTTGCAGGCACAATACCAAGTGACTTCACCGAGAACAACCTCGCCCCGAGGTCTCTAAATCAGAACCTGGGTACAGTTTGTAACAAGAAAGTGGACCCAGGGTACAATTTCACTTGACGACATCGAACCTGGGTACACTTTATGTGTACCCAGGACGACAATAACCCCTTCAGCTCCACGCTGTCAAGCTAAACCTTGCAGTCGTTCTCAACCTCAAATAAATGGCAAATCATATTACTTATTTGAGGTCAACCTCAAACTTAACTTCGAGCATTGATGGTGCAACCAGGCCTGAGGGAGAAGGGTATGATAATACTCATTTTTGTTTAAGGGTTTAAAGCACTGCGTTTATATACTCTTTATAATCAGGTGATTGTACATGTAAATTAGGTCTGAATAGTCCAGAATCGCCTGCTTAGGCTGAGTTCGAGCCTTTTTATTTGGATTGTTTCTGTGACCTTTCTATGTCCAAACAAGAGTTGAGAAACCTCAGTGCTCTCCCATTTAATATGGAATGTTCAGAGTTGGAAAGACCTTCACATGTTTAAGGAACTGGATCGTATTCGACGTGTCTTCACTGAACTGAATGGATACCCCGAAGGATTTATTGAAAGGACAATTTGTAAAACTATCAACCAGCGCCTTTACAGGGTAAAGTCACATCTGAAACACCAGATCCCACATTATGATCAGCATTCCACACATGGGCAATGAATCCCACAAAATCAAATCTTCATAACAACCTGGAAAGTGTTGATGTTGCATTTTCAAAACAGAACGTTCTTAAGATCAGCCTGAATGCAAGTGGGAAAATGCGGGGTCAAACCAAACAAACCAACAGGTTCGTGTGGACATTGCTTTATTGGTAAAACAAAAGACCTCTTGCCACAAGATCATCTGAACACAAAGAGGACCCAAAGTCCGCTGCTGTACTGTACAGAACATATTTCCAACGCTGGACACTCCGTCATGTCCGTGATTTAACAAGCAATTCTCTGTGGGGTCGTCCATTCCCTACCATTTGACACCAGTTCTGAAATGATATTTGTGCCCCCCCCCCCCATGCTTCCAATGGCGCAATGGAAGGCTGGAGATGCCATTTTCAGCACTTCAGCATATAGAATATGTCAAACTATAGCCGTGATAGGATTAAAGGAGTAAATTCACCATTATCCCATTAGTGGGACTTCTACAGCAAAATAAACCTGGTGTAACGTTAATGAATGTACCCTACTCGCCAGTGTCCGGAGGACTGGGAATTATACGGGCACTCTGTAACGGTACAACAGTGGCGTCAGCGTTTCCACCAACCGTCCGGTCTGATAGGGCTACAGGCGTACATGTATTTTGAGTCAGAGTGAAGGCAAGTCAATAGATTTATAAAGAAGGGGCAAATAAAATCGTGGTCGGAGCAGTTCGCCCCGATGGCTTAGTCCACTGACATTGAAGTTGACTGCTCACTGAAGCACCCGCTTAATACGGACACTTGTGGATTTTCTTCAGTGTTGTGCGATTGTAAAATGAGAGTCTGTTATCAAATGTTTCTGAACTCGGCCATCTTGTTGAATTTTAGGATTTTTTTACAACAAAACCTGTTGAAGAATAAATAGGTTGACTTCATTTGATTTCCAAACTTTACGACCAAGGAGATACATCACCTCCATGCTATACACCCCCAGAACAACCATTCCTTTCACACCAGTCTAGCAGAAGTCCACTTGCCTTCCCTTTGCGTTTGACTTTTTGTGTTTGGCGTATGCGGTGTCAATACATCATTCACGGCCAGCAAAATATTGTCATGAGACAGAAAAGGAAAAGAGTTTCCTCGGTCTACTGATGACCACCTAAATTTTAATTCGAGGCATTTCACAATTAAAGAAAATTTGCCGACAAACTGACTTTTGACTTTTGGCAAACTGCTTTGTCTAGTTCTTCAGAATTTTTTTTGCCATACATACACAGCCAAAAATGTATGCACGAATACTCATATGGAATAATTTCTGTCTACCGGTACATTGTACATGAAACATGGACTGTGTTATTCTCCCGGGTTATTCTCTGATTTGATTCCAGTAAAAACAAAAAGGGAAAGGAAAGCTGTACCATGGAGGTATAATCTTTATTACACCTCTATGGCTGTACAAAGTTCGAAAATACTTCCCACAACAGTTCAGCCCCTGTCAATAATATTATGTGTGAATGGCACGTTTTATCATTATGATGGAAGCTCTGACCAAAAAGTTGATTGATCCAGGCCTACATGTACATGTTTTAAGAACAGGGTTTTGTTGAAAACGTTGTGTTTTTTCATAACCATTGTGTTTCTGCTCTTCGTCTCAGGCTTTTTTGGTCCAAATTCTGTGGGGAAACCCGTACAGAGATATTATATTTCGTCTGATGGAGGTTCATAACTGATGTGATTTGCCGGCATGATTTTACCGGCAGGTGGGGTTATACCGTTGGTGCGAGGCTATATCAGAATCTTGAAATGACCTTCCGAGATGCATTATGCTGAATAACCTTGAGGGAATCATGCATGTAGCAACCACAGCTCCCATTTGTCTAAACACATTTTCCAACATAACAACACAATTATCCATGTCCAGGCAAATAATTGCCATCAATTCTGCAAAGTGTCAAAGAAACTGACCAGTGTAGTGAGGTTCTTTATAGCAAAATGACATTTGCCATTTTTTCCGACTTCCTAGCCTTCAAAATAGGCCTACTAATTTTTCTCCATTCCACAATTGCCGACTGGGTTCCAGTCACGGATGACTTACACAATAGATGTAGCGATGTAGCCAACAGTTTGTATGCAGTAACACACTGTGCCCATATGGCTATCTACGACCCGATCCGTTGTTTAAAGTTAATTCTTTGTAATTGTTGTTGGTTTAAACAGTAGGCTACATAAACGATTTGTGTATAGTTGGGTAAAAATAATATGAGCTCATTATAGCCTGCGGGTGTTTCAATCTGCCAGCTCAGCGACGACTGGACAGTACGGGACACACAGAGATGGTAACCGTTTGTCAGTTGTTTTTCCCGAACATGGGAGGAACATTGAGCACCGGAATGGCTGAGAAAGGTTGCTCAATATAGAGCCCTCAATGTAATAAGTGTTTACGGATGAAGTGATGGGGCCAGGTTCTTTTTTTCTTAACCCGCAGGTATAATCCCACCTGCCGGTAAATCATGATCCATTCGGTTGTTATTCACCTTCACCATAAAACAGGTCACCCTGGCACCTTCCCGGTTTGTTCACGGTTCAACTGGTTCTAGAGATGATATTTTAACACAAGGTTATGTTACCAGCGCAGTGGTACCACCTACCCGACCAGGACACTTCCAAAAAAATCCTAAACACTCAGTACACGGGTAGAGAAAAAGAATTTCACATGACCTGCCCGTCCTGTTCAATTGGTTTCACAATCATCAAGCAGGTAGGCCTACCCCGTCCCGCATCACGGGGGTACCTGCCCTACCCGACCAGGCGAATTCTAACAAAAATCTAAACTGCTATGTCCCGGGCACACAATAAATTATCTTATTTTATTTTTCTGTTGCATGTACTCGTATCTGTATTTTTCTGTCTGTATTACTCTGTCTTAGTGTGAAATTAACTTTCACGAAATAAATAAATAAATTAAAAGTACTTCACAAACACCTGCCCGGCCTGTCCAACTCATTTCAGAAATATTTTCGGCAGGCAGGTAACCCGTGTCGCAGCACGACCTACCCGATCATGACAATTCTAAAAACAACCGAAATTGTCATGTCCCGGATACACAATAAAGTACTTCACAAACACCTGCCCGGCCTTTCCAACTCATTTCAGAAATATTTTCGGCAGGCAGGTAAATAAAAACAAACTTCACTGAGCAGGTCGTAACTGTTGTAAAAACATACTAGCTCGGGTCAATACTTTTATACAAAAAAGCTAATTTCGACCCCATTCCGAACGGTGATAATTCCGGATCGAAATAATAACGTGTTGTTAATAACGTTTATAACTTATAACAATTTCAAATAAAGAATGGTTACTAGCGGGATTCGAACCTACGGTCAAGAGAGTCGAAATCTGAAAGGAAAGAAAGTCATTAGTACACAGGCCTAAACCCACACACCCACTGGGGACGGCTGGCAGCGGACCGAATTTTTCTTTCTTTTGTCGTCAAAATAGACGAGGCGATCCGCTTGAATACGACCAGTGAAGGCATGAAATCCGACACAGGGCATTCTATATCAGCGGGCATTCTGATCTATGATAGCTGTAGTGAAAACTACTGCCCTATATACAGATTGCCCGGTGGGCAATAAAACGGCCTTTTTTATTGCCCCACCGGGCAATCTGTATCACCGGGCAATGGTTTCTACTACACCGGCATTTTAAAGAGACACCAGCATGAAAAACTACAATGACGTTAAATTGTGAAGTGATCCACGAATGAAACCTCCGGAAATGCGCGAAGTAATAGGAATGTCTTTATACATTTACGTCAAGAAAAGTTGGTACCTCCTCGTCCTAAACGAGCCCGTCTTTTTTCGCAGTATTGTGGGCCACCAGTGTAAAGTTCATTCAGTTGCCACCTCTTCACATATAACTACGAAATGGATATTCACAATGTTACAGCCTTCAATATCTACCCTTAGATGGATGGGTAGCGAAACTCGTACATGTAACCAGACGGCATTGCCTACCTCAGCGCTGATACTCATGAGTAAATACATATAGGGCCTATAATTTATACCGTATTTGCTGCCCAAAGGTTAACAAACAGTTCCTCTCAGGCCGCCGAGAATAACCTGTTTCCGTTAATGACCGCTGATTGTAATTTCCATATATATAGGCCTACCCGCCATTGATGTCACGTGGCTGATAGGAGTTTGACTGGGTTGGACTGTGTTGCTCATGTAAACAAACTGGAAAGTTGCCAGTCACGGGGTGCATGGCTTCCTTCTACTTACAAACATGGATATTATGCCGGTAAGTTGTTGACTGTTACCAATGCCGAATGGGTGAATGTCGTCCTGGGTGACCCTAAATGTCACCCAGGATAAAACTGGGTGACCCTAAACGTCCCCCAGGACATGGCTGGGTGACGTTTAGACCCTAAACGCCAGTTTGAAAATCGCGCCATTTTAAAACCTGCCGCCGAGGTTGGTGATTGATGCTGGTGGAACGTCTGTCAAGTAGCGGTCGCGAAATCATGAACAAACGTGGATGAGTGACGTTTTTGCATCATAAAATCAGAATGAAACATGGATCTAATGCAGCAATATGCGTCTTCATCGTCTGATGAGGAAGACCAAGGGCGGCCATGATCTGATGATGTGGAGATGTCAGAATTCGTTTTCAGCTACACGAAGAGCGTACCACTTACCTCGGCGGCAGGTTTTAAAATGGGGCGATTTTTCAATCTGGGTGACGTTTAGGGTCTAAACGTCACCCAGTCATGTCCTGGGGGACGTTTAGGGTCACCCAGTTTTATCGTGGGTGATATTTAGGGTCACCCAGGACGACATTTACCCATTCGGCGTTACGAATAGTCACAAAATACAGTATACCGTAGAAATCTGTGGCTTTGTCTCCAGGCCCGGTGTAATAGAATGTAATGTCCCCCGATACGTGATGTTCCCAACAATACATTTACGGATTAGGACTCTAGAGAGACCACGACCCTTAATCCTGTGACAAACAACGCATGGGGCATCAGAAAGATGGGGGCATTAGATTCCATCACACCTGTCTAAAATCAAATCTGACCACACTATTGATTTGCTAGTAGTCTGTGACTCGGCCGAGAATTAAGCAGATTATCCGTGCGTATTTGCCTTTGCGTAGTCCGCTTACGGAGGGCGCATTCATTTTTTTTCCAAATGTCAATATCCAATCCATTGACGTATCGTCGATCCGTATCACGTATGACGTATGACTTTAATAGAAAATGCACTAGCTCGATACGTCATGCGTGACACGAATCGACGATACGAAGCCTTGGCAAAAGTCACTCCCTCCCCAAACAGACGACGCACACGCAAATCAGGGCCGTAGCTAGCTTTTTTTCGCTAGGGGGGCATTTTAAGCAGACGAGCTCTACGGACATGGACAGCGCCGAAGGGATCGGTTTTGCGGAAGGTCTGGGGGCCTCCCCAGAAAAATTTTGAAAATTAGAAGCTCTGAGATGCAATTTGAGGTCAATTTCCTGTGTTCTGAGACACAAACAATACTGATCTTTTATCCCATTTGATTTTGCTGAAAAATCTTTTTTTGAACAATTGGCCTGGGGGGCATTTGCCCTCCTCCCCCTGTCCGTATGCTAGCTACGGGCCTGCAAATACGCATAGATTAGGCCTTCTTCGCTTTCATAAATGGTATTGTGTGGATTGTGGGTCCAATACGCCTACTGCATCGAGTTGTCCAAAGGCTCAGCTGATACGTCGTCATTGGCATTCATGAATGGTAGCCCAGGACTTGGGAGACTGACCCTCCACATTGGTCTGTAACCTCTTAGAGAGGATGTTGCGATATATATCTTGCACGACGAAAATGAGTTATACTGCTGCCTGTGTCTTTTATTGTATGAGACAGTATGATTAAAATAATCGATAGTTCTAAATCAGTTATTTCCTTGGCGAAACATATTGTACACTTCTGAAAAAAAGTCATTCATATCGAACCAAATGCCGTTCACGGCTTGACAAACTGGTGTTTTTCTTCCACCGTTCAAGAGAACAAAATGCAAAGAAGGAATACCTCTGGCCTATGACTTAGAGGAGGCATCAAAATTCTTGGTTTTGCTCCCAATTGCAATATGGCCACCAAGTGTCCATCTTGGATTTCACATTCTGCACTAGAACCGTTTGTTCAATCGACTTCACAGATGTTAAAGTGATATGGGTTAGAGAGCGCACTATGGCAAGCGGTTTGTCCATTTATTCCATAAACTAAGTTTTTGCTATGGAAACTTACTTTACAGGGACAAAAACTAAGTTTTTGCTCGCATAACTCGGGTTTTGCTCTTGGAACTCATATTTCAACTCAAGGGCGCGTATGCATATTAAGGTGGAATAAGCTTATTCCAGGTATAACTTAAGGTTATAACGTTAGGTTATACCTGGAATAAGCCTATTCCACTTTTATGCATACGGGCCCCTAACTGTAGTTCCGATATCAGATGGACAGAAACTTAGTTTCTGCTCGGCAAAAACTCAGTTTATGGATGGGACGGCCAGAAACTTAGTTTATAAGTTCGTCCCTCAGCAATACGATCGCACTATTTACAAAGCTCATGATAAGTTCTTTTATCTTCGGGCTGGAAATCATATCGTGTAGGGCGCTTTCTGCGTTTTCCTCCATGACGACCGGTAGATCCTCAGATGATGACGGCAACGATGAAAGCTTTGCACGTTTGTCGTCCACAGCCTCGGTGCTCGATCCGGAGCTGGGTCTTGAATGCTTTTTACCTTTTCTGTTGCCGGTCATCTACGTCTGTAATCCTAAACACTGTATTGCCCGCCGCTGCTCAAGCGTTGACTGATCTGACTCAGGTGATTATTGCATTAAATCCAGTACACAAAGCACACGTATACTACCATGTATATGGGTACACACGGATCAGAAATGGCGTGCAGTTCCTATGATCAAAAATATTTTAAACGTTCTGGCTTTCACACATCTCAAAACACGGGAGTCTTACCACAGAAAGGTCCTCCTGCAGTAGGGATGCATTCACATGATATCACCAGAAATCAAGAAGAGTGGTTAGAGAATAAAGAATTTGCTGAATAAACCGGGACAGAAGTCAATCAGTCGAGGCAGTGTCAGCCATCTTGAATCCAGAGTTTATCAGGAGAGATGAGTGGCCTCCACAAAGTCCTGATTGCAACCCCATGGACTACTCGATATGGGACTCTCGCGGTGTATCGTGGACGAAATAAAAAAATTCAAAGAGGACAAGTTAAAAGACAAGATCCTATAGTTACCTGGGAAGAAATTTCATCAGTCACCATTCGTTAGAGCATTTCAGGATGGACGAAACGGCTGAGAATGGTGGTAGAAGAGGACCGAGGACACATCGAACATAGGTTGAAATAGGCCATTTTCTCTGATATTGTATTTTTGCTACTTGCAGGGTACTGGTGGACGCCTCTTTTAACATAGGCCATTGAACCATCTTTTTTTGAAGGTGGGGATTTGGCCTAATAAATTTTGTTAGCACATATTTTCTTCTTACGTCAGTGTCATTATTCGGCACCGTGAGACGAGCCCTTAAACTTTATGCTTTGTCCCCGGAAGTCGGAAACCCCATTCCTGGGACGAGGTCTTTTTAGTGGAACCCATAACGTTGGTTCGCTACACTAGGTCTATTTCATTCTTTACTTGTATCTCCTTTATGTGACCCCTTGCATAACATAAAACTGTTTGGGTTCGGAGATTGTTTGGACTACTCGCAGGGTACTGATGGACGCCTCGTTTAACATAGGCCATTGAACCATCTTTTTTGAAGATGGGGATTTGGCCTAGTGGTTAAGGCGTGCTGCCCCTTAGTGCTGGCGATTGATGCCTTATGCGAGGGTCCGTGGGTTCGAATCTGGTAGGAAGCAATGTCTTTCACCTTAGAAACCGATTCTATTTCTATTCTATTTCACATTCTTATACACGTATTGTATTTTGGACATGCAATTTTGATTTGGACTGTATTCACAGGAATTATATCCGATACCTTTGACGTTTGCATGGGTTGTTGACGATATGCCGAAGGTGGTCTCTGTGAATTCTCAACGATTTTGGAAGTCCGATATACCGAACTTAGGACAATCAACTTCAATGTGTTCTTCCCTGAAAAATGCTAGACACGCTACCGCATACTTTCAATATTCCGCGATCAACATGTAAATAACTGATACATTCAATCGAAACTGCGGGACCGAATTGGAATTTTGGGTCTCAGTTTTGTTATCTCTCTGCCTGGGGCAGAGAACATAGGCCATATAACCTCGCACGCCCATATAACACGCCCTATAACCCCTCTGCCTGGGGAAGAGAGGTTATATGGGCGTAAATGTGACGTCTGTTAGGCTGTCATGATGTCACACCCGTAAACAGTGTCTGAGCCGAAGTGCACCCGTCTCGAACGTATGCTTGCTCTCACCATTGATATAGTTCGAGGGAAGTGTGAGGATATCAGCGCTATGGCTCACTCCAATGCCATTACGTCGGTCAAGTAAGAAAGCGATCCTATCGGAAGTGTTATTACAAGATAACGTTTCGTGAAAGTACCCTCCTCGCGGATAAATTGTCTCGCGTAGTGATATTCAACGATGCTATTTATAGTGTTGCACATTGTTGTGTATTAAAACGTCATAGTCGTTCGTTCTCAGTAATGTCGGTGTCAGCAACTTTCAGCTGGCCCGCTAGATCATATGGTAAAGCGTGTGGCCATGGATCAGGGGCACCGGGTTCGATCCCCGCCAGCCGTAGGCTACTTTTTCACGTGTCTCTTTCTCTTTGTATTCTTTTTTTTGTAAAAAAATACCAGGCCAATCGCGAACAAATATTTCGTAGCCCTACCTTAGATTTTGTGCACACATCATTAGTGCCGTCGGCCTCTAGATTGTTTCCATGATCCACCGCTAGGATATGGTGATACCGCGGTATTATCTTAATATCGAGAGACCGGTTACCAGTCTAGCATGTCTAGTAGGCCTCGTGCCTGGATCACGGATGAATTTTCGACTCGTTTGTACATGTACAGTCTTTCAAATAAGTAAATGGACACAGGAAAATCGAATTTTCTCAGAAACGGCTGATGATAAATCGATGCGGTTTGCGGCATTTGATAGGACATTTAGTTGTGCATCATGATATCTACCACTTGGAAATTTGCCATTTTATCTAATAGTGACTTTTGTTGATTTACAAAAGGTCCCAAAATCAAATTTTTTATCCCGAATTTTTTGTTGGGGGGGGGGGCAAATTTTTTATTGACTGGAAGCTTTTGTTGAGTTATGAGTGAATATCAAAGAAATTTCGCAGTATTCACTTGAACCTGTAACTTATTAACCCATTTGTGCAAAAGGGCTTTGGCACCCGATCTTCTACTACTGAGTTGCCCCCTCGACACACATTATTCACCTGACCTATATGGCCTACTAGACAACTGGAATCAGGTCATCAACTCATTTCAATGGGCTTGCTTGATGTGCCTATAAATAGGTCTCCCATGTTGGTAGTTGTCATTCCACTTTGAGGAAAACGTAGTTTGCAGGTCATTGGAAACGAACACCCCATTTGAATTAAAATTGCAAACTATTCAACATGGTCATTGGGCCAATTCACAAAAGCTCAATTCACAATTGTGTCATGTCAGGTTTCAATACACCAGCATGTTCGAATTCAGTAGGCTTAGTGGTGAAGATCACCAGGGGGTTTCTCAAAAGTAATTCCAATGTCAATCAACAAGGTGGAAAATTTTGACATAAAAATGCTGTTTTCCCACCAATTAACACAAGATATTTTCATCACACTTATGGAGATGTGGGTTTTTCACCATAGTGATTCATCCTATCAAGAATATTTATGAAAAAATTCGGAAACAAAAAAGTTGATTTTGGGACCTTTTTAAAATCAACAAAAGTCACTATTAGATAAAATGGCAAATTGCCAAGTGATAGATATCATGATGCACAACTAAATGTCCTATCAAATGCCGCAAACCGCATCTATTTATCACCAGGCGTTTTTGAGAAAATTCGATTTTCCTGTGTCCATTTGCTTATTTGAAAGACTGTACATGCCGTTTACGATGAGCGGGACTTAGCATGGATACTGTGAGGACTGATCTGTTTTAGCTAATCAGTGTTATGAACAATACCAACGAGGGGTAGAATTTTGCTTCATTTGACGTCTCCGGCCCGCACTCGTGGTGGACCTACTCGTCATAGTGACCCACGGCAGCATTGTATTCTCTCTGCTCCCATTCAGCTGCAGCATTCACCTATAGGCAGAGAGGTCGCTGGCAGCTGCCAGCTCTAGTTCTTAAAAATATTCCTACTAGTAGAGTCATTTTTTGGGAATCCGTGACCATTTTTCCCCTACCTTTTTTTCTCAATTGATTTGACATTCTGAACCATTTAGAAGAAATATTAGCTCCTATGTACCTCTCAAAAATGATGGCTAACTTTTCTAGAGCCCAATATTCAAAATGGCCGCCACCGCCCTCTCGAAAAACAAAACATAGCAGATTGTTAGCCACTGACGAGCTAGAAGTTGTCATTTCTCACTAATTCTGGCACTGTGAATCCACTGGAACAATTATTATACAGTTTTGAGACCATCCTGGCCTCTAAATCCAAGATGGCGGCCGTCCGCCATCTTGAAAAATATGAAATTTACATCTCTGGCACCCGACGAGCTAGAAAGACAAATGAGGTGTCATTTCTCACTAATTCTGGCATAACAAACATTCTGGAAAGGTTATTAAAGAGTT
>NMRB01000803.1:219812-256327 GCA_002633025.1 Notospermus geniculatus | reverse complement strand
TCACAAGCGAGTTCTTGGGAAACGATGCCACATATCTATTGTCTTTCCCGCTCCTCAGGTGCAGAAGTATTGGGTGTCATGTTTATACATGTATTTCAAAGTGGCGCACTGTGACCACCTAGGTGCTGGCCATCTTGGTTGGAATAGATACCGGGGATCATCCAAAACTCTATAATAACCTTTCCAGAGTGTTTGTTATGCCATAATTAGTGAAAAATGACACCTCGTTTGTCTTTCTATCTCATCGGGTGCCGGAGAGCTTAAATTTCATGTTTTTCAAGATGGCGGACAGCGGCCATCTTGGATTTAGAGGCCAGGATGGCCTCAAAACTCTACTAGAATGGCCCCAGTGAATTTACATTGTCAGAATCAGTGGAAAATGACAACTTGTTTGTCCTTCTAGCTCATCTAGGGCCGCACATATTTCATGTGAAGTTTTTTCAAAATGGCGGACAGCGGCCATCTTGGAATTACAGGCCAGGAAGGACCCAAAACTCTTTAATAACCTTTCCAGAATGTTTGTTATGCCAGAATTAGTGAGAAATGACACCTCATTTGTCTTTCTAGCTCGTCGGGTGCCAGAGATGTAAATTTCATATTTTTCAAGATGGCGGACGGCCGCCATCTTGGATTTAGAGGCCAGGATGGTCTCAAAACTGTATAATAATTGTTCCAGTGGATTCACAGTGCCAGAATTAGTGAGAAATGACAACTTCTAGCTCGTCAGTGGCTAACAATCTGTTATGTTTTGTTTTTCGAGAGGGCGGTGGCGGCCATTTTGAATATTGGGCTCTAGAAAAGTTAGCCGTCATTTTTGAGAGGTACATAGGAGCTAATATTTCTTCTAAATGGTTCAGAATGTCAAATCAATCGAGAAAAAAAGGTAGGGGGAAAATGGTCACGGATTCCAAAAAAATGACTCTACTATACCCATTCTCTGATGGGTATTCGAAAAAGCTGGATGACTGGATGACTGGATTTACTGGACTGTGACTCATTGCTCACCACCGCCTGAACTAGTTGATTACAGCTTGTTGTACTTCACTCGGCGATGACGCGAAGACTCGATGTCCGCCAAAATTATCCAATGAAATTCAGCTGGTTATTTCTAAGAAGTGGAATGGATCAACGGCGGAAGTGGACCGCCGTAGTGTCGCCAGCTACCAAGAAGTGTAGCGAGGTTGATATTCAGCGTAAATCATGAAACGAAGGATAGCTTCGAACTAGGCCTATAGCTCCTAAGTCCTTGAGAATTTACTATGTGTCACTTTTGAAAAGTTGTAGGGATTGGCCTTGTCTCCCTATTCCAAACCCCGGAGAAGGTATGGCGGTAATTTTCAGCCCTTTCGAGCAATGATCCTAATACTGTTTGCCGGAAGTGTCCCAAGGCGTCAAACGTGTCATCAGCCCGATGAATCACTGCAACTTGACAGACAAGTTACTACTAATAGCCATGTAAACTTGCCCCTTTCTTTAAGTGGGCTACTCACAGCTATCAATGACAGGTGTCACAACACGAGGTCATGGTGGTCCAGATGCGGAAGTCTAATCATTTTAACTGCAGTCTTTGTACCAGGAAGCGTTTGTAGAACTTTGTAAATTGAGTAAAGAAAAATTATGTTTTGTTGATCTTCCAAATCGCTAAGTTTTGCCCTGTTGAAACATGCACTTTGTCAGAAATGCTAAAAAAGCCCCAGATAAAAATAAGTGATTTTACAGTATAGTTCAGGCGGCGGTGAGCACTGAGTCACCGTCCAGTAAATCCAGTCATCCAGGTTTTTCGAATACCCCATTCTGATCAATGGATATAGGAAGTACGCGGCGGAGGTTTTTTGAGCACCCCATTATTTTGCAACCTTTGCGAATAATATTCATGAAATGCGCATATATGTGACCCGTGACATCAAATCAAGTATTACATTGTAAGTCGCTCTGAACATGGCTGGTTGAGACCAACGTTTTGTCAATTTCAGTAGGCCCAGGTTTATTGTCTGCCTTTTGTAAAATCTGAGCTATTACATTTCTTCCTTTATCTCCTGGGGATATTTTAGTTCATCCTGGTTCATATCTTGCGCGACTTATACCCGATTTGATATGGTGGGTCATATATGAATAGTTGTTTTCAAAAGTACAAATGACTTTTAGAAAACAAATCGTTCGGTCATTGTTTAACAATAACAAGAAATGACTCACTGTGTGTGTTAACCGGTATTTGTTATTTTCCTCAAAGATGAATGACATTGCCATTGACAACACAGTTGAAATCGATTGATCGGAGTGTGTTCTGTGTTTTATTCAGGCTCTGGCAAGAGGATTACGAACAAGCAACTTCAATAATTCCAAAAGTAATGTGTCTCCCTCTTCTCAAGAATGACCCCCCCCCCCCCAAGGTACAGATTAGTGAAGCGTAAGGGTACGGGGTAATATTCCAGTTGACCAAGTTTCACTGATCTTGACTAGAGAAATAACTCCAAAGGTGAGTGGATGTCTCTTTCCCAAGATGAGGGGGTGCAGCACTCTTTCTACTAGGCCTACTGTACATTTTACGAGGTTTCTTGCGGGTGCACATTGATTCTTAGATGACTGACGTCATTCGAGTCTAAAATTAAAGCACACCGGCATCGATGGCCTCTCCCATTATAGCCATAGCGATGTTTGCGATTTTCGCCGCCGAGCGTCACGAAAACAATGCATCCACCCCCAAAATAATAGACCTAGTTATTTTTATCACGGGTTCTGGACGATCTCTTATGTTGTTTTTCTACTTTTCGGTGGGTGGTACGTAAAGTCAAACTCGTGGATAGTCTGGATTTTTGACGAATACACCATCACCCCTCTGAATAATGGATTAGTCCACGTCAGCACTGCCGATTGAGATTTTCAAGAAAAAATGACGGGTGAATGGCACAAGCCAGTCAAAATGAGTTTTTCACTGATATTCGGAGAAGTATCCACGGTGTTTATATGCGGTCGATCCAGGTTAATTCCACCCCTCATAGATTATTATCCTGGGGAAATCCTGTATGTTTTTCGAGGGATTCCCCGTGTTTTCGTTTAAAATGGCACTGAACAGGGTTTCAAATCAAGGAATCTAACGGCGGAGGATAAAAATCAGAAAAGAACAGAAGATTATAAACCTAGAGAACTTCCGAAGCTGTCATTTCACAATCGACGCGAACTGGTTTACGATCGCCAATCTGTTCCGAATAATTAACTTTGATCAGTAAAAATAGACCCAAATAAAAATAAAAGTCCACTGCTTACCCATTAGTTGACGACGTCATCGCCCATAGTAGAAAACTTCTTGTAATGCATATTAACGTAGAGTAAGGAACTATGGTGTCATGGTCATTGCTTTTGATTCATTCTTGTTGGTAAAGATATACTTTATGCATTAAACAACACTGACGTATCCCTCTATGCTAGTTAGGTTTCATCTGACGTCATCAGCCTACTAAAGGTGGGTTTATATGCATACGCGCCGGCCACTTCATCCCCGTATTGATCGCGCTCGACGTTGCTTAACTTCCAGCTGCGAGCCCGCCAACCACTAGGCCATAATGGAAATCCGGCAGGTTGAGCCGTGCCATAAAGCCGCTCTCACACGTGCGACAGTTTGCCTGCGATTGTATTTTTTACGTTACGCAAACAATCGTAGGAATCATCGCAGATTTGTCGCAGAAGTGTCGCAGAATTGTCGTAAACATAACGATAATCAGCGTTTTTTTGGCATTCACTTGCGGTTGTTTGCGGCAATCTGCGATAATAGCTGCGACAATCCTTCGACAATTTTCTAATTTTTAAACCCTCGCCAAAATTTACGGGTTTTCTGTCTGCAGCCTCTTCAGTCGCCACCGATAATTTGGGGTTATAAACGATATTTTGCGACATTGTGCGATAATTTGCGACAAATCTGCGGTTGCTTTGCGATAAGTACCGTATGCGACAAGGTTTAATTTTTTGAACGTTTCCAAAATTTCACGATTACGCGATTGTCTGCGATATTATCGCAAGGTCTGCGATGCGTTAATTTGCGACAGTACACCTGCGATTGTCTATCGCAATTAAACGCAGGCCAACTGTCGCACGTGTGAGAGCGGCTTAAGGGTTTAATACACCATCTCCCCCTTCGAACAAAGATGACTCGTCATCGTGTCACTTAGCGTCACTTCGTCTCATTGCCGTACTACACTTTCCAGTTTCGACTTCTTGGTGCGAGGCCAACGCGCCAACCACAAGCCCATGAAGGGAATACTCCATGGCCGGCGATTTAAGCCGTGCAATAGGAGCAGTCAGCCGCGCATATTATTGCCAAAAGATGGCAGCAAAGTTCTAGCGGACCAATGTACAGGAAAATCTACGTGATTGCTGCTCGATCAATAATGACTGGGTCCGCTATATGCATTGAATTGGGCCGTAGTGACATTTATTGGTCAACTCGCTGACGGCTCCTATTTAGTAGCTGTAAGCGGTTCAAACATTACACATCGAATTTGCGACGTTACTTTGCCGTCAGTGTCCGTCGTCGAGCGATATTGGGAGATGGCGGGCAACTGCCGACATCGTATTGTAATAATATTGCTTTGTTGAAAGGGGCTGGAAGGTGAAAAATCAAAAAGTCCAGTTCTGCACACTGTAAGAGGGGATCTGAGTAATGGTTGGAATGTCCATAACAAAAATGAATAGAAAATAACTCCAGTGACCCAGGCTTATCCATTTCTGACTTGACCTTATGATGACTGAGTTCAATAGTTAGGGAATAGGGCTTTATTGACCATCCATGGGGGTGGGTTGCGTAATCTTTGCCAGTCATTTCCTTTCAGACTAGGTGTGACCAGGCTAGTGAAACAATGAATGAAAAGGTGACAATAGCCCTGATTGCCAACACCTCTGGTCCAGGCCACTCATGATAAAAATTGACTAACAATTGAATGGACCTGTCCCTTTTCCTAGGCCTGACCCACATCCTGTGAAGTGTTATGTCAGTGTTACGGTGTGCTGATTATGGCAAGAATATTTGGGTCTTCTATCCATGGTTTACACCCAAAGTGGTGTCTTCTTCAAAGCCCTTTTTTCATAAAAACAAAAAATGTTTTTTTAATTTTAGGGTTTTAATCCAAAGATAAGCCCCTGCTTAAACCGCCTACCCGTTCTTGCCAAAATATAACATCATTTTCACTGATTTTTCTGCAGCTGAAAAATCCATTGTTTAATTTAATTAGGTCATAACCATGCAATTATTCCATGTTACCCAAAAGTGATGTCTCCACCCTATGATGTATCATCCCTGCAAGTTTGAAGTCTGTATGACTTACGGGCGCAGAAGTGGACGTTTTGATTTTTCACCTTCCAGCCCCTTTCAAACGAATGATACAGTGAGTAAATGTGTGGCGGTCTTGGAAAACCCGTCGGAAGTCGCTGAATGATCAACAAGGCCTGTCAGATTCCCTGTGCATTGATCTCCGACTGTTTACCTGTTTACCTGTTACATAGTGCATTTCATCAAGTGTTAGCACTTTCCTTAAACGCGACATCCGACGGGTTTTCCTGACCGCCTCACAAATGTCCGGGCTGAGAAATCGAAGCACGATTATCCCCTTCCGAGGAGGGCCGATTGCAATGGAAGGAAAAGTGCCGCACAATATCGCTGACACAGTGTGTTAAAAACTTTGGCACAGCTGAATTGCCTGATAACGTTTGTTTTTGGCTCACCTGTAGCCGATGTCGCCATGCAGTGTCCGTCGCCCGTCGTCTTCGTCATTAGACGATAGGGTACGTTCTGTAACTGGAGTCATGAAACGTGGTACATTATGCTCATATCGGTCACAGTTTCTCAGATACGAAATTTCAGTCCGAACTGATTCCTGGTTTGGTCACCAGATGGTTAAAAGTAAAAACACAAAGTGCAGTAACTCCTGAACGAATGGCTGGATCACCTCCAAATTTATATCATAGGTAGGCCTACATCTGATGAGGACACATGACATAAATTGCGGGGTTTTGATTTGATCTACTTGTCGAGGTCACAGAGGTCGCAGTTCAAAATTTTGCCGTTAGGTGGCATGTTTCATGGCTATTTAACCTAGAGTGTCGTAATCTGGATTGACGACGTGTCTATGTATCGTCTACATGTATGTGTATAGCAAATTTTGGCTCGATCGAATTATTCGGAGATGGCCGCCAGGCTGCCATCTTGGAAAATGGCCTTTGCTCCATATCTCTTTAAGTACTGCAGCTAGAATGCTTCGGCAGTTAAATGAATATCGATCTACTATACATGTAGATACCTTCTATGTGAACGCCGAATATTAGCCCTATCGAACGACAAATATGGCCGCAGGGCAGACATCTTGGAAAATACACTTTGTCCCATATTACATGAAGAACACCAACTCAGAATGGTCTAACCACCCGTCTTATGACTATGTACTGAGATACATGTACCATTTATTTGTGCATGCCAAATTTTTGCCCTATCAGTCTTCAAATATATGGCTGATATCTGACTATGACCCAACTTTAACTTTAACAATAGCAAATAGAATCTTCTAACCTGGTATGTATATCGGGTGGGCATAAAAAAATGGGCCGTACTTTGTCACTCGATATCTCCGAAACCTTCTTACGTCAGCTTCTAAAAATTTACACAGTCAAACGCCATCATGTCCTAAGTATACAGACCAAATTTCAATTTCATCCTTTAAGATTTCTGTTCATGGGACCAAAATCAAAATAAAGAGCCAAAAACGCATGTTCCGGACATTTCAAAATTATGTCCAACCTTGTTTCACTTGAAAAGGTGATCAATTGGTCCTCCATCTTCTCGGTAGACGGCGCGCAAACGTTCCTTCCATGAACTGATTGAGTCCCGAATCGCCTTAAGAGTATTTTTTTTCCAGAAGAGCTTTTAGTTCATCCTCACTGAATATTTCCGCGCGACCCTCATAAACCTTCTCGCTCAGAGACTTCCACACTGAGTAGTCCGTGGGGCTGCAGTCGGGGCTCTGCGGTGGCCACTCGTCCTTAGTTATGAATGAAGGAGTCACTTCCGACTTCCTTTCTAGAGAACCTGTCCCTTCCAACTTTCTGATCACATTGTTAAACGGAACATTTATTCCAGTTTTTCCCAGGGAATTCTTTCACAATTTTTGCCCCTCTCCAACACTTTTTCAGTGAAACATGTTGCGATCAATTTCCTGTCCGCCGCGGAGAAAACCATCTTGATTCAGCAAAACTTGTGCCTATCTGGCAGAAGAGTTTCTCTGACACAAGAGCCAGACAATTTTCCCAGACAACACATGATTGATGCGTGTCATACAGATGCAGCGCGTTCTCTACTCATGACACCTGACACGGATGCAATGTGAGTCACCGGAACGTGCGTTTTTGAGGCCATGTTTTCATTTTAACCCTATGACCGTGAGGATTTGTCAGTATATTAACAACATCATGCCATTTGAATGCCTAAAGTTTAAAACGGTTTGAAAAAAGGATAATGGAGCAATGCAGCATCAAAGTACGGCGCATTTTTTTATGCCCACCCGATATATACCCTCTACATGCAATGTATGCGAAATTATGACCATTATCATGATACCCTGGAACATTTCAACTTAACATTTTTGTCATTTGTTCGTCTAGTACATCACACAGGAGACAAAAACGTCCATGGGCAATTTCAATAGGGACGTTGAGATCAGCGACTTATCAGAGATCCTTATACGTATACAGATCGAAATGTGCACAAAATTTGTCGTCGTTGTACAAAATTCTATCTGTATACATATAAGGATTCGTGATAAGTCGCTGATCTCAACCTCCCTATTAATAGATAGAATTGCCCTATAAACTAGGATAGAAAACTATGGGCCATATTCATAAAGGGTGTTTAGCCTAATCAGCGTACAAATTCTGCATTACACAGGTTAAAGGCCTAGAAAACTATTGTTCTGTCTTCTGTATGCTGCCTGATCTCTGGCATTTACCCACAAGATGATCACACGCGTCTAACTTTCCTGTGTCTCAGTGTGGGAGGACAAAAGTAAGTGTTGGACAAATTCTAGACAAGCCTGCCTGATCGTTTAACTTTTCCTTTGTCCCCTTGGACTTAGACGCAGGAAAGTTGTACGCATATGATTATCGTGCGGGTACACGCCTCTGGTGAAGCACCATACATACATCAGACAATAGTTTTCTAGGCCTTTAACCTGTATAATGCAGAATTTGTACGCTGATCAGGCTAAACACCCTTTATGAATATGGCTATAGGAGTCCCGGTGTAATGTTTTTCAGTGCCCCCCGTTTGCCAGTGCCTCCCAACAAAAGATTGACGGAATAAGCCGCGACGTGACAATGGGGGAGGCACTGATCAACATGTCTTTCTGTATTTGAGTGTCCGCCGAACAATAAAGCGGGCATTGTCATACGGGGGGCATTCTCATACATACACCGGCATTCGTTTGAAAAATAACCGAGCCATATTGCGAAATGCATGACTGAAAATGTATGCCATTATCTGATGTGTCCTTGGCATCGCCATTCAGCCATGGCTGTATAATGGAACTTGCTCATGTAATGATAACGGAATAATGTCGTTTCGTTTGTGACGGATCAGTAACCACACGGGGTTCTCATCAGACCGCAAAATTAACATTTTCAAAGACCACTTGGTCTGTAGGAAGTGCAGGCTGGCCGTCTCCATTGTATAGTTGGAGTAGATTCCATCGGTGGATCGCGAAATTACTCGCAGCGACACCGACCCTGAAGTTGAGCTTCGGACAACGTAGAAATCTTGTCGTCTTGTCAGGAGGACAAGACGACCGCAGATAGTAATGCTATGTTCACACTCTCACGAATCACGCCACGATTGAAATCGCGATCTTAATCGTGGAGAAATCGTGGTGATCCTATCAGATCCTGAGGTCAGTTCATGACAATCGTATTGATCGTAAGAAAAATTTTGGACGTTTCAAAAATTTTGCTAGGTTCCTGATTGAAATCGTGGAGTAATCGTGGTGATCCTACATGTCCTATCAGATCTTATCAGATGTTGAGGTCAGTCTTGGCAATCGTATTGATCGTAGAAAGTTTTGAACGGTTCAAAAATGTTCTACGATCAACACGATTGTCACGATTGCCCTCAAGATGTGATAACATCTGATAGGATCACCAAGATCACCCCACGATTAAGACCACGATTTCAACCGTGCCACCTGAAATTGACCACTCGCGACCATATCGCATCCAAGCGCATCAAAACGTTTTGAATCGCATCACCTCGTATCCAAACGTGAAACCTCAGAGAATTAAACAAACATTTCACGATCAGCTGCGAATGGCCAGTCGTGACGTTCGTAACGGACCGCGCTCTAGTGTGTAAATAGCATAAACCCAGTAGTCTTGAACGTTAGTTGTGGTGTTGATATTTTTGGTGACTGGGAGGGGAATGTGGATGGTAGTCAGCTGCCCTGCATTCAGAGAGACTTTAGTGAAAAAGTCTCTCTGAATGCAGGGCAGCTGACAGGGATCTGTGGTTATAAGTATTTATCAGCAAATGCAGATTTGTTGGGAAATGGAAGGGCTGGGGAGATATTCATCCAGCGACTAAACGTTTTCAGCAAAAAAAAATAAACAGAGAAACAGACACGTGAAAAATTCCTATCGCAAGGCTCGAACCCGGCGCCCCGGATTCAGAGCCGGACGCTCTAACGATGCGCCAGCCGGCCACGTCATGATGGTGGCTGCTCAATAAATGTTTATAAACATATCCCAGCTACTCAACATATTTTTATGATAATTAGAAATGACGTTACAAATCAGAATAATCTTCCAAAAATCGCATTTTACAACATCCACAGAGCAAGTCCCCAGCAAATCTGTCAGTCGCTACATAATGTACCCATCTACGTTCACAGCCACTAAAAACGTGAACCAACCGTCCGGTATATTCCATCTGAACATTAGACGCATTTCATCTATGAGTCCAATTCTATTGACTGACCCGTGAAAAGTCTTTGGCTAGCTTTGCTGTTGGCCGCTACGCGGCGCGTTGGGCCCTTGCGTCAAGCGGTTGGTTGCTTTGCAAATATAATGGGTACAGATTGAATTTGGAGGAAGTCTGGAGACATGCTTGATTCAAATTTCGGAGGCAGAATCGTTGCAGAGTACTTCAAAAACGTTGTATTTAATTGGAGTATTCTAAAACCTGATTCCGTGCACGAGGGGACACGTTCGACCCTGATATGTGCCGCCAAGTGTTTGCAGGAGTACTGTTCAACAATTAACTTTTTCCGCGATGACACAGTATTTGTTTGTCAATTTAATAAAAAGAAAGTGACGTGTATGGAGAAAGAGGAGGCATATGCATACCCGGGAGCTCGTATGTATCAGAAAATGGTGAGTACTTCGTTGTCATTGTATTGTGTATGCGCTGGGCCCTTCCCGCGACACTCGGCGCGGCCGTCTCGTCGAGGTTGGAGACTTGCAACTGGTAAGTCGTGCAATTGTGGGTGTCCAAACTATCGTAAGCAGTAGCCAGTGGAGTCGATTCATGCAGAAAAATGAAATGCTCATTACGTCAGGCGATGACATAAATGTCATCACATCAACTTCATGACATAAATATTACAACTCTCGGATCGGTCGTGATATTGTGTCGGGAGGAAGTTCCCTTGAAAGCCACTCAGGCAATGAAATCTTGAATGAATTTGGAAGAACGAAATCGAAAGACGAAGATCAACCATGCTGGTTCTTTATTCTTATTTTTTTTACGTACTGTAAGATTATTCAAAATATAATACACAGCTTCTGGAGAAGAAAAAGCCAAAGGCTTATAGATTTCTACAGAATGTAACATATCTTACAATACAGTAATATATGGGCGAACGTTGTAACTTGAACAATACAGTAATAGAAAGTGCGGCGGAATTATGTATGTACAAGGTCTAGAAACGTTTCGTGCGTTCGATGAATTTATGTGCAGCTTTAGTGATCAAAGTGTTTTCTGCAAGAGACAAAGTTGGATGGCCATTTAGCAGTAGTTCTGCAGAAAGTGCTAAATTGTTTGCTGATATGATGAGGTGTGTATCTGCAATGAGTAAATGTCTGGTATTTGAGTACTTTTGGCAGTGAAGGAAGAAGTGATCAGCATGTTCTGGCTGGTTTGAGGAGCACTGATTGCAGGTAGGGGAAGGAATTACATGGTTGGCATATACATCAGCGGATAAATTACTGCATCTGTTTCGCAATCGCGCGTGTAATATGTTGATGGGTCTTGGGCCAATACCGAACCATTTATTCTTATTCTTAACACTAGGTGGCAGCTCACATTGACTTTACATCATATGGGAGGCAAACTCCGCCAAAATACCATACATGAACCACAGTGGCCTGTGGTTCTGGGTGAAATAGGTTTTCTGATCGGGTCCAGGCAGACAGAGTTAGGCCTTCGGCCTACCATGCCTACACAACATAGGCCTACATCGTGTAAGTATAAAGTACGGGAAGTGTTGCCACTCAACACAGCTGAAAAATACAGCAATCATACATCTCTCGCTTCAGACGCCCTAACAGCCCAAATATTCAATATTCCGCCATGAAACTTTGCACAACGAACCTTGAGAACCGTATTCAGTGTGACGATATCCTATTTTCCAGTTTAAACGATTGCTTCCACTCAATTTCGACGACTTTATTCGGCGAATTTTTCCAAACTTCATAAATTCCGCCATCCGAAGTCTGCCAAAACAATGTCGCCGATGCGCATGTCCGACGACCAGCTGAAACGCAATTTGATTGGTTACTACGATAAATATAAACTAATGCACGTGGTTTGGGCTGCAGTGCCGGGGTTGTGGGCATGCGCATTGGCGACATTGTTTTGGCAGACTTCGGACTGTAACATACTGTACTGCGGGGGCGCTGATGACGGGACCCTTTCCGCCTGGCTGGCCTCCAACGTGGCGGCTGCGATAAGGCCTATATAAAGGAACACTCACAGATGAGGAACGCTGAAAAAACTTACACCAGTACCGACAATCTGACAATCGGCCGCACGCTCTTGGCAAGTCTTGGAATCCACGACAGCCTTTCCCAGCGTTGACCTAGATTGATGCAGCCAACTACTTCCCATCGGCAGTTAAAAGTCCCCACGACACGCAGCAGGACTTGTATTCCACGCTGTTTGAGTGTTTACACACACTGCAAGCATCACACAGCGAAAGGATCAATCCTAGCGGTGAGATCTGGAACCAAGTGCCGGGGACTTTTTTTCGATATCACTTCGCGTAATACGGCCAGATAGAATTGATAATTTATTGGCAGGATACATGTTAACTACTCCAAAATAGTTGATTAGCGAAGGTTATTTCTTCACTATTAACAAATGATATTAACTGTATTGCCCTCGTACTTCTATCAGCCGCTGCTGCTAATCTTTTGGAACTATCTGTTTGGAAAGCGGTAAACGAGCGTGACATCAACCTCGCTCCTATTAGTTTGTTCTTCCTGTACTCAGCACTAACTATACTACTTAGTAACAGGGCATGGAGTTCAATTCACCTGTTGATCTTTCCAGGGGTAGATGAAGCAGGAAGTAGGAAAATTCCCTGTTTTTTTCATCAAATTCACACCCTCCATCATTACGTTTTAGAAGTTTCAGGGTGAAATAGTGTAGAATGCTACCTAATAAATATATTTCGCTGAATTGGGCAAAGATCGCAACCGACATACAGAGCAAATTGCATTCAATTGATGTGTCGCCAGCTACGGTGGACTAGCTTCCCTGGCAAAGCCAAGCGGATGTAAAAAGCATTAGGCTGCCTATATCGGGTGTCCCAAAAAAGTGAACCGCTTTTTTGACAAGTATTTTCTCAGCGATAGCTAAACAGAATTCATTGGGAATTTTCACAGAGTAACCTTAGGCTATCAACACCAAGTCTGCGAAATATCTAGGAGATCGGTCACCAATTTTGCGAGTATTGTCAAATTCAAAACAGCATGTCAACACCTGCTTGAACATGATGAAGGTCACATTGCACAGCTCTGATATTGGATTTTTTGACATGCTGTTTTGAATTTGACAATACCGGTACTCGCATAATTTGCGACAGCTCTCTTAGATATTTTGCAGACTTGTTGATGATACCATGGGGTTAATCTGTCGCTGAGAAAATAGTTGTCAAAAAGCGGTTCACTTTTTTGGACACCCGATATAGTTTAGGTGGTAAAAGTTTCCTCTATTCATTCTAACAATGTGCTTACAACTGCAATTTCCCGTTGTATTCTCGTGTAGGAAAGTAAAAGGACACCAGGTTTTCCTATTCGTACACTGTATCTCAAAAACCATTGGAACTACAGCAATGGCATTTGCACGCACGTTGGCCATAGAATCATTGAGTATTACCAGAAATCAATTTTAATAAATCAATAGAAAGATGACATTTTATGAAATCACTTTTTTCACAATTCTTGAAAAATTTTCCGATTTAAAATTTTCTTTCTTCATTATGTTTAACCTCTGAGACAGCCACTCTTTACCAAGAAATAATCTTGTCATCATAAACAGATCCTGTGGTCTCCCCACACTCTAGTTATGGGCAGTATAACCTAACTGCCTTTTACAATGATAGCCAATTTGTAGGCTTACCCCTGTCCACCAAGTGTATTTTGCCTGCGACAATATGCAAGATAATGAGATGTGAAGCTGCTATATGGTTATCATAAATAATAAGAGGGTGACTTCCCAGTTCGCCCAATCCCATTTCGCCCATTCCCATTTCGCCCCAATTTTTTCCCCATTTCGCCCTCTGCCATCTCGCCCCTACCCATTTTGCCCTTTACCATTTTGCCCCATTACCGCCTCGCCCAATCATCTTTTCGCCCACTTACCATTTCGCCCTTTTGCCAATTCACCCTTTGCCGATTCGCCCAATGCCATCTCGCCCCTTAACCATTTCGCCCCTTCACCAATTCGCCCAATGCCATTTTGCCCATTCATCATCTCGCCCCTATACCATTACCAAACGCAAAATGGCGTTTGGGCGATATGGGAAGGGACCATGTGGGAAAAGGGCGAAATGGTCATTGGGCGAAATGGGAAAGTTGGGCGAGATGGCTTTGGGGTGAAATGAACAATGGGCGAAAATAAAATTGGGCAAAACGGCAAAAGGGCAGGACAGATATTGGGCGAAATGGGAAGAGGGCGAAGTGGGAACGGGCGAAAAAAGAATGGGCGAAACGGGAAAAATTTGGGCGAAACGGCAATGGGCGAAATGGCATTGGGCGAACTGGGAATAAACCTAATAAGAGTGATTATTTCTAAGAGTACGAATAAAATCGCTGATACTGATATGTTTGTTAAATCTTTAAGATGACATTAGGAGAATACAGTATCCACAGGAGGTTACCGTTTATACCGCCAGTTGATGGAGAACAACCTCAGATGATTCTACATTTCCACCCAACAAAATCTCTCGTGATATTTTTCATGCCACTTGGTGGGTCATTGTATAGGCAGGTTTCGTATTTTATCGACGCAATCAGTTCAAGTTGTCGACTAGGATACAATGTAACATTTTACAAATATACGAAATACAGGTCGATTTTACCTGCATACAGGCTAAATTACACAATATTCTCCGCGTTTAATGGGAGAACTACACAAAAGCGTAAATCTCGTATGAAGCCTTCGATGAGTCTATATGATTTTAGAAGTGGGAAATATGCTGGTCGAATAAATCTGAAAACAAAGAGGGAATGTTTAGAGTGGAATGGCCCCGGAGACCTGGTGCGTCATTTGTGGACCGTCCAGGATAACATGGAAGGGATCTCTGTAGTTTGTTTTCGACCCGATGGATTATTAATGATAGCTTACACTTTCATCTTAGAATCTGCGAAAAATGGCTTTGTTTTCCATTTGTTACAAAATGCCACGGTAAAAACGGCGCTACTGCATGTTGCCCCCACAGACACCGCAGTCTTTTTTCTTGCCCTTGAAGTATCATTGCTTATAACCTCGATGAATTATGATCATAGAAAGCACGTGGCACGGGCATTCACCTTACATTTATCAAAATCTGTTGATATTAGGTTACAATCCACGAACACCATTAAAATCCCCGGCGGGTTTCGTTATTTAGGATATGATTATTCAAGCAGAACCTACATTTACCATTTTAATGTGTTTTCATACACAAAAGTTAGTCTAATTGAAATATTCGACTGTGTCGATGGAAAAAGTCAGGTTAGGCTCTCTCATGTGACAGTACGATGGTTCGTAGCCCTATTACTTCGGAAGTTTTACAAAGGTTATTTGGATGACCCTCGTCGTGATTCCAGAAGGGTTTTCATGACAACCGAAAAATCCAGGTCCTTGTTCATCATTGCCAATAGGCCGATTGGTTCAAAGTGGGTGATTCGTGAAGTTGATATTCTAGAACATGCCCGCTGACACTTTTTATGGTTCCCGATGATCACGATCGGGAACCATATTGTTTTTGGTCGTGGTGTCTGTGCGTGTGTGTATTTGTGTGTGTGTGGTGTGGTGTGTCTGTTTGTGTGTCCGTCTGTCACGCCTTCATATCTAATTATCTCCTTCAACAGCTACAGTCCTGGTAACACATCCTGCCCCTAGGTTTGTCAACCTGGGCAATCCAATGACCTACTAATCATTTTCAACATCAGATGCCTCCATCATGATGTGATCAACATATCAGACTTGATAATTCGTCCGTCACGCTTTTATCTAATGTCATAACTCGGCTCCTTTTGCACCTAGAGCAACAGAAACAAGTTCTACCCTTAGGTTTTCATACCCTAGGAATCGAATGGACTGATTACTTTTGATCTGAGATGTAGGGGTCATGGTGATATCGATATCACAAATTGCATATTTTGAGATAACTTGCCATATTGTCAACTGAGCAACATGAAACAAGTCTTAGTTCATGCCTGCTTATCCAAGGACTGGACTGTGTTAAAATTCTCAGCCTCACGTGTCCGGGTGATTGCCTATCATGAGATTTTGATATATCAAACTTAATAATTTGAAATATCTCTGCCTGTGGTAGAGATAGAGGCATGATATCACCCATACTTAGGTTATTGATGATGCCCATTTCGATTATGCAACGACCTTGATGATCAGAGGTCAAGGTCAAACTTGATAATTTGAAATATCTCTGCCTGTGGTAGAGGTAGAGGCATGATATCAGACATACTTAGTTTATTGAGAATGCCCATTTCGATTATGCAATGACCTTGATGATCAGATATGGTGACAGGACAAAACGTACCTGGACAAAACACACCTAGGACAAAATGTACCAGACAAAAGGTACCATTTGTCCGGGTACCGTTTGTCCTAGGTACATTTTGTCCGGGTACCTTTTGTCCAGTACCAATTGTCCGGGTACATTTTGTCCTAGGACCATCAGATATCAAGGTCAAGGTCAATTACGGGATGTGTTATTGGCATGAGATCAAGTTATATGGGCCTCATCGTAATCCATCAGTCAATGTACCCTGATCTCTGTCAGTGTATCCTGATCTCCATCAATGTATCTGATTTCTATCAATGTATCTTGATCTCTATCAATGTACCATTCATGTACCGGAAGAAGCACCTGCACATCGGGAACCATACGACATTTACAATGTCATCTTGTTCATTTTTTGTGTTCGGCTGTGTCTCGGAAGAAAAGTACGTACGTTAACCCCTGTCTTCCATCTCATTTTTTTAAAAACATTACGAAAAATATCAACCTACTTAAACAATGCTTTGCATTGTAGGAATTCAATCTAATTCGGTACCGATTAAAAACTCGGGTACCTTTTGTGCCTCCACTGAGTCTTTCGGGGCTGTCATCGTGGTTTTTTGACCGACTAACTGGATATCTTGGTGCCGTTGAAATCCCTGAAACGGCCCCAGTCCTCAGCCTGAATTTTTACCATTTAACCAAGCGAAAGTTCATTCTTAATAAGAGATACGCGGTTCCGCAAAAAAGAGGACTGTTTAAATACGGGTATTATGGGAAATATTTTGTCCTAAAGGTCAAGAAAGGAGACAGTTCAGTCGTCAATTACCTATACGATTTATGGAATGGTACCTTTCAGGGAATCCTTTTGATACCTGATAAAAATGTCTGTTCGAAAATCTCTAATGTGCGTTTTTGGTTTGATTCGACGCTCGTTATCTGGTGCCGTGTAAACGGTATTATTAAAGCAACAATTTATGCTATAACAAAGATGTCTGAATCCATTTTACTTGACTATCGTAAAGCTGTGTCTTTCTCCACAACAGTAATTTTTTTTGTCATGACGTCATTGCCGTTCACAAAAGAGTAAAGGACATACTTCTAATAATCACGTGTGGTCCGGAGAGAAAATACCAGCCCGTCACACACACAACACACCCTTATTCGCGACTTGGCAGAAAAGTGTTGTTTTACTCCATTCCTTGGTTGCACGTGTGTCTCTTTTGCTTGATTGGATTTCCAGGTGGTAAGGCCATTTGTTTTCGAAGAAATCCTGATCCTTTGCATGGTCTTGTCATATTTCCACCTGGAAGGAGATCATTCGATGAAATTCATGTCATATTTCCGCGTATCGTCGAAACAAATTATAAATATTTGAGATGGAACATGCTGGACGGGGCATTGTTTCACTTCATACGACAGAAAGGCACGAAAGGAACCTTATTGAAATCAGCTGACATATTTTGCGGGGTCACTACACGTGTTTAGCTCTACTTCGTGAGGATTTATTTGATATATATATGGAAGTTAAATTGGATTCCGGGTTATTGTGCTGCGAAAATTGTTGGCCTGATAATTGATTACTTTCAAACATACATTATTCAATTTGGTAAATCTGTATGCGGCAACTCTTACCATTTGATTAGCAAGTCCTATGCTAGGTTTACATTATGTTCCCGGTGGCCACGGCAGCCCCGTTTGCCCGAAACGTAGTGCGCTGTGGAATTTTGACCATTTTTTCTCCGTATTAAAGTTTTGTTAGGTTTTGCAATCACGGCCTACACGTTTGTCCATCCCGTCCCCCCGCGTTGTCTCACGTCCATCCCTTTTTGTCTGAAACGTGATTGCCGTGGCCGCCGGGAACATAATGTAAACCTAGCATAAAAGTCTGCTGCAGGACCAGCCCGTTCCTTGCCGACCAATGCGAAACGGAGGCATGATTTTTTATTATTTTTCTCCAGCCAACGCTTGCTCCAATCAAACCATTTGCATGAGGAATTACATATCAAGCCGAATTTAATTCGAATCAGTTTGCTTCTTTGCAACAATGATCAAACTTTGGACAATGGGATAATTGCCTCTCACAACGATTAGCAAAAATAGTTTCTTTGATCACATCTTTAATTTCGCGGTGTGAATTTTATTCTGAGCATCGTATTGTTTGAATTGGGGTTCATTCATGGCCGTAGGAACGGGGCAGGGGGCTTGTCAAACACAAAAATTTGGCAGGCTCGGCATTTGATTGCCTTTAGTCCCGAAAAGCCAAGTCCAATAAATCAATGAACCACACTTACATGGCTAGAGTGTCCAATTTTGCTCTCAAATGCCGGGAAATGGCACTCTTATTTTCTAAAATTCACGGTCCCCCGCCAATATTTCGGCTTGCGCCTTTGGCGCTCGCTGCTAAGGACTACTGCTGCAGTCCGCTACTTTAGCGAATCCCCCCCCCCCCNAACCTCGAGGACGTTCCTACGGCACTGTCACTATTTGTTATTCGATGACTGGACAAGTGATACTAGTATTGGTGTAGCTGGAATCCAAGTCCCCAGGAATCTAAGTCCGGTTGTATTGTTGAACGAGGGATTAGTATGTGGCTAATGAAACTATGATCATTTGACAATAACCAAAAAGTTGCAAACTACTACCTCTCGGATATGCATGACTGGCGTTTCCTCTCACACCTTTTCACACATTTCTTATATTTCTGGGCAATTAAAAATATGCATTGTTTTAAATCTATAGGTCATGGTCAGTCAAGAGTAATTATTGCGGTACAGTTGTCAATCACTTTACAAAAGTGAGCCACCCTGTGATTTTGATTTCGATTGGTTCAGCCTTTTCCGAGTTTTGCAGATCTTGCATGTCATGTCCTTAACAGCCCATGCCCTTTTCAACAGCTTATAATCAGAAGCGGTTTAGCGTTAGGTGATGTCGTCACTTAATTTTTTTTCATTTGTATACGCGTTGGGATACTTTGATCATGTTGATAGTTCTTGTTATATTGGATACGTTTTATCAGCACGGACATGACGGAGGGCTGTACAAAGGTAATTTCAAATGATTCTCCGCAAAGATATCGCAAACATGGCAAAAGATCGTTTATACCATTTTCGGCGACTAATTGGTCAAATAAAGCTAGCGCGGGATGAATTTTTGAGAAATCTCTTTGTGCAGCCCTGATATCCAACATAAAGGACAAAAACGACACACGAAATGATTAGTGGCATTTCACCAACAAGCTGATTAGAAACGAAAGATTGGACACTAAACAGGCAAGATAATTAAAAAAAATGATTTTCGTGGCCCGCGAAAATACACGTGATACATTATCTTCAAGAGCACGCAGTAAACTAAGGGCCATGTTCATAAAGGGTGTTTAGCCTAATCAGCGTACAAATTCTGCATTACACAGGTTAAAGGCCTAGAAAACTATTGTTCTGCCGTCTGTATGCTGCCTGATATCTGGCATTTACCCACAAAATGATCACACGCGTCTAACTTTCCTGCGGCTCAGTGTAGGAGGACAAAATAGTAGGCCGGCCAACATGAATTTTTAAACTTTTGTCGGCATCGTCTGTTAATGGCTGGCATCTATGCTAGATCATACCCTTATAAGATAGGGTGAAATTTAAGGGTGGATGCCACCCTGGATTTGCCTGCCAAAGGTCATTATTCGCATTTGAAGTTTTGGAACTGACGATATCATTGTATCCAAGAATGGGCTTTGTACAGGACAATAAGACCCGATGTACAGCAATATTTTGAACGGTTGGATTGACACCCCATAAATGTATTACGAACAGATATAAACATGGTACCTCTTAATCAAATCCGCATGCTTTTTGTAGTTTTTAACTTGTTACTTAATTGGAAATGGCGTTTTAATGTATTTTGACCAATTTTGTGGTAATTTACATGAAAAACGTTATTTCTTATTATGAAGCTATTGAAAACAATTAAAAACATGCTTATTAGGTTAAGAGGTACCATGTTTCTATCTGTTGGTAATACATTTACGGGGTGTAAATCCAACCGTTCAAAAGTTAGCTGTACATCGGGTCCCATTCTCCTGTACAAAGCTCAGTTCTTGGCTCCAATGATAAAGTCTGTTGCAAAAATTCAGTCGGCCGTAACTTCCGTCAAAATTAAAATTTAACGTGGTATCCACGCTAATCTCATTCAGTAGCCAGTATTTTACAGTTCTGGAGGGGATGCCATCCATTAACAGAAAATGCCGACTATTTTTTTATTAGAGACTTTTTGGAGGTTTGGCCGGCCTACCTAAAGAAAGTGTTGGACAAATTCTAGACAAGCCTGCCTGATCGTTTAACTTTTCCTTTGTCCTCTTGGACTTAGACGCAGGAAAGTTGTACGCATGTGATTATTCTGCGGGTAAACGCCTCTGGTGAAGCACCATACAGACATCAGACAATAGTTTTCTAGGCCTTTGAAAGGCAGCGTACATATTCTGCATACAGCGTACATATTCTGCATTACACAGGTTAATAACCTGTGTAATGCAGAATATGTACGCTAATTAGACTAAACACGGTCCCTTTATGAATACGGCCCCATGTGTTTCTTTTCGTTCCTAAATGCATCGCATACCTAACCACATTTCATGTTTGCATTTGCATATCAAAGAGGAAAAAAAATATCGGAGTAACCGACACGGGAGATTACAATTCAATGGCAACAGTGATTTCCCGACAGATCGTATTACTTTTTTGAAATAGTAGGGAGTGTCATACTACATGTGATTTCCTGACAGATCGTATTACTTTTTTTAAATAGTAGGGAGTGTCATACTACATGTACATGATTGAAAGACTAAAATATCTTTAACTGGAGTCTTTGATTTCACAGCTCGTGCTAGGGGTGTATATGTCATCATTTACTTCGTTTTCCTGTCATGCCTATTTCGTCACATTTTCATTAGATTATCAGGACCAGTTTTATATTCTATGAGGCGTTCACTTTACACAGGACTTCAAGCAGGAAGGAAAGCAGCCACAACAGCATGACGGTCGGGTTGTTTTCACTTTTAATACTGCAGGGGGTATTTCAAGCGCTAATGGCTGATGAAGTGAAGATTCTTTTTCAGATATCTGGATTGGGCTTCCCAGGGTGAACATTCTCGAAAAACAATTTCAGAATGGGTAAATTCCCTCCAAAATGGTGGAATTTCACTCCCTCCCTATACATGTGACAAAAGGGGCTGGAGGAAGAAAGCTCCCATGTCCAAAGTGTGCATATTTCAGAAAGTATTGGTCCGATTTGGATAAAATTCGCAGTGGTGATACTTGAATATGAAAGATTAGCAATCACCATGAAGAGAAGAAGTGATGTTATGTAACAGTAGCTAAGAAATGCATTTTGATACTTGACAATAAATCCTATTGTACACTGCTGAAACTCCTAAAAATGGTCATAACAGCAGGCATAAACCAATGGTAACTGATTAGGCCTATTCTATCAAGAATAATGTCCACCACATTCACGAAAAATGAGATAAATACTTGACAAAATTAGACTGGACAACTAACGTTGGGTGCACTCACTCTAGACGCAATGGTTCCTGGAACCACCGTTAGGTGAAAGCCGTGCGCAGCACAACCAAGGACCATGGCGAACCGCCTCTGATTTGTTTTTCTATAGTGGACAAGAATTTCGGTTGTCACTAAAATCCCTTAATATAATTCGCCCTGTATATCATCTGCTGATTTCATGACCGGTACCAGTAGTGTTATGAGTTTGTTTATGTGCTGTTATAGTATGATTCAGGAGGAGCAATCGGTATAGTGTATAATAATGATTTTAAGTTCGTAGACAAAATCTTCAATCCCCGTCACAACATCGTCTGGCTCTAAAAATAACTCGCCGTCACAACATCGTCTGGCTCTAAAAATAACTCGCTATAAGTAGCTCACTCGTCTGCCTCTAAAAATAACTCGCTATAAGTAGCTCACTGACGGGCTTGTTTCCGGTTTTTGCTTTGCGCATGCGCAACCGGAAGTTGGGTTAAATATACTCTAAAGACAATAACAAACAGAATGATGTAATTGAATTGGNTCCTCTGGGTAAGAGCCAAATCAACTTACAATATGACATTGGCCCCAATGGTGTGTTGCAATATGATTAGGCCTATTCATGGGGCCTATTACCTTGCAATGAACATAATTACGAGTGTTATCTGCAGTGTGACCAGAATTGAACATGTTGCATTATGCTTTATATAACCAAAAATACCATAAGCTTACACTACAGACTGTATAATGTCAAAGGCCTACCCTGCTTGACATTAGTGAATGTATTGCACCATCGCCTTGATCCACGTCTTTATCTATTTTTTTGACAGCACTAATAATACAATCTTGACCTAAACTTGCAATCAGCAGATCAGCCAACCATGACATGGTGGTAGGTGTGCATGGTGCGAAGTGGTTTTGTTGTTGTCATTCCTGCTATTGGGCACACCCATTAGAAGTTGAAGTAAACATCATTGCTTTATCGTAATTGTGTGACAATAAGTGAAGATTTCAACTGGAAAGTTAATGAGAAACAATGACTGATTACATATGCCGATTCTGAGCAAAAAAACCCCAGTTATTTCTCTATTTTGTTGAGGTTCAAAAAGCATTGTTTTAGATAATTTTTGTTCTCTCTGCATGATGACTGTTAATCTTTTGCTATCCAGATTGATGGGAACAGGGGGCGGTGGATTACCGTTGGTTGGGGTTATGTTGGAAGTGGACAATATGGACCTCTCCTCACACCCGACAGCTTTTATAGCTGTCGAGTGTGAGGAGAGGTGTCTACGTGTTTAGCCATATACCAGCCTGATGGCGACAGGGTTCGCGAAGTGACGTTTTGTGGTGTTAGATCATGCAGCGAGAGTGGAGTTGTAACCGTTTTGGGTAGGGGAAAGAAAAATAATAGGGAGGTTTCGAAATCAAACGATATAAACGTAAACTTTACGACAACGTTATTTTTCGTACTACACATTAACCAGATTTTATACTGAATTTTCGGTACAAAAATAACGTTGTCGTTAATGTTTACGTTAATCGTTTGATTTCAAAACCTCCCTATTATTGGGACAAGTATACTTCCAAACACAGTAAATGTATGTGAAAGAAAAAAAAATGGGGAGAAAAAATTCTTCCACCAACCGGACTCGAACCCACGGATGTCGGAAACCATTCTTCGCTCATGCTGGGCTGTAACCACTGGGCTACCGGGCTCGCCACGACAACACTGAATATTTTAGTGATACAAATGTGGCGATGGCCTAATTCATAACTTAATCGGCTTAAGGAATAGATTGGGCGGAACTAAGTAGGTAACGATTTTGATGGTTTTTGCATGCCCTCGTTATTGTAACATACCTTACTAGGCAGGCATTACATGTACATGAATAAGCCGTCTGACTTGTGCGTTGGAAAGAGTGACACTCACAGGTGCCGAGCGTTCTTCGGCACACTTCGGAAGCCCTTCGGCGAGCTCATGAATATATAGTTCTCAATTTGATGACGTATACGACAAATTTGTTGGTTTGTTTTTCGCCTGTAAATCATATGTCACACTAGCTTTGAAAGATCCACCCGACTTGAACAGCATTAAATAACCTTCCATAGGCCTCCAGAAAGAAATTTCGCCTTGAAACCGCATAGAACGACCATTTCGGCAGTTTTTGGTGAGGAGGTCAGATTTCGTCTCTAAGGCGGTATGAATCGATGTGACCCGCCTCAGTGTTTAGTCGCGCTTCGCGCATTTGCCGCTCCGCGGCGTTCAGGGTCCTTGCGTCAAGTATCACCACTGCGAATTTTATCCAAATCAGAGCAATACTTTCTGAAATATGTACACTTTGGAAATTGGAGCTTTCTTCCAGCCCCCCTTTCTGAACCGAATGCTGTTCTCAACTTGTAAGGGAAATTGGGATAGACAGGGCCGTAGGAACGTCCTTGAGGTAGGGGGCAGGGCAACGATTTGATTAAATAATTTTAGAAAATAAAAGTGCTTTTACCCCATTTTCGGGCATTTGAGAACAAAATTGTACCGGGGTACACTCTTGCCATGCAAGTGTCATTCAATCAAAGAAAAATCCAAATTTCCCGATCGAATGTGGTTAAACAACGTCGCCATCTTGTCTTGAAATCACGTGACTCGTCGACCGTTGGTGACGTCAGAAAAGCCCGGAATTCAGGGCTTTTTCATCACCGCGTGCCTGGCCTTACACACTCCCACCCCAACGCCATCTGTGGAGGCCAGTGGAACCAGGCTACCCCCCCCCCCTTCCTACGGCCCTGAGAGATCGATGTTTGAACAATAATGATGTTGTCCCTGCCTCCGATCGTTGTTGACAACCCATAACTGTTGGGAACGACCACACTTTCCCTCAAGTAGGCCTATGCTAATGATGTAATATGCCTATCAGGGTTATATGACTTCGGTAACATAACATCAATGATGCAATAATAAACCCAATCCCAGAGTGGAAATCAGAAATGTCATTCTGAAATGAAGTGTGTGATCACTGAACATGTTCACCCTTTGTCCATTTTGTGTCAAGTCTTATGTGGTTCACTGGCCAGGCTTTTTTACCAGAGCGCAGTTTGCCCCTTTCAAACTGTTATTAAACTGTTGGACCAGCACCGATTACACATTGAATGCACAAGTCCACAACTGTTATGTCCTGGACTGTTGTTGTATTACTGTTGTGGTGACAGTCTGGGAAGAGTTGTTGGGAGAGTGCAGGTGGCTCTTGTATAAGAAATAGAAGACAGCGATCTAAGGAATGCAGTGTGGTAACAGTAGAGGAGACAGGAGTATTCATGGAGACTCTGAAAATAGAATTTATCTCAGATCACCAAACATCCATCATGTCTTGAACATTGTATATGTAATCCCAGCCTGAGTGAAGAACAAACGATGGTGATTTGCTGGTGTAATACCGGCCAATGTTCCTCATTTTCGGTGTTTCCTTCTAAGTATTGGAGACATTGTGAAAAAAGACAGCGTGAGAGACCATGACAATTCGATACTCCAGTACAATGGGGAAGAACATTCACACGCAGAAACACTGATAAATGTTACACAGGTGTGATAAAAAATAATGTCCCCACCCGCCTGATGCCCCTGCATTGTTTGTCACAGGATTAAGGGTCTTGGTCTCTCTAGAGTCCAATTCAATGGTGCCGCTTAATCCGTATGTATTGTTGGGGGACATCACATATCGGGGGACATTAGATTCTACTACACAGGTGTAACGGGGATCAAAGTCCCCCTGGAATCAAAGTCCGGTCTTATTGTTCAGCAAGGGATTAGAATATATGGCTATGGAGACCATGGCCATTCGAATATAACCTTACAATAGCGAGCTGTTGTTTGGCGGACTTGCATTCCTAGGACGTTGATTCCTGTCACACCTGTCTAGTAGGTCTGCGATCATTATTTTTCTCTCCAAGCAGTTTGAAACATGTGAGGTAAGAGGTGAAGTGAATAAAACGCAACAATAACAAGCCTTTCACCACAAATGTGCTAGCTTCAATTCATTGTGACCTGACGGTGTCAGGATAATGCCATTGATCACTTGGTTGTTATGTCGCTGCTTGAGTTATTACGACATGATTGGTGATTACTAGGCATATTACATCATAACTTTGGGCCTACCTGGGGAAAAGTTTGGTCGTTCCGAACAGTTATGAGTTGTCAACAACTCTATTATAAATATACTGTCATTCAACATGTTCAAATTATTGTTGGCGTGGAAAATCCAGGTGCATTTCCCCAGCAATGTGAAAGGGAGTCCTGGTGTAAACAAGTTGCAGCATGTAGGCCTAAAGAATGCTTTGACTTTTCAGAATTCAACGGAAGCGTTTCTCGCCTTCACGTTGACGGCCGTCAGCGGGAAGTCTCCGACCGTTCTGTTCTTAGAATACATCTACAAGATTGCCCTAAATTACTTGTGGTATACAGGCACTGTCATCGGTATTCCAGGGAACGCTATGTCTTTCTTGGTGGTGACCCGTAAGGACAATCGCAAAATTTCGACATCAGTGTACATGGCTGCACTCGCAGTCGTTGACACCGCTACATTACTCTGCGGCGATACAACTGCCCTTCTTTTCGAGGCAAAAGTGGTGAGGAGATTCCTTGGTGATTTCATTGGCCGATCGCTAGAGTAAGAATGTTATTTTCATATTCATCATACATGTAGAACGACTCGCTATGTAATGACAGAGCCGCCTCCATTAAAGCACTACCTGATCCAGTTATACAGTGCCACTAGTGGCTAAGATAAGATAAGACCTAAGTTATTCAAAATGGGCTAATGGTACACGCACATGGACAGTCTTTAAAATAAGATTAACTACGCCAGATAACTGGAATATTTCAATTATTAGGACTACTGGGTCAATTTTAACACGTTTTTTTTTCATATGAAAGTACATGTTCTTGGTCATATTTTTGCATCAAAAGTTTGGAAATTGATGGAATAGAGCAGGTGTAATGAAAGTAACCCAGGTCCTAGTAAGTAGGGTCCGCGGGACCCTAACTCCTAGGATTCTAAGTCCTACGGACCCTAACTCTTAGGAATCTAAGTCCTACGGTCCTGGGCCCAGTTGCACAAAGAATCTTAAGTCTAAGAAAAAACTTAAGTCTGAAATGAAGCCATCTGATTTGCTGAAACCTGGTCACATGATGACTTAAGTCAAACTTTAGACTTAAGATTCTTTGTGAAACTGGGCCCTGGACAACTAGGAACTGTAGTCCTAGGACCAAGATTCCTAGGAACCAATGTCCTAGGACTGCGCCTCCTTAGGAATAGAGGTCCAACATTTAGAAACAGTGGTCCTAGGCGGACTTCCGTTACGATAGAAATCTAGGATCCCAAGTCCTACTCAAAATTAAAGAAAACTTCAGGGTTGATATACGCCGGCGAATGAAAAATATGTGCAGAATACTTTGAGTTATGCACATGATCTACATAACTCAAAGTATTCTGCACATATTTTTCACTCGCAGTGAGGTGCTGCAATTTGAAAACCTGCGCCAACCACGACCTGATGAAAATAGGGCCGTGTTGGTCCTTGCGGGGATATAGTCATGACAAGATCACCCTCGGTAAAATGTCATGTAAAGTGCATATAACTCCGGTTACAGCGCACTATGGCTCTATTGCTCTAATCCGCGCCAGGCACATCGTTCACTTGCCCTTTCAAGCGTCGATACATCAGGTCCTCCGTCGGACCCGCTTTCCTAGGAATGCAAGTCCGCCGGACCTGCTTTCCTCGGAATGCAAGCCCGCCGGACCTGCTTTCCTCGGAATGCAAGTCGGCCGGACCTGCTTTCCTCGGAATGCAAGTCCGCCTGACATGCTTTTCTAGACATTCAAGTCCATAGACCAATATTCCTCGAAATCAGAGTCCGACAGACCTACGACTAGAAATCGAAGTCCAAAAGACAATAGGGAGGTTTCGCAAGCGCCAGTTTAGGCCCTACGACGACGTTTATCTATTGTGTGGGTATACCTAAACAATAGATAAACGTCGTCGTATGGCCTAACCGGGCGCTTGCGAAACCTCCCTAATGTTGTGTAATGATCAAAGATGACAAGAAAAAAAATTAAACAAAAAAACAGCTGCCCGACAGGGAGTCGAACCCGCAGTATTTGCTTAATGTGCAGGTCCCCGAACCACTACACCACACTGAAAAAAAAATCCTAATCATGTTGAGTACCTTCGGGGTACTCGTTTTGTCCGTGAGATGAGTAGAAAGGTACTCATATTGAGTAGAAAGGTACTGATAGCGAGTAGAAAGATACTCATAGCGAGTAGCAAGGAACTCCAAATGCAGCTCCTTGGCCCGATGAGTACCCAGTTAGTACCCAATTAGTACCTTTCTACTCATCTCACGGACAAAATGACTGATGAGTAGCCCAAAGTACTCAACATGAGCCGAAATTTTTTTTCAGTGCACGAGTGACCGGCTGACCGACGACCGAATATTTTAGCTATTTGAATGCACGTCCTGTTTTAAGAGCTATACAGATCCTATCGTGCATTTAATACAAAAGGGGAAGGACTACGGTTACGGCGGACTTTGATTTCTGTCACTGTTGTAAAAGAAATCTAAGTCCCCTAGTAATCAGAGTCCTATACCTTTTATATAGGATTGGTAACACCAGGCCATCACCAGTCAATTTTGCCTCTGCCATCGCAAAACTCGTGTCATGTTTGAAGGAGTTAAAGCCGTGGCTGAGGCAAAATGGACTTAAGCAAAATGATGACAAAACTGAGTTCATTGTGTTTTGTCCCAAAGCTTTGAATTGCGTCACTGCGGCGTTGTCTCTTGAGGTAGGCGGCTGTGTGATTTACCCCTCACATACTGTCAGGAATCTAGGATTACTGCTAGACAGGAATCTTGAGATGGGAGATCATGTACGGCACATAACGCGCAGCTGCTACTTTCATTTGCGAAACATCAGCAGAATCAGAAAATTCCTTACTGATGATGCCTGCAGAGCACTCATTCAAGCAACAGTAATTTCAAGGCTTGATTATGCCAACGCGCTTTTGTACGGCATCTCAGCCGATTTGATGCTCCAGTTGCAGCGTGTCAAAAATTCGGCAGCACGAGTCATAGCCAAGTGCAGGAAAAGAGACCACATTTCCCCAGTTCTAATTCATTTGCACTGGCTTCCCATGAAGGCTAGAGTTGAATTCAAGATTTTACTCTATGTTTTTAAGGCTTTACATGGATGTGCACCCAGTTATATCTCTTCTCTCATACAGCCTTACACACCATCGAGGACTCTGCGTTCTGCAGACCGGTGCCTCCTGTCTGTTCCTAGAACCAAGACAAAGAAGTTCGCCCAAAGATCATTCAGACAGGTGGCTCCTGGTCTGTGGAATACACTCCCCCTCGGTGTAAGGCTGGCTGAGACTGTACCCGTCCGACTTTTAAGAAACTTTTAAAAACCCATCTTTTTACTCAGAGTTTTAGGTTGTCGTCTTCTCCTTAATGTCTTATCTCACAATTATTCTAATATTATATTGTTTTATGTACAGCGCTTTTGAGCCACGAGGAAGAGGGCGCTATATAAGTGTCGTATAATAATAATAATAACAATAATAATAACACAGGAACGGAAGTCCGGGTAGGGCAATGGTTCCTAAGGAATGGGGGCCCGGAGGGCCCCTATTCCTAAGTAACCAAGGTCCGTGGGACCTTGGTTCCGGGCGGACCTGCATTTCTGTCACACCTGTCCTATTTTTGAACGACGAATTGATAACATTTGACCGTGTACCAGGGGCATGGATATTTATTGAGCAGTTAAGCCTGTTGAATTAGAGTTTCGTGATTACAAATGTCATATTATGAATGGTGGTTATGCAATTGGACGGGTTTTGTAATGCCGTTTTGTGAAAGACTGGATAAACATTGTACGGCGGGACCCTCTACTTACAAGTTTGACCAAAATGGTTGACGGAAAAGTTTGGAAAAAATGATTGATCGTTTACAGCGGGCATTAGGGCTACAGCGCCTGTCAGTTTCGTTGGGATGGCGTACCACGGCTTCAATAGGGCACATTAGGCATTGCTGAAATTGACTGTTTTCAACTGTATTTTGTTGTACTAACTGCTGACCAAAACCGCACCGACTGAGTTTGGAACCGTATGTTACTTTTAGGTGTCGGTCCACCAACATGTATATTTAATAATTTGTGTGTTGAGCGAGTTTCCGTGGTGGCCAGATAAGACATACAAGTCATGTGCTTTTAGCGGATGCCCGCTGCACACGATCCCCAAAGTTGGATGAAAAAAACTTGACCAAAACGATTGATCGTGTACGGCGGAAAAATTGGGTAAAATATTTTTCGTCAATGACAGATGCCTTGGATGGAATAGTAGACTGATAGGAGGAGGGTGTACCTCAGTCACCTAAAAGCAAAAATTCTCTGTTGATGTTCAACATGCTGCTGGGGGCTGGAGGCTTGTGCATGTAGCACATGAGTACGACTTGCGAGGTAAAAAGGCGTCGTTAGACCTGAACGAATTCTTAATGCACTGTCGCTTGTACTGAGTATGTGCAGTATAATTTACTATATTTCTAGATTAACCTTCTACTTCAATTACTCATTCGCTATATCATCCGGATTCTTTTTGGTCGAGATGTCTGTAGATCGTCTGATAGTAGTCAGATTTCCAATGGCGGCGAAAAGGCTTTGTACGACCTTTAGAGCCAAGTGGACCGTAGCAATTACGTTAGTTGTTATATTCGGCCTTAATGCTAATGTGCTTTATATATATGGATACTCACAAGATCCCATAACAGGTACATGTACATGTATGTATCCGTGTTCTGATTCCAGCGGAACATCTCGTATTGATAGAAAGATAATTGCAGTTCTTTTGAGAAAATAATTTTTGCTCGTAGGGGCGCTTGAGGGGATTGCCTAGCAATCATGAGATCCAGGACTCATATTCATAAACATACTTAAGTCAACGTGTGATACTTATCTTTTGTGTCGAACAAAGGATAAGTGTCACATTTAGACTTAAGTAGGCTAGTTTCATGAATGTGGTCTCAGGGGCCGTATGCATATCACATCTTATGATAGTCATCACGTCCTTCTATCAGATTCGAACCCACGGACCCTCGCATGATGCACCAATCGCCAGCTCTAAGGGGCAGCACGCCTTAACCACTAGGCCAAATCCCCATCTTCAAAAAAAGATGGTTCAGTGGCATGTTAAACGAGGCGTCCATCGGTACCCTGCGAGTAGCTCAAACAATCTCCGAACCCAAACAGTTTTATGTTATGCGAGGGGTCACATAAAGCAGATACAAATAATGAATATGAAAATATAAACGGGTTTCTAAGGTGAAAGTCATCACGTCCTTCTACCAGATTCGAACCCACGGACCCTCTCACATGAGGCATCAATCGCCAGCACTAAGGGACAGCACGCCTTAATCACTAGGCCAAATCCCCATCTTCAAAAAAGATGGTTCAATGGCCTATGTTTAAACGAGGCGTCCATCAGTAGCCTGCGAGTAGCCCAAACAATCCCCGAACCCAAACAGTTTTATGCTATGCGAGGGGTCACATAAAGGAGATACAAATAATGAATATGAAAATAGAAAGTCATCACATCCTTCCGTCTTCCACCTTAAGTGTAAAATTTCCCTTAAACTATTGTTCCAAACAAAAGGTAGGGAAATTTTTCAATTTTACACTTAGATGTTTTATGGATACGGCCCCAGGCTCGGACCCCACTATCGGCGTGTGACTCTGGACGTATCTCCTTGCCCGTCTTGCTACGCTTCTGCACTCGATTGTATAAAATGGGTCAGAATTGATCAAGGGTTTGCGCTGAATGAGCAGTTCCTTTGAGATTTATATTGTAACATTTAACTTTATTTTTAGGTGTCGAATCGATCGAGCCGCACGTACCGAATCTGCCAGCCTTGGAGATGTTCGGCTCAATGTTTCAGTTGTTTTTCGGTACACTCATTCCTTTCGCCATCATACTCACCGTAAACATTTGGATAATCATAACAGCTAAACGGGCATCGCAAAAACGAAATCTCATGACCGTAGGAGCACAAACTAAGGGCGACGAGAAACGGAAACAGGAAACAGGTCATCTAACGCGCATGCTCGTTCTAGTCAGCTGTGCCTATGTTATCTGTTCGATTCCATTACGAGTTTACGAAATGATATTCGATCTTCCTGCACTGAAGGCGGTTTATGATTTCAATGAGCCTTATTGGTACATGCGATATAAGGTTGGTTACATGTTTCTAGCGGATATCTGGGGTCTGAATTTCGGACTAAATTTTTACCTGTATTGCATTGGCGGCAAAAAATTCAGGAAAGATGCAGCGGATATCTTAAAATCATTACTACCATGTCAAACTAAACGGGTATGAAAGCTGCCTGGCGAGCTGATCGTGCTGAGTGCCCGCTGATGCTTTCTACACTAAAAACATCAGTGAAAATGTGAAGTTGATTCACGAAGCAGTTCTCAAGGAGGATTGGACCACTGATCACGTGACCAGCGTCACCGACCATATTATAGATCGCGCAACCTGGTGGCCGGTTCAGATGGCCAACAGATTTCGACGAGTTATTATCTCGCAGATCAATTAATGCGTTGCATTCAGAAATGATTAAGAACATCATATGTGTAGCTTAAAACATTATCTAAATGCCTATCGCAAGCGGATTGTCCAGTTATTCAAAAAACCTATATTTTGGCAATAAAACTTAGTTTTATGCTCATAAAACTTATTTTTTGTGGATAAAATATAGTTTTTAGGACAAAAACTAATATTTTCTCCCAAATGAAATGGCCAGTGCCATTGTGCTCACCTCTGTGACAGAGTATGAAGTGTGAGTAGCCTGGTGATACACTGAATGGTGAAGGATTAGTGCAGAAACATCGTAACATTTACTACCGATGAGATATGGCGAAAGTCGATTTTTCAAGATGGCCGCCTGGCAGCCATGTTGAAGTCCAATCGAACCGAAATTTGGCATATAAGTAGACGGTACCAAGACACATATTTAGGCACGGTTAAAGCATCCTAGCTCCCACTATTTATGAGGTGTGGGTCCATTTTTCAAGATGGCTCCCTGGCGGCCATATTTGACGTAGAATCTGACTGAAATTTACCATATATTTATATGGTACTTAGATACATATTTTGACAACGTTAAAACATCCTACCAACTCCTATTTATAAAATGTGGGTCAAAGTCCATTTTTCAAGATGGCTTCCTGGCGGCCATATTTGATGTCCGATCGGGTTGAAATTTGGTGCATTCGTGTAGGGTGCCTAGATATATCTTCACACCAAATCACAACACTCTATGTCAAATAGCAATGAAATGTGCCACCAAACAGTGAATTTTGAACTTTGACCTCTGTGACCTTGAAAAGTAGGTCAAATCAAAAACCCGGGATTTATGTGATGAAGTCTCATCAGAGGAACCCACCACAAAAGTTTCGTGGTTCTAGCTAACTGCGTTCAGGAGATACGGCCGAAAGAAGGTTTTCACAAAGCGCCCCCTACAGGCTAGAGTGTAAAAGCAGAAGCGCTAAGTTTCGGTCCAGAGATAGTTTTGACCATAGGGTACCTGTACACCAAATTTCAAATTTGTAACCCAAGCGGTTTAGAAACGTGCCACCCCTGTTAACGACGACGGACGACGACGACGACGACGGACGACGGACGACACACCATGGGAGAAGCTCACCTCACAGAGGTGAGCTAAAAACCCAGTTTTTGTCATAAACTTTTAATTATTTTGCAATAAAACCTGGTTTTTTTGCAATAAAACTAAGTTTTTTGGCTAAAATACAGGTTTTTCAATCCATCAGCATAAAACTTTAAAACAAACCACAAAAAGGTTTTTGTCTAAAAATGTCAGTTTTCGGCAGTAAATGGAAAAATAGCCAATAAACCTATATCTATGCTTAAAAAACTAGTTTTATGGAAAAAGCTTAGTTTTTCTTCAATAAAACCAGTATTTTTGTAGAAAATATAACTTTCTTGAATAACTGGACAAACGGCGTACAAAAACTTAGTTTTTATCACGAAACTTATATTTTCTACCTCGTCCCACGTACACGATTCATATTGGGACGAGGATAGGAAACCTGGGGCCCATGAGTCATGATGTATATGGTTGCACGCACAGCACTATGGGGACAGGTATTTGAGGAGCCTGATAGCCTAGTGGTTATCACGTCCGCTTAGCAAGCGGCAGGTCCCGGGTTCGAATCCAGCCCGGGCCATATGGGATTTCATTCCCGGCTCTTCACGTCCGTCGCATGGGACAGTAAGCCGTGGTGCCTTGTACCTTGTGTCTTTGCAAGGGCAAGTAAAATACCCCATCCAAGTGAGGAACATGAGTAGCTTGTGATGGCCTCCTCTGTACTTACCAGGGCCAATAATGCTATAGCGTCGGCCCTGACGGAAAAATGAAATACAAAAATACAGGTATTTCGCAACCTCATCCCAGCGAAATCATCTTGGTCAGTGGGGTCGAGGTTTAAAAAGGTAGGTTTCCATAAAAACTTGGCTTTTATAAAAAACTTACTTTTTATGGCATACAACTTGCCAGCGCAGGAAATTATTGACGACATTACATGTATTTATGAAACTAACTCTCTAGCTATTGGAGGGTGGTGTATGTTCTTGTCTGAATGGCAAGATTTGTTTCAATGATGAGATGTTCTTGTCTAGAAGATAAGATGTTCTTGCGTGAAAGACAAGATGTATTTGTTTCAATGATAAGAAGCCTTTATCGATGATGACAAGCTGAAAACTTGTCAATTGACAAGATGACCCTGTCAATATAAGCATATTCTGGCAATGAGTTTCAATCTTGTCAGTACGTCAAGATTTGTTAAGAGTGAGCGAAAATTCATTCTTAATAACAGATACGCGGTTCCGCATATATGAGGACTGTTTACAGGTGTTATGGGAAATATTTAGTCCAAAAAGTCAAGAAAGGAGACCGTTCGTTCGTCAATTACCTATACGATTTACGGAGTGGTACCTTTCAGGGAATTCTTTTCATGCCTGATAAAAATGTCTGTTCGAAAATCTCGGATCTGCGATTTTGGTTTGATTCGACACTCGTTATCTGGTGTAAATGGTATTATTTAAGCAACAATTTATGCTACTGTATAACAAAGATGTCTGAATCGATTTTACTTGACAATCGTGTCTTTGGCCACCACTGTTAAATGACATTTTGTCGTGACGTCATTGCTACTCGCAAAAGAGTTAATGACATATTCTAATAATCACGTATCGCCCGGAGAGAAAATACCAGCCAGTCACACACAAAACACGCCCTTATTGGCTAGTCATCGTGTTGCTCAGGTGTTTTTTTTCTGCAACACACCCGAGTCTGCTCAGAGGTTTTTCAACCAGTGAAGCCGAATGGGTGAATGTCGTCCTGGGTGACCCTAATGTCTCCCAGGACAAAACTGGGTCACCGTAAACGTCCCCCACAACAAGGCTGGGTGACCCAGTTTGAAACTCGCACCATTTTAAAACCTGTGTCCGAGGTTGGCGATCGATAGTGGAACTTCTGTCGGGTAGCGATCGTGAAATCATGGAAATGAACAAACGTGACTTTTTTTCTTAACCTCACGACCTTTCGAGATAAAAATCCCGTCCCAATAGGTAAAGGACTAAAGTCCGAAACGAAAACGTAAAATTTTCGTCCATGACGCATGGAACGGCATCAACGATTGGCGAGTTTCTAACACGTGATCAAGGCATACGTTCATGTTACGTTCGGTTTATGAATAGAAGGCGGGGCCAATTACAAGACGTATTCTTCAAAGAAAAGTACTCGCATGCATTGTAACAGCAGTATAAGCCTGACCCACTCGCGGGAGAGTGAGTTTCGTCGCCACAACGTGGGAGGAGTTAACACGGAAAGTTGTTCAACACCCCGCCGTGATTAGATTGGTACCTTTCCTAGCGGAGGATCGTGGTACCAATCGCGTCTGTGATTTGATTGAAGCGCGACTTGCGGCCGATTTCTTTTAAGTGCCAACGTGAGATGTAAAAACCCTTGGGGGTTTATTCGCTAATTACAGTGTCATTGTTGCTTGATCTCATTTGCAGCAGGAGAAAACCGGAGTTTTTTTATACTGAATCGAGAACAGGTCTAGCAGTAAATAGTGTCCCCCTGTAAAAAGTGTCCACTTCTATTGTTGAATGACGGATTAAGCGGCATGGGTATAGAAACCAATTGTCAGAGATTAGATTGTAACAATAGGATCTTTTGTTCCCCGGACAGTTTTTCCTAGGACATTCTTTCCCTTCACACCTGCTCTTTCGACAATATTGGGTGATTTAGTGTGTAATTTGCGGGAGGAAACCGGAGTACTTTTTCAAACAATGATGATTCGAGAACCCTGGGCTCTGACTTGGCTCGTTATTGGCTCTTTAGATATTATTGGGATTTTTATGTAATGTAGGAGGAAACCGAATTTTCCTGAGAAAACTAAGCTGTCAAAGATAGTCGCCCTCTGCACTGCAAGGGAAATGGGTTGGACTGGGGATCAATCCTCCCGGTGTAATAGAATCTTCCCCTGATATGTGATGTCCCCCAACAATACATTTACGGATTAAGCGGCACCATTGAATAGGACTCTAGAGAGACCAAGACCCTTAACCCAGTGACAAGCAATGCATGGGGACATCAGGACGACGGGGCAT
>NMRB01000803.1:198336-219607 GCA_002633025.1 Notospermus geniculatus | reverse complement strand
ACATCCGTGGATGAGCTATGATGTTGTGATACCAGTTTCAAGTTGCTTACTGTGGCAGATTCCCTGATATGTCAAAATATCAAATTTGATATATCAATATCATTATGATGCTGACACTGGACAATAAATTCGTTGATGCCAGTATCTTGCCAAGGGTCATAAACATAGGGAAGGAACTTGTTACTAGTGTTCTAGCTGGCCTTGGAGACAAGTTAGTCAAGAAACAAAAGTGTGACAGACAAAATCTCAACTTTTGATATATCAATTTCACCATGAACCAGGTATCGGAGACCTGAAATTTTCATTCCATCTTGTAGCTCAGGTCACGCACGCACGCACGCACGCACGCACGCACGCACGCACGCACGCACGCACGCACGCACGCACGCACACACACACACACACAGACACAGACACCATGACCAAACACAATATGGTTTCCGATCTTGAGATCGGAAACCATAATTAGACAGCAAGCTGGTTTCTCCTCTCACGTCAAGTTAGGGGATGTGTATTCAATTGGTCATATGAATGAAGTCTATCAAATGCTTTTACTTCAGATTTGTACAGCATTGCCTAGTGGATTTGTATTGCAAATTTCAAGTAAAAACATTTGCTAGTCTTTATTCATATCACCCAATGAACTTGTTACTGGAATATAGCTGAAATTATGGTGTCAACCAGAAGAGCAAGTGATACATCTACCTAGACTGGTACCCGATCCTAACTATTTTACATCGGGCTTTTGCATATGTTAGGACCGGGCGTGGCTACCGCCTTCGTGCCTCTGATTGGTCGGTGCTGGCGCAGGTGGTAAGTATGTGAACTATTATGTTGATAGATTTTCTATTTTCAACATGGAAATCCCCCGGCGTGATTGGTGAATTTCCTGGGTCAAAGGTCGGTCACCTTCTATCTGCATTCTGGTACGTCAGCCGTATTGAGAATTGAATAAATTTACATAATTTACATAAAATTTTCAAGTGACGTCACTGTCAGAATTCCTCCACAAATGGCGGCCACGACTGGTCCTACCATTCAAAAGCGACACCATCGGTAGGACCAGGTACTAGTGTAACATCTACCGGCCTTGTTTTTTTTAAAAAATCAATTCCCTTCGAATCAATAAATCTAAAAATTATTGATTGTACAATTTATAACAGAACTGCTACTGTTGATAATCGTTTTTGTTGTCGTTGAATTCATTCAAATATACTTCACGCGACAATCGACGTTCAGAAACAAGTGGCAGAGAATCGTTTCTCTTTGTTTCTTTCATTGTTTCCACCAGTCGCATGACGATTATCGATGGGCACACAAAGCTGCAATATTGTACTCGTAATACTCAATACCTTTTTTGTGTAACATGTGTGAATGGACACTGATGGCTGACGCAACACGTGAAGGAAGCACTTCTTTCATGTTCTGTAGGCGGCGCTGGACGATTTATTCTGATAGGGAAGATCACTGGTATTAGTGTAGGGGCCTACAGTGATGTCGAAATCATTCGTACAAACTGATCCAAACTGGGATCAGCTCAATCCGCCGAAGATGGATCATCTCATTTCAGAGGGGCCTGCAAGGTCTCCCCTCCATTGCGCAGTCCTTTGTCACAATGCCGGTAATTGTAACCACTGGAACCTCCAACCCGATGCTATGTGCTTCCATTTCATACGAAAGATTTTACCGATTATGTTTACGTTCCCGTGTGAATACAGTGTTCGACTGTGGGAGGTGGGTAAAGCCCGGTTTATATTCCATCCGATTCCGCGCCGTTAAGTTTGTTAATGATGAAGCATCAGCGCTTCGGATGGACTACAAATCAGGCCTGCAACAGTATGTTCCAAACTTCCGTTTGATGTGCAACTCAGGAAATCAACTGAATTCCGATTGATCTTGTGTTTTGATCATTATTATGTATTTATAACTCTGATGTAGCATAGGCGGAGAATTCGGCTCAGGCAGGCCAGACAACCTAACGGTCAGCAAATCTTGGGTGGCGAAGGGGCCTCAATAAGGCTCTTTTTCAGAGCAATGAAGTTTGAAACTACCTTCTCGGTTAAATAAGCACCGTTGTGATTGGTCAAGAGACGTAAAGGATTAACGATAGCGAAATGGTCATCACGTCCGCTTAGCAAGCTGCAAGTCCCGGGTTCGGGAGGTCTTTGGTTCCAGCATTGGCTTTGGGACGAACCACTGCTGGCGCTTCACGGCCATCGGAGGGGACAGTAAGCTGTGATGCCTTGTACTTTGTGCCTTTTATAAGGGCGGGCAAGTAAAACACTCATCCCAAGTGAGGAACATGAATACCTCCAAACCAATGCAATGTAGGAAGCTGGGCCTAGCATATGTGATAGCACATTTTCCTGGCTATCTGATGATGTGACAGTCGAGAAAATCCGATGAAATCCACCTTTGATAGAAGGAATTTTGTAAGGTCATGTTTTAGCTACTCTTTATTTGCAGGTTTTTGTATAAAAATTTATAGCAGTGTGTTCCTCTCATCAACAGCTTTCGTATAATATCTTAAAATTTCAATTATTTTTAATTAGAAAGGTGGTTTTAGACTACTTTTACCCAAATTATTCTGCACATGCCAGAGACACCCTTGAAACAGCCCTCTCCAACCAATGATGAGCTGTGTTGTCATTTTCTACTTCACAATGAATTAGCAAAACCAAGTCAACATGGAAGGTAGTGGGGTCAATTTCTTACAAAGGGTCAATTTTTACCAGACTCGTCACAATCCATTGGGCAAATGGTGGTTGACTGACTTTGAACTTCATTGAAACTGACGTTTATTCCTTTAAACATTGTCCTATCTACTGAATGCAGGCCTACTACCACAGAGACATGTCAACACACAGAAAACTATTGAATGGGCATTTATCCGTATCAAGTCAACCAGCCAATGACAGCAAGGGAATGTGTCAAAGGTGTCTCTGGCATGTGCGGAATAATTTGGATAAAAGTGGTCTAAAACCACATTTCTAATTAAAATAATCGAAATTTTAACATGTGATATGAAAGCTCTGGATGAGTGGAACACACTGCTATAAAATTTTCAGTGAAAACCTGCAAATAAAAAAGTTGCGAAAAACACGACTTCACACAATTCCTTCTATCAAACGTGGATTTCACCGGATTTTCACGACTTTCATATCATCAGATAGCAAGGAAAATTTGCTATCACATATGTTAGGCCAAGCCTCCTACATTGCATAGATTGCGGAAGCTGGGTGATGTTTGGCTACGGAAACTACATCCCAGGGTATTGTTTTAGTGAAGACCGAGATCCTGGGTAATCTTTGTATATACCCAGGACGACATTTACCCTTTCAGCGTCAGTTTCCTACGACGGGTGGCGGTTTAACTTCATCCTCAGCATGTTCAGTCCCAGGATTATCATTGAACTTGACAAATCAAGTCTCAAGGATGGCGAAACATGTTATAACTCTAGCTAGCTTGCATGTCTGCGTGGGCCGTGAAGGTCATCAAATTCGCTTATTGAGCGAATTTAACATGCGAGTTTCTGATGGTTCGGCTTGGATAATTTCAGCATGATGATGATGGAGAAGTTCACCTTTGTGTCAGTAGCTAAGGTTACGCCTGTTGGAAATACCCGTGTTTTTCCAGACCCGTGTCAAACCCGTGTGTGCGAAAATCGCGGCGAGAGGTCATACCACTATATTGCAGTTAAGTAGCCCGGCGACAGTTGCGCTGCATGCACTGACTCTTCAGTCATTTCTCTATTGGCCAACATTGTTGGAGGAGCGAAAACGACGTCACTTAATGCTTGCGCCATCTGTAGCCGTGCTAAAGAACTAATGAGACACGGGGATTTCGAAAAGCACGGCGAGATTGCCGTGTTCCAGAAACCCGGGGATTTTATGTAGTGTAACCACGGCTATAATGTCATCAAATTCGCAATTCAGCGAATTTACAATTCTATTTTTGTCTCGAATTTGCATTCCTTGGACTCCGATTTCTTTCACCCGTCCCCCGTGTGTCAGTGCTCGCCTTATTGTTTGGCGGAAGCGCAAAAACAGAGAGACATATTAAGGCTAGGGACACACCTAACGCGATTCCTTGACGCATGCGACGACGCCTTTGTTATTTTCCGCCGCACTGCACGCAAACAAAGGTTTTGACGCATGCGTTGCCCTATCGCATGCGAATCGCGTCAGGTGTGTCCCTACCCTCTCAGTGCCTCCCCATTGTCGCGTCGCAGCTTATTCCGGCAATCCTCTGTTGGGGGCATTGGTGGCAGTGAAAAATATTACTCTCGCCTGAGTATGAAAGTCTATCTTGCAGGGAAAGGTATATACAGACAAAAAATTTTGTTTTACCGCAGGTGAGTAGGCAACATTTTTCGTATAAAATATACTCCTAAAAAAAAGAAGCGCAACACCTAGGCCTTCTATGGGCGTTTGTCAACCGTGGTACCCTACACGGGCGTCGGCACCTAAGGTTGTCAGCACGAAGGCGGTTTCGAATGGTTTGGTCACTTACTCGGTTGTTATGGATGCCAGGAGGAGTTTCTCTTGCCGTTTGTCGAGCTGTTCGGAAACGATTACGTAAGTGCTGCAGCCGAATATGGTGGTCCTGAGGCCGTATGCATAAAACATCCTAAGTGTAAAATTTCCCTTAAAGTGGTCCTAAACCGCCGGGGCGAGCGAGACAGCCTCGTTTTCATTTTCCCGGGCTACGCCAGGATGAATGAACGCCTGTCAATCATCACGTCACGTGATTACTATGGAATTTACTACGCGATCACTGATTGGGCAAGTTCTGATAATTGACAGCTGTGTGACAGCTGATTGTCAAAGCAACATGGATGCAACCAGTTCACCGAGTCGAGATTTCTCCTCGATTCCGGGGAGTTTTAGCGGATATATTCACGCCTAAGAGTGTTCAATCCGACACGAGTGACACCATTGATGACGGTGTCGGCCGGTACATGCATGTATGCCAGGCAAGTTGGTCTTTTCTCAAAAGAAACCACAGAATTCACTGACGTTACACCGGCACGGCGGCGAGTTCTGCAGTCCGGCATTATGTTAATGATGCCATACACACAAACAACCTCCTTATCGTCTTAAAACTGAGTTCTTTCTTTATTATGAGCCACTTCGATAATGTTTCTGGACAGTCCACAGCCGCTGGTCGGCATTTGCTACCTTTTTAGGCCGCCCTTTCCCTTCTTTCACTTCTCGCTTCGGCATCCTGTCTGCTGCGGTTTGCACGACCATCTCAGCGTTGACAAACTCAGCGAAGGTAGCGTACTGCGCATGCTCAGAAGCCAGGAGCGGAAATCGGAAGTTCCATTTTCGTGGGCGGTGAAAATGATCGGGTGCCAACTTTTGCTTGGCGGTTTAGGACCACTTTAAACTATTGTTCCAAACAAAAGATAAGGGAAATTTTACACTTAAGATGTTTTATGCATACGGCCCCTGGTTTGCGTCCGTTACACATGGGCGGCCACTTAGGGCGGCCAGATGTGCTTGCAGTGGTTCGATAGCGTTGTTGGAGTCGATGTCCCTAGCATTCAACAGCGCGGGCAGGCATACCTGCACTACCTCGCACGCCCTCGTTCAGAAACAGAGAGCCGTGGCATCCTGTTGTGAACGTTCAGTGCAAAACAAAGTTAAGACTTTTGGTATATGGGTAGACTGACTACCTGCATGTCATACAAGCCGTGTTTACACGTGAGGAAATTGCCGGACCTGACCCGGCTCTGACCCGCCTTTTTTGCGTTTACACCTATGAAAATCGGATCCGGATTAAAAATTGCCGGACTAATTTAGCCCGCTTTCGCTCGGCGGGTCTGATCCGGATTATACTTTAGCCCGGCAATTTCATAGGTGTGGACAGAAAAATACAGGGCTAAAACGTTTACTGAGCCCACCGACAGGTGTCGGTCTGCTAAAATTGAATGGGTGAATAACATGGCCAGCGTTCAATATCGTAAGACGAATAATAGGTGTGGACAGAAAATTCAATGGATCCGGGTTAAATTCGAACCCGGGCCTGGAAAAATTGCATAGGTGTGAACACGGCTATAGATCCCTGACTTTTTCATTACGTAAGACGTTAAACACAGTTCCATAATAATAAGTAAACTGCCTGGTAACAGAAATCAATAGCCGTGGTTACACTAACATAGAAATTCCCGGGTTTTTGACACCCGTGTCTGGCCCGGCTCTGAAAAAATCCCTCCTGGGGCCTAAATTAGGCCCTCCAAAAACCGTTGGAGCTCGGAGGGGATTATTACACCGCGTTTTTAACAGGTGTGGACAGAAAAAACCCGGGTTCGACACGGGTTTTTTATGTAGTGTAACAAGGGCTAATGATGCGTATCTGCACTGAAAAGGCCTATCGGAAAGCTTGTGACATGGTTATATAAATCATCAATACTGGAACATTATGAACTGGCTATAGCAAAAATCAAAGGGAAATTTAAGTGTTGCGTTTAGTATATGAAAAGAGTCAACAAGGCTGTCTGCAACAGTTGTAATCTTTTCGTGAGTAATTAAGGCTTCACCACCTCCTGTGGGCGGGCTTCCCTCCCTCCCGCCATCTCTCTCTCTTTCACTAATTTCGGTTTGTCTTGCAGGTTTATCGCTACCACCACGTTCAATATTGTTTGTTCATCTCAACTCAACTTGCCCCCACATGCATATATATTGGGATGTCAGGATTGTTCCTAAAGACACCCGGAACCTATCAACAGCCCGTTTAGATATACATGTATATTCTATTTGTCACTGATTGAAGCAAGTCTCAATCACTAATCGCTGAGGCCAGGGCGGTTCTCAAATTGGCTGACAAGTCAATTTCCTGTGTACACCCTTCGTCAAAAGTAAATACCACCTAATTTTCCGGCATATTTCAATGAATATTATTCATAGCCACGTTCCCTTTTCATAATCGAGGCCCACTAGGGCACCTGTTAAGATAATAGAACTGGAAATTATTAAACCAATGTTCTGGGTGAAAGTTTGAAATCTGGCCAAAATGACATGTTTTTTTTTTTAAATACTCACTTTGTTAGGATTGAAACTGGTATTGTTTTGAAGCCGATTTGTTTCTTGACACACAAACATTTTCAGAATGCTATAATTGTCATCTAAAGCAAAGTTACAGATGAATTGTAAAATGGTTTTCCCACTTTTGCCATTCGTTCCAGGCACTCGAGGCACAGAAAGCATTACCCAGTGGTGAATATTCATTAGCTTCTCACCCACAAAAGGAATACTTTTCAGTTTTATGGTATTAAATTGTGTCCTAGTGGCCCAAGATCATGCGTATGAAAATAAAAATTGGCTGTGAAAAATATGCATGGAAATATGGCGGAAAACTAGGTGGGCATTTACTTTTGACTAAGGGTGTACTTTGTGATCACTAGTGGTTATATTGTCTGCTGATGGTCGAAGTCTCCTCTCTGCGGAAGAAGGGATAATTAAACGCCATGGGCACCAGAAGTACCCCCTCCCCCCCCCCCCACCCCATTGATATTAAAGGTGACCGAGGTATGCCAAGCGCGCTTAATGTTGGATTCCGACGCCCACATACATGTACATTCGTATCGTAAAGTTCCTCGTTTTTTCCACCCAGTCCACCCCTTTCAGTAGCATTATTTTCAACAGACATAGAGTACTCCACAAGTGAACTGCGTCAATGCAGCCAATTTTCAAAAAACAGGGCGGCCATATTGGATCTGGATTTTACTTCCTGGTTCTCTTCTAATGTAATGAGCGTGTATGCTGTCTATGAAATGCTGGTCAAGACATCCTTGCCACCCCAGGTTCTATGGGTCTGTGGCATTGCTGCCACTCCCTGAATGTGTCATTTACATGCTTCTTCTCTGAGAAAATTGTACCTGTTTTTCAAGTTCGGCGAATTTCTTTGTTTTGGATTACATAATATAATTAACTTGTAATTCTTGGGATTTTGCTCATTTCCTGTGTCTATAAAACACATTGATCACATTGGACCCAAACAACAGTCAAGTGGGGGTGTCTTTACTGCTTTTCTCAGAGGGGCCTGGATTGAAGCACTATGAAAATTCACAATGTCGGCTCGCCCTTAAAGGACCATTGTATTGCATCTTTCTGTCGACAGCCGGCGCCACCGGCACCATGCTCCAATACTGTAGTTAAGCCTTTCGCCCCAGTGTTGGAGAATGTATGATTACAGTCTCGGTCACCCAGCCGCTGGGGATCGCACAAGTTTGTGTAGCAGTACTGCGGAACGAAACGGCCGGCTGCGCGAGACTAGTTGCATGCGGTAGTTTACCAAGTCGTTAATAGAGGTCTCCCCCTTAACGCGGGTAGGTGTAACGCAGGATTGGGAAGCAATACTGTGGTCCTTTAATGTACGTTGTTCAGGATCATTGCGGCCTCGCTCAGAAGACCTTGAGTCGGAGTGTAAAACTAAAACTGATTAATGCTCGAGCCACACGGTCCAATTTAATTTGACCAAAAAAAGTTTGAGCAAAACTTTTAATCGTGTTGCACGGGAAAATCCACAAATTTGACCAATCAAAATTCAAAACCCCAAATCGTTTTGGATAAAGCCCGTCCTATTTTTCTCCTACGATTTGACCAAATAATTACAATTCGTACCGTGTGGCACGGGAAATATTTTTATTGTCCATTAACGCCCTGATCGCGGTGACCAGGCCCCGTATTCATCAACATACTTAAGTCAAAGTGTGGTACTTATCTTTTGTTTTGAACAATGGATAAGTGCCACAGTTGGACTTAAGTAGTTTTATGAATATGGATCCTGGCATTTTGTTGTGAATAGCCATAGATGTCATTTTCAAGGCGTTGGGACTATTTTGTATGATTATGTCATCTATATTGCGCCTCTCCTTGACTCTATATTCGAAAGGGATGATCAAAAAAATCCACCGTGTGGATTGAGAGGCTCGAATGGAAAAATTTGACCACAAAGTTTGATCAAAAAGATTGACAGAAAAATTGGCAGCAGTTTCTCTTCTCTTCACTGTTCTGTGAATGAAGTATTTGGACGAGACCTTTCATTATGCAATGGCCCATTAGGTTGAGTCCAATCGCCAATTTCGCATGAAATTAGATGTAGGCCTATCAGATTCTGTTCCGCTTAGGTTATAATTTAATCAACTCCAACTCAACCGGCTTCACAAGAAATCATGACTTCCGGTATAAGGCCAAGCATGTTAAAAAACTGAAACGACCTCATCCGATATTATTTTCAACTGGCCAACACCAGTCTGAAGCGGTGGTTATCCCTGAAATTAATGCCATATTGATCACTCGAGATGTAAGTCATGTATGGTTCATCGATATTGTCACCTGTACGGAAGAGACTTTGAATGTTCGGACTCGTAACACTCATGTACAACTTGCAAATTTTGAACCTTCTCTGATATATTACAAAGGATATGTATTGATACGTTGTTCCCTCGGTGTTATTTCGATACCTTTGTTTGGCGAATTTGAATCAGGACAACAAACTGGTATTCAGGGAAACCAAGGAAGCATGTTCAGAATCGCAGCGTATAACAGTTTTATCTTGGCCTTAGTGTACAATGGTGCAAATTCGAATGGAAAGCGATGCTGGGCGTATCACTTTGAGGTATTCAAGGATAGTCGACGACTTGGGGTAGGTCGTGAATTTCACAGGTAGCCTTGGTCGTACAACCTCGTTCCCAGGTGTCGTTCGCTTTCTGACAATATGGCGGACGCGTCACTAACCCCTGGAATCAGCTTTGGTTTTTAGACCAGGAATCTTGGTCTGCGTATAGGTGGCAGCACGAGTCAAAATAACTAATCTGAACTACTTACTCGTACCTTTAAAAAATTTTTTACAAAAATCATCAAACCTGAATATAGAGGTAACCATGGTAACACCTTGATTTGATCCAGAATATTTTGAAAATTTGTTTGGGTACGCGTTAAATGCAAAGCTGATTCCACGGGTTAGTGAGCGAGTGGTCCGAGGTTGTCTGAGCGAACTAGACCCCTGGGGACGAGGTTGTGGTTGTATGATTAATAGCAACGGACGATTTATTTCAACACAGAAGATATGCCCTGAATTATTTTGAAAAGAACCTTCATTACAACGGCACACGAGGAAAACATGTGCATAAGACGAGTGGTGAATTTGTAAATTAAAAATTAATGCACTTTATACATCGGTCATTCACTTCTATACCTCCTGAAGTGTCAAACTGAATGTCATAATGGTTTTTGTTAAGGTAGGTGATAGATGGGGTATATTTCATATCAATATCCCTATTAGGTTTTGAATAATGTCCGGTACAATGACAATTTGACTGTTGCCCAACCTGTGGCATCATTTGGACTGTCATTGAATCTGCATTAACGATACTGCACTTTGAGACTTGTATCTTTGTACCGAAAATTATTCCATACTCGAGACGGATATTGATAGGATGAAATTCATCATCTCTGTATCGTATTATAACCTTATTTTGAAGCAGTTTTATCCTGTTCAGGGCGACACTTCAAAGAGATATGGAGGTTTGAAATGTGGGACGTTTTTTTATAACCCGATACATGTAGTGTGTCCCAGCTAGAACTGAGAATTAAAATGGGATATAACGGTCAGTATTGGCCCTTCGAGGGTTATTACGGAATACTCAATTGGTGAAGTCCGTGTTAAAGCTGAACTTAATAGATATAAACCCCAAGCGGCAGAGGTAGAAATTACGAACAGCCACAAGACACTTCCAAGCTACCTCTGAAAACGATACACCCTCTCGGACGGTCACAGTTGGTTTCATTGCCACCACGCTCCTGATGAGGAAAGATCTCAGCACAGCTGCCAAATGAGCTATATTTGCGCCACAATGTGACTACTTGCATACAACGACGCCGATCTACAATGAAGGCGCTGTGGTTTTGAAGATCTCCATGAGGAAATAAAGCGATCGGAATTGTCGTCATGCAAGCAAGCAGTCTTCGTGATGCGTACAGAAAGAGGTTGGTGAATCGATCAGAGGGTTGTGGGTTCGAATCTCGGTGCCATCACAGATTATTTTTCGTTTTTTTCTCATTTGGCAGCTGTGCTGAGATCTTTACTGTTCAAGGCCATGGTAGTCTCGCTTGGCCAGACGCTACGGGCTCACCCCTTCGGTAAGTCACACTCGGCGTCTGGCTCTTTTAGAGATTAACAGTCATGACGACCGCGTGATGGCAGCACGGGTCCTTCGGTTTTCTTAACCTCGTTTCCAGGTTGATAATATGGCGAGTGGTCCACGGTTGTCTGAGCGAACTATACCCCTGGGGACGAGGTTGGGTTTTTCCTGGGAGTAATTTCCGCGGAAGGTATGAGTGAGAAAGCGTGGTGATTGGCTGGAGCCCAGTAGAGTGCCATCTAGTGGTGTTCACGGCTTTTGAGCCCCAAAAAGTGCCAGTGTGTAGGAGACCGGGACGTCGGATACACACTGGGGCCGAGTGTAGGCCGTGTCTATTGTTGGGGAACACTGAGCTACAGAAACACTCACCGACGTTACACCTGCCCTATAATTCCTATATTTTTTTGTTCTCCCTATAAATTCCTATTTTTTGCAAAATTTGCCCTATAAGCCCTATTTTTTGGTTTCCCTTGACCCTATAATTTCCTATTTTCTCTTTTCTGGTATTTTCACGCGAGCTCGCGACTGCGCGAATGGTGTGCCGGTGTGATCCCTGTCGTTGGCATACAAGTTTTACTCTATGCCCACACTCAGTCACGACTGAAATGCTGGGAAATGGCGTTTTCGGTGTGCAGAATTTACGAAATTTCCTACGCGAGGGGGACACCCCCTCGCGCTGCCCCTCCACCTTCTCCCTTGACCCCCTCCGCTCGAAATCCTGGACACGTGCCTCATGCCAGTATGCCAGTTTCAGGGACCAGCATTGTGAGAAGTCTGATCTACAGTCATGTGTTCTGCGGACTGTTAGGCCGGACAGCCAAGGCGAGGATCCAGAAGGAGGTTCGGTGTGCCCCCCCCCCTCCTGCTTTCCAGCACCAATATTTATTTTCTCAATAATTTCCAACAATAAAGCAAAAAACTGAGCTAAAATAAAGCTTCTCTTTTGATACTGAGATGCCAGGAAATTGTGTCTACGGCCTTCTAGATTTCGAAATTTTCTGGGGGCCGTCGGCACAGGCAGTTTGCGGGGGGCCCTGCACATCCCTCTGCCAGTCATGATGCGCGCCTGTATAATGTAACCCATGTTTTCACATGATTTACTGTGCCAAACGCCAAATATTGGGGGCGAAAGCCCTATAATACCCTATATTTGCCCTACAAACCATCCCTATAAATCCCTATTTTTGGGATGGAGAAGCCCTATATTTCCCCAGCCCTATAATATCGTTGCAGAGCAGCAGAAAGCCTGGGCAAGTGAAGCCAACTCTGACCGTCCGAGAGGGTGTATCGTTTTCAGAGGTAGTTTGGAAGTGCCTTGTGGCTGTTCGTAATTTCTACCTCTGCATCTTGGGGTTTATATCTATTACGTTCAGCTTTAAGTCTGAGGGTTGGTTCATACTCCGTCCGGATTTTACGCCGACTATGATCAATTTCAATGTGTGTGCACATTCACGCCTCGGAAACGTGCCGTCAGTTTCATGCGCTTGACGGTCCGCGAGCAAGTATGAATTGGCCCTAACCCAATTTAGCGTGGAGCAATGGAATGCGGAAGTAATGAACCTGAACGCGGTGGTTGACCACTCAGTTTTAATCACCCAATCACTTGTGAGATTGTGAACAGCCTAGTTGGCTCCTTGTATATTGTGCACCGATTGACGCCAGTCATGCGGACTGCTTTGGGAGGTTATTAAAACCGCAAATACATGTCGCATTTCCATCTTCCGCATTCCATTGCTCCGCCGCTAGATTGGGTTAGACTTTAATATTGGGTATTGAACAAAACTCCAGACAGAACTGTTCGGCATGATACGTGTTATGTCAAAATCACGTTCAACGGCCCCGTGCTGTGAGTTACATCAGCCAACCATATTAGGCCACGGCCGTATTTAACTTTTTGGCCGGGGGGGGGGGGGGCCCCCCCCCCCAAATACGTTCCCGGGACATTCTGTGACGAAAGTACAGCTATTACGGGAAGAGCGACGTTAATCATATTAACCCTCCGAGGGCCACTTTATTTTAATTATTATCACCAGTTCTTTATGGGGCACCTTTTGTATGTTTTTGCAGTCTCCCTACTTCCTGTACTCTTGGCGACTCAGGGGAAATATATTAGGACCACGGTGCAATGAACGAGTTTCACCACGATTGACAACCAGCAAGCACGGTGACGTGGTCGTCTTCATGGATGTAAGTCAATTAGGAACGTAGGGGTTATGCGGTTCGGAATTGGGTCGGTACACCACAAGAATAAAGCCTTGTTCACACTGCAGGCGCGGCGCGATGCATATTTTCAACGCATCGCACCACATCGCGCCGCCCCGCCAGTGTGAACAAGGCTTTAGGCTAGGCGCACATTGACGGCAAACCTCAATGCGGCAGGGCGTTTTTAAAGTCGACTGACCCAACGCTGCTCGACGACAACTCAAGAAATAAGCGATATTGGTTCACGTAGTGACCATTATTTTCATACCGGTTTTGCCCGATTCACTCTTCCATCGGGTGATTATTCACATTACCATAACCAGGGCTTCGCACTCGCGCAGGAAACTTTCATTGTGAGGCTGAAGATTGGAAGCCAATAAATTCGGATAACCTTCGATAAAGATGAACTTTATTTAATAACCTTAATAAGTCAAAAGTAGGTATATACACTTGCTGCTTCGGATTTCGGGTGGTTATTAAGTACGGAACGAAACGGAACGGAATCGTGGTTGCAAACGGAATGTAAAAGACGGACCGACCCTGTAAATGGAACGGAACAGAGCTAATCTTATGGATGGCGCAGTGCTGTGATGTTGGGTCCGTTCTGTCATGTTGGTATTAAGCTCGATTTTTGTAGATACCATATATAGATTATTTGGGTCGTGCCGTTTACTTTTTTGGGGCAGTGCTTTTGTGGTGGGTTCGATTCTACATTGGGGTTAATATGGAGTTCCTTTTTGCCATTGGGGCGGTGTATTGCTTCAGTGGTTGATTTGATTCTAGAGTTTTGGCGGTCACTCTGGTAGGGAAGGCCTACCCCATCCCAATAACCATAGTATAGAATCGAACCAACCACTAAAGCACTACCCCACCAGAGTGACCGGTAAAAGAATCGAACCCACACAACTAAAGAATTGCCTTATCCCAATTACACTAATTTGTGGCTACCCAAAAACTGAACCAATCACCAACAGTACTAGGCCTACCCCAACCCCAAAATAGAATCGAACCCACCACAAAAGCACTACACCAACAAAGATATTGGCAAGACCATTACATAGAGTTGAGCTCACCACAAACATGATAGAACGAACCATTATAACAGCACGGCACTGTCCATTTGAAATGAAATGAAAGTTAACTTTGTTCCGTTCCAGTTTCAGGGTCAGTCCGTATTTTACATTCCGTTTGCAACCACGATTCCGTTCCGTTCCGTTCCGTTCCGTACTTTATAATAACTACCCTCGGATTTCTTCTGGGACCGTAATATTCGTTAGTTGACCTAAAAGTTGCGTTTGATGCCATGTGCATTCGCGATATCCAATACATGGCAGAATAACACTGGTAGGACGAGCCTATTATTGGAAGACGCAGGGGTATCGGGATTGTTAGGTACAAATCAACACCACAAACGAATTTGCTGTTTGCGTAAAATGATACATTTTGTGGGAGAAAGGTTACAATAAACTAACCGCTTTTTGAAGAAGGTATGAATTATTAATGTAGATAACTCTTATGAAAGGCCTAGTTAGAAATCAACACGCCTTGCCTGCCTCCCCTGTGAATAATGAGTCGATCTTCACCACCTGGGTGAACAAAGCAGGCTACCGGTCGTCGAGTGTAGGTAATCGCCTCCTGGATGAACACTGCCTGGCTTCTGCGTGTAGTGTCATAACTTCTCTGGTGGCAAACCAATGAACTATCCTTAGGGCCATGTCGGGTGGAAGTTCAGAATTTCTAAAATGGTGCCCCAATATCCCTCAATTGCGATATTTTTTCGACACTAACTTCACTACGTGAACCTTAACGCCACCAGGCTTGTATCAGCTTAAAGATAATGTATCACGACTTCATTGTTTACATTAAATGTTTGTAAACATGGATGTTTACATTATGTTATTTTCGACTTTTGGGACATGCCAACCAACCAAAATGAATACTTTTGGAATCAACAGAATTTCTAGAGGGGCATGCTACCAACAGATTACTCATAAGACAATCAAAGAAAGCCTGGACAAAAACAAACAAAATATAAGTAAACAATGAATTTCGTGGCCCGCGAAAATACCCGTGATATATTATCTTTAAGACTTACAGGATGTTTAAATGAATGTAAAATACAGGTCAAGTTCGTAAACTGGTTCTATCCGTAATAATTTGACGGGTATTTTGCGACTTGATCGCCTAAAACACAGCTCGCCGATGAGGTATTCCTCGAGCCCAATAATATAGAAAATCAGAATTACAGGTCTGCTGAGGACTCCGTGACGTCACTACTGGCATGGCTGTTCCCTCGGAGGGGGTGTAATCTATTTCTTTGTTTACAATTTGGACCGAAATTCTGGTGGCGATCTGAATCATGACCAAATTGATTAGCCAACCACGTATCTGCTTGTAATTACCTGCCTCCTGATCTTGGCATGTGTGGACTTTGACAATAAGGCATTTTGATGGGTCAGGGAAGTCAGCGCCACTTTAACCCTTTGCCACCCATATACTTATTCTGCTTTACTAAATCACCAATTCCTTTCCTTATTAGGAAAGAGTGCAGGAAATGTGTTGCTTTGACTTTTTAGCTCACCTCTGTGAGGTGAGCTTCTCCCATGGTCGTCGTCCGTCGTCGTTAACAGGGGTGGCACGTTTCTAAACCGCTTGGGTTACAAACTGGAAATTTGGTGTACAGGTACCCTATGGTAAAAACTATCTCTGGACCGAAACTTAGCGCTGCTGCTTGTACACTCTGGCCTGTAGGGGGCGCTTTGTGAAAACCTTCTTTTGGCCATATTTCCTGAACGCTGTTAGCTAGAACCACGAAACTTTTATGGTGGGTTCCTCTGATGAGAGTACATCACATAGATCCCGGGTTTTTGATTTGGCCTACTTTTCAAGGTCACAGAGGTCAAAGTTCAAAATTCACAGTTCACAGTTTGGTGGCACATTTCATGGCTATCTGAGATAGAATGTTGTGATTTGGTGTGAAGATATATCTAGGCACCCTGCACAAGTGCACCAAATTTCAACCCGATCGGACTTCAAATATGGCCGCCAGGAAGCCATCTTGGGAAATGGACGTTGACCCACATCATCATACTAAAATTTGACAAGAGTTTGTTTGTTTGTGTGTTTGTTTGTTTGTTTGTTCGCGATTTTCTCCTAGACTAATGAACGGATCGCCGCCAAACTTGGTATGCAAATGCAGACGGGCCTGGGAAGTGTCCTTACGAAGCCCGAATTTTGATATCACTTATAGTTTTTGAAATATTAAGAGATTAACGAAAATAACAATGCTGTTCAGGCCTTTTGACGTCATGACGTCACCGAGATTGCCGTCACGTCGTCCGTGACGTCGGCAACGTCATGTGCGGCGGAATGACGTCATTACGCCACTCGAACGGATACGACGTCATTACGTCCCCAAGTGCTCACACATTTTGGTTCCCGAAACCGCCGCTAGGGCTAGAAGGCTTCGGTACTGGATCTTTGCGGCATAAAAGTTGTCACGGACCTATGTAGGTCCGTATAGATCATTATGTTGACATCACGGGTAATTTTTAGAATGGGGTAGTCCGTAACCATGTGGATGCTAATTTCATCGAACATGCCTTATCGCGCGGAATGGCAACATGAAGGAATTCTTGATGGGGATGTTTGTATGTGTTGCAGATCTATAACAAAAGCTCAAGATCATCGTCAATTCATTACATCGGGGAGAATGAAATTTTACGGGAATGAAGCATTTCCCCCATGCCCCCCCCCCCCCACACACACACACTGAACGGGTATTGCCTAGTTTTATAAATAGGAGTAGGTAGGATGTTCTAACCTTGTCAAAATATGTATCGAGGTACCATATAAATATATAGTAAATTTCAGTGAGATTCGACGTCAAATATGGCTGCCAGGGAGCCATCTTGAAAAATGGACTTCGACCAACACCTCATAAATACCGGTAGTGGTAGCTACGATGCTTGGACCGTGCCAAAATATGTGTCTTGGTACCGTCTACTTATATGCCGAATTTCGGTTCGATTTGACTTCAAGATGGTTGCCAGGTAGCCATCTTGAAAAATTGACTTTGGCCATATCTCATCAGTAGTAAATGTTATGACGTTTCAGTTTTGTCTAAATATCTATGCAAGTATCCTGTACATTCCTGCTAAAATTTCAGCCCCAAGGAATGTCACATGTGGCCACCAGGTGGCCATCTTGAAAAGTAGAATTTTTGACATCTGTGACCTAGACAGGAAAGCAGTTTGTTCACAAATAACACTTGTATTCAGAAATTGTACTCCTGGGTGCCACCAACTGAGTTTATGTCATTGAACTGATAATACTGATCAGATCAAAAAATTATAAAAATACTTCTTGGTGTGTTCAGCTTTGTCGTATCTGTACTGATCCTTCAACATTCATCATGAGAGTCACAGTTTCACATTTAACCATGGAGACTTACCACAGAGCTGAGCACAATGGCCCTGGCCATTTCATTTACATATATATTATCTAAAAAAGTAGATCAGGTCACACATTGAAACTGAACTCAATATTAACCCTTTGCTACTCAGTTACATAGTGGCATTCACCTTGAGTTTGGCTGTCAATTCAATGGGGCTATCCAGAATATACTTCAACCGCTCGATAATAGGGGTCTCTACTGTACTATAAGATTATATCGACTTTCTGTTCAGTGAGTTTCATTGTTTATCAGTTGTTTGGGAAGTTTGACCTTGACCTCTGACCTTGACCTTGACATATATATGATTATCAGGGTTATTACATAATCGAAATTGGCATCCTAAATAACTTAAATATGGGTTTTATCAAACCTCCACTGCTACCACAGACAGAGACATTTGAAATTATCAAGTTTGTGACCTTGACCTGATCATCAAGGTCATTGCATAATCGAAATGGGCATGCTCAATAACCTAAGTGTGGGTGATATCATGTCTCTACCTCAACCACGGGCAGAGATATTTATAGATGTTATCATATGAGCTGAGCTGATCAGTCCCGGTATCATGGCCTGAGACCCCATCATCCCGAGGGCGGAGCCCTGTTTCAACTCATAACGTTACACCGACGCATAATGTTACAATAACGCATAACGTTACTGGTGTCACATTATACGCTGACCCATCCAACTCATAATGTTACAATCGACGCATAATGTTACACGTTGTCTGACGCATAACGTCACACTTTTTTGACGCATAATGTTACACCTGATCCTAACGCATAATGTTACACCGACTTAACGCATAATGTTACACCCATGTAAAATAAGCAATTTGGGGCTTCTGTCGACATTGTAACAAGAGGCCATGGGTGTTGCGCTCAGCTGACTATGATCTGTCAACTCAAGACGTTGAAAGAGGGGGAAAGAGAGACAAGTACGAACAGTTCACCTTTTTTAGGGTTATAGCTTTTCGTGAGGACATCACTGTGAGCAGGTTCAGAAACAAGAGGAGTGATGAGCCCATCATCCCTAAGTGAAGGAAGTGTGGGAATGTGATACTTGTTTTCGAGATAAGAGAGGGCCAGTAGCGGCAGTATTGGAAGGTGATGTGTAACCAAAATCTGTAGGTTGCACCCTCTGACCCATATCACTCTATGCACCTATCGACCATATATGAAGTTGGGGTGCAACTACATGTAAAATCCACAGGGTGCACCCTCTAAGCCATATCACTATGCCTCTAAAATATGAAGTGATTCGTTGACGAAGATCTCGATCAACTTATGGAGCAGAATGCGAAATCCAAAATGGCCACCTGGTGGCTACATTGGTGGTTGGAGTACACCTAAAATTGATATGTTTCAACATCTGTCCCATATCACTATGCCTTTAAAGGTTTGGCCACTGGGTGGGAATCGAGATAGATATCTTATCAGACACACTGGGTGGAAAGGGGTATTAATATGAAAGGTCACTTTGTGAATCGAGATAGATATCTTATCAGACACACTGGGTGGAAAGGGGTATTAATATCAAAGGTCACAGGGTCAAGGTCAACTTAACAGTGGTGTAGCATTATGCGTTAAGTCGGTGTAACGTTATCCGTTACGATCAGGTGTAACATTATGCGTCAAAAACGTGTAACGTTATGCGTCAGAAAAAGTGTAACATTATGCGTCGATTGTAACATTATGAGTTGGATGGGTCAGCGTTTATACTAGTAACGTTATGCGTTAGTGTTACATTATGCGTCGGTGTAACGTTATGAGTTGTAACAAGCCCGAGGGATGATACAGGTCGAAGGCCATGATACAAGACATATGATACATGATACATTCCACATCATGACATTGTGTCGTGACACATCCAACAGTCAAAATCTGTATCAGTCCTGACTTTGCTGGACTGATACGGGTCCAACAGTTGAAATCCTGTATCAGTCCTGATTTTGGTGGCTGTATCACCCCAGCCAGGATTTGTATTGGTGGAGCTTGTAGAGCAAAATAAGTGCCACTTTTACATTATATATAATACCGGTAGGCCTACTGCAAGTTATCAAGTTTGAAAATATCAAAATATCATGATATCTCAATCACCCGGACACATGAGGCTGAGAATTTTACCACAGTCCTGTCCTTGGATAAGCAGGCATGGATTTAGATTTGTTTCATGTTGATCAGTTGACAGTGTGGCAAGTAATCTCAAAATATCAAATTTCGTGATCAAAAATAATCAGCTCAAAAACAATCGGATCAAAAATAATCAGCTCATTTCATTTTTCTAGGGTACCGGTATAAAAACCTAAGGGTAGAACTTGTTTCTATTGCTCTAGGTGTTAACTGGTTATAGCAGCCGATTTGTGCCATCACTAAGAGAGTGATGGACAAAATATCAAGTCTGATATGATGATTACGTCAATGATGGAGGCATCTGAGGTTGAAAATGATTAGATCACTTTTTCTGCCTGTTTCTGCCTGTAACTGACGCTCCTCTGTTTGATAACTCATTTTTAAGTTTCTGAACAGTCCACTTTCCATACTCTGCCATGTTGCAAACAGTGCCACTAGGACTTATAGTACAGCAGAGCCATCTGGAGGTTTAGTTTTCCCTGGATAGCCCCATTTCACGACAGTAGATCTACCGCAGGCCAGAGCAAAGACCTCACAATTTGACATCTCCACCCAGTAATCGTTGATGTAAAGCAAATTTTACCCTTTCACTCAGCAAGTGAACATTCCGTTCCATTTTCCTGTGTGGAGACCACCAAATTTGCTGTCAAGCAAATACCACTGTTCTAGTTATCAGCGAACTCTGATAGTAAACTTAGTCCCCCAGGGACTAAGAGAGATTTTGGTAATATCCAAGTAAATCTTCGCGAATTCTAGAAATGTGAATCATTATATTTTTAGACCTTATTTAGTTTATAACGGATAACTGAATATTTCATTTTTTTTTTGGGGGGGGGATTCTCTATAGGCCCCTGGAAACTGCTTGTCTCATTCAGATACATTGTAAACATTGTATGACATCACGGTAACACAGAAATGACATATATGTCATATTTTGCCTCAAATCCATCAAAATCACCGAAAACGCCGTTTTATTACAAATACTGATTAACTCATATTCTGAACACAGGCTTATCAGGCTGAAAAGTGCCATATTTCTATCTATTGGTAATGCATTTTAAGGGTCTAAAACCGGCGAGAAGTTAGCTGTACATGGACACTTGAATTTGTAATACATGTCTGTATCAGTATTGCAGTGGAATTCCAATGAACAATTTTAAGAATCTTAATTAGGGGTATAAAGCTACTGAATTGAAATATCCATCACTTGATTTCAGACACCTCAGACATCAGATCAGACTGACCAAAAATCCATGTTGGATCTGTTCAGCAAATTGGTACTCAACAGGGGCGGATACAGAGGGGGGGGGGGGGTTCTGGGGGTTGGAACCC
>NMRB01000803.1:185729-198300 GCA_002633025.1 Notospermus geniculatus | reverse complement strand
GGGGGGGGGGGGGGGGGTTCTGGGGGTTGGAACCCCCCCCCTCCCCTCGGCGGCCAAAGATAACATTTTTTAAATAGTTTAAAACATCATTATCTCGTTTGCGGCGTAGCGCGCGCACCCGTGTCTGCAGATGTAGGCCTAACCATGGTGATGACGATGTAGCATCATCGCCGTATGATTCGGCGAAACTCTATTCCCTGTTGGCTCATCATACTGTATGGTGGGCGACTGGATTCTGCACGCTTCGTGAACTGTCCTGAAATGTCTAAGAGGCGTGCCATCGGACTGGCTGAGGCTGCCAGTAAGAACAGGAAGATTACAGACCTGTTCAAGAAAAGGTTTGGATAAGATTTTCTTATAGCATCTTGCACCCCCCTCGGCGGCCAAAGATAACATTTTTTAAATAGCTTAAAACATCATTATCTCGTTTGCGGCGTAGCGCGCGCACCCGTGTCTGCAGATGTAGGCCTAACCATGGTGATGACGATGTAGCATCATCGCCGTATGATTCGGCGAAACTCTATTCCCTGTTGGCTCATCATTCTGTATGATGGGCGACTGGATTCTACACGCTTCGTGAACTGTCCTGAAATGTCTAAGAGGCGTGCCATTGGACTGGCTGAGGCTGCCAGTAAGAACAGGAAGATTACAGACCTGTTCAAGAAAAGGTTTGGATAAGATTTTCTTATAGCATCTTGCCTCTTCACACTCATGGTTTTAATTACATGCAGAAACTATAACTTACAAAAGTGTACCGTGGATCATCATATCGAGACTTGAAGCACCATACAGGTATGACAGGTATGGGTCTATGTAAAATTTGGAAAACAGGCTGATGCTTATATTTTGGCCCGTTACTTTTCCAGTAATCAATCTGAGCCTACTCCATCCCCAGTGACTTCGGAGGTTCAAGGGACTTCAGCACTGAACCCTCTTGATGTAGATATTTTGCAGTTGGACATTCCAACTGCGGAGCCCTCATCTGTCCAAGATTTGCAGGTAGCCGAGTCAAGCGCCACGACTGTCCACGTTGCCGAGTCAAGCACCACGTCTGTCCAAGTAGCCGAGTCGAGTGTCACGTCTGTCCAAGATACTGAGTCAAGTGTTCGAGTACCACCTAGGCCGGCATCCTGTGCGACGGCAACTGTAGATGAATCGCTGCCGCACGTGGATGTTGGGGAGGTTGTTAGGCATAAGAACGTTAAGAACCTGTCTACGCAGGAAAAACTTGACTATTTGGAGAATCATTTCAAGCCAGACGAGGGTTACAAGTTTCACACAATTTCACAATTAGTGAAATCAAAGAATAAAACGTTCACCCTCAGTTTCCAGCATTCTTGGCTTAAGGAATTCCCTTGGCTTGTATACAGTCCTCTTCTTGGCGGTGGCCTTTGCAAATATTGCGTGCTATTCCCACCGGAAGACAAGCCTCGAGTTATGCCAGGACAACTGGTGACGGATGTCTTCCAAAACTACCGTAAAGCCAAGGGTAAGGAAGGAATACTCGACAAGCATGCCAATCTGCAGTATCACAAAGATGCCATGACCCAAGGAACTGAACTGAAACGTGTTTCGAAAATGCCTCAGGCTTCAGTGCAGTACATGCTGTCAGCGAAGCAGAGGGAACATTTTGACCAAAATAATCATATTCTAGAATCAGTGGTAGAAACCATCCTTGTGTGCGGTCGGCAGAATATCCCGCTACGCGGTCACAGAGATGACAACACTGCATCGCCATCAACGAACCGTGGGAACTTCATTGCGTTACTAGAGAACGCTGCTAAACACGACACTGTCCTACGTGAACATCTTGACTTTGGGAGAAAAAATGCGAAGTACACATCAAAGACTATACAAAATGAATTAATAGACTTGATTGGGACTCAGATACGCCGAAAGCTAACCTCCAGCCTGAAAGATGGGGCTTTTTTGCCACAATTGCTGATGAATTAACCGATGCTCACACGAATGAAGAAGTGCTGACTGTTTGTTTGAGATTTCTTCAAAGAATCGACGGAAGATTTTCTGTGAAAGAGGTTTTCCTCGACTTCGTCATGTTGGAAAGGGCAACTGGGGAACAGATCGCGGCAGCAATAGTTGCATCGCTGAAGAGGCACGGTATTGATGTCTTGAAGTGTCGTGGGCAGTCCTACGATGGGGCAGCATGCATGGCATCAGAGGCATCGGGGGCCCAAGGGCATATCAAGCGTTTAGCGCCAAGGGCATTGTACACGCATTGCAAGAGCCACGCCCTTAATCTTACGATTTCCGCGTCTTGCAAACTGCCAGCCACGTCCGAAACATGATTGATCAGATAAATGAGATCTTCCTTTTCTTTGACAACTCCGGAAAGCGTCAACGGTTCTTAGAACGAGTTCTTACGAAGAGGAACTGTACATCTTCAAAGGAGAAGTTAATGGGTCTCTGCAAAACACGTTGGGTGGAAAGACACACCTGTTACGACACATTGCTTGAGTTGTATGAATTTGTGTGTCTATGTTTGGAAGCAATGTTAAACCCGGGTGATCAGCAGTACGAGGATCTTTACAAGGAAGAGTGGGAAAACACTCCATGGGACCGCGATACCCGCGTCAAGGCGCAGGGATTACTTGCTACACTGACGTCATTCAACTTCATCGTAGCTTTCTTGACTGTGAAAAACACTCTCGAAATTGTGAAAGGAATTGCCGCCAAGTTACAAAAATCCGACCTTGATACATACAAGGCATACTCATTGATTGACAGTTGCCTTGAGAGATTTGAGCGTTTCCGACGAAATGTTGATGCTGAATTTCAGGAGACATACAAGACTGCTGTGTCACTCTGTGAGCAAGTAGGAGGATCTGTTTCAATGCCGAGAGTAGCCCAGCGTCAGGTTCATAGAGGAAATATCCCAGCAGACGACCCCCAGTCGTACTACAGAAAAAATGTGCAAATTCCATTTTTGGACCATCTTATCACAGAGATGAAGAAACGTTTTGACGGAGAAAACAGAACCTGCGGCGAAATATTTTGCCTTGTTCCAGCTGTCGTCGTCAAGCTCTCAGATGCTGAGATAGTCCAGGCTTGTGAAAAGCTTAGCTTTTGGAAGGATGATCTTCCAACTCCTACATCCTTACCAGCAGAAATTAAAGAGTGGAAACATCAATGGTCACAGAAGGAGAACAAACCTCAGGATTTGATAAGCTCGCTGAATGAAACTGATGAGGACATGTTCCCAAACGTACACGTTCTCCTAAGAATCGGCGCAACTTTACCAGTGGGTAGTTCAGGTGCAGAGCGTTCGTTTTCGTGTCTTAGAAGAACGAAGACGTACCTGAGGAACAGAATGGGGGGCGAGCGATTGTCAGGACTGTGTCTCATGAACATGCACCGTGAAGTGGATGTTGATATTCCTGATATAATTCGCCAGTTTGCATCAAAATTTAAGCGTCGAATGCTACTTGGCCCTATCCTCTTTGACAGGGAATGAACATTCGCAGTGTATCATGTAGCCCACGTCATGTGTCTGAATGAACAGTGACTTTTAAAAAAATAAAGAAAATGGTGAACTCTGAAACCCTGTAATGTAGCCTAGGGGCCTATATGATATAAAAAGTGAATGATTATGTCGCAAAAATAATCTTATAATTGCTGATTCCAGAGTGTGATTACTCAACCTCAGATGCCGGGAAATCGCGTCTCAGACCTTTTAATTTTCAAAATTTTCCTGGGGACGACCCCCAGACCTCCCGCCAATGTGGCACCTCTGGCGCCGGAGAGGGTACAGGTGTCTCTCTACCTTCAGAACCCCCTCCACGGGGAAATCCTGGATCCGCCCCTGCTCAAACTGAAAAAATCTTGGGTCTGGCTCATGGACTTCTTGTCAGGTTTTATTTTATAACATATTTTCCTACTTCAGGGAGGTATATACGTTACTTCTTTTAATCACCCCAATCACCCTCCGGTCATCTTGAAAACAGATCGCGGCAATCCACCGGTGTTCTCATCCGAACTCTGGTCAGAAGATGACAACACTTTATTTTTCGTCACACAGTTCACGGACGAATGTCGTGCATTCTTTGCAATCGACCTGATTAGAGGAGAACATGGTATTCCGAAAAACATGTCAGTTTTTATATACAATCCATTAAAACTGCTGGAGGATATCAATAGAAAAACGCTTCCGTTCGTCATGGCCACCGATCATCAAGGCCATGGTGTGGCGGTATTCAAAGACGAGCCTGATTATATGTACGTATTTACTGCTCGAAATATGACGGTGCAGACTGGTTAATGATAGACTGGGATTATTCATCGAGACCCTCGATTAATAAGCAATATTGGGGGCTTTTTTGTCGAGCCGGTTGATGAGCAGTACGTAGATTCAGTCTTACATGTATTTATCGTGTCGTCTGTCTGCACGGATAGCAGCGCTGCTAATCGTAAGTGACAAACGGATAGCCATACAGAATGGTCCAAAAAAAACGCACAAGCATACTTCCACCACCCTCAGACCCACACCACTTGTATGAATGGACAGAGAATCTTTCTAGAAGAAAAATAAGACCAAGATACCTTGATTCAGTCAAGTAGTTTTACCTCCAGAGCCATTTTTGTGAAGCAAAGTCAGTGATCCTTAATAACTAACTTACCGGTGAACCGCGGTCCCATAAGATGTTAAATTGTTGTTAACTTTCAATAAAGTTTGATTTTCATGTTGTTCACGTACCTGTACTTCATTTTTTGTTTGGCCTTTCCACAGGATAATCCTTTTGTCAGTTACAAGGCTACGCTGTTATTAAGACCGCCCATCCTCACAGATGGGCGGTCTTCCTTGGTTTTACTGATGTTCTCTCTCTGGATCTCTCTCTCCTCATCCAATTCTGTGTTGTCCCCAAGATAACTCAATAAAAACGATGAGTATCAAGATGACACTGCCTGTATTGATAAATCAGCATATCAGCTACAAGCCTATTAATCCCTATTGAAATCCAAATCATAATTGACTTTTTATTGGCGATGAATTAGCTGTCTGTTTTTCACTTTATCCCAGCCACCTGGCCACCAGCCAGGCCAAATGAGAATTTAAGGTCTGTTTAGGTACTCCGTGACGTCACAAGGCTGTTCCGTCTTGCGTGAGGAGGGCGGTATAATCTATTTCTAGACAATGAACACATGTTGTTTGTTTACATTTTTGACTGGCTCTCTATCTCAAACGAGTCTTGATGGAATTGATTAGCCAGCAACTTTATTATGATCGTTGCATTTTAAAGATCATGTGTGGACTTTCACAAGGCATTTTGCTGTGTTAAACTCAGGAAAGTCAGCTGCACTTTAATTAACATTTATTGGCGATGAATTAGCTGTCTGTTTTTCACTTTATCCCAGCCACCTGGCCACCAGCCAGGCCAAATGAGAATTTAAGGTCTGCTTAGGCACTCCGTGACGTCACAAGGCTGTTCCGTCTTGCGTGAGGAGGGCGGTATAATCTATTTCTAGACAGTGAACACATGTTGTTTGTTTACATTTTTGACTGGCTCTCTATCTCAGACGAGTCTGGATGGAATTGATTAGCCAGCAACTTTATGATCGTTGCATTTTAAAGATCATGTGTGGACTTTCACAAGGCATTTTGCTGTATTAAACTCAGGAAAGTCAGCTCCACTTTAATTAACTCTTTGCCGCCCATACTTTATATTGTGCTTTAGTTAACTACCAACCGATTTCCTTATTAGGAAAGAGTGCATGAAATGTGTTTATTTCACTGTTTTCAAGTCTACCCAGAGTCATGCACTAAAATAAACTCAATATTAACCCTTTGCCCCCAGTTACTTATGGTCATTTTGAAATGGGACAAACAGTGACGACAGTATCAATGACAAAACATCTTTTGCAGGGTGAATGACCGCTTACCATGAACTAATGAAGCTACCGAAAGACCATTATCACTAAGGTTGTCATGTTTGATATCAAACTAAATCTTAACCTGTACGTTTGAACTACCCCCACCTCCATGACCTAGTGACCTACTTAAAGACCAGTTGAGTGTAGGTAGCCATGTTTGGTATCAAAGTAAAGCTTATGAAGTGTACGTTTCAACTGACCTACTTTCATGACCTAGTGACCTACTTAAACACCAGTTGAGCGTAGATAGTCATTTTTGGTATCAAACTAAAGCTTGTAAAGTGTAGGTTTCAACTGACCTACTTTCATGACCTAGTGACCTACTTAAACACCAGTTGAGCGTACATAGTCATGTTTAACCCACCAAAGCATACCACAACCCATTACACGCCCTCATCAACTTCCACTTGCTACACCTATCAAACTAAAATCCACCTCCAATCATCGTAATCCCCAGTAAATGAAGGGCGGTCTTCAAATTGACTGATAAGTCAATTTCTAGTGTTGATCTATGCTCTTGATTGTTCTGTATGGAACAATTCACCAAGGACCTCAACCTTGCTTTACAAAATTGGGTCTGCAGCTCGAACCACTGGACCGAATCGAGATATCTTGGTGTCATTTTTCTTCTAGAAATATTTTTCATCCAACAATGCCGTCAGTAGTGTTAAGGTGCCTATCCACGTGAAAGTTTTCCCGCAGAAGTTAGCTTACAATAGGCAATTCACCATTAGGGAGGTTTTGCAAGCTTACGTTTTGTAGTTAGCCGAATTGTCTCATCTGGTTGTTACTTTTCGTTACATCTGCTACGTAATTACGTCATCACTTGTGTTGTGCGCGAGTCCGTACTCACAGTACTTCCGCTATGTCAGACGAACAAACTGTCGATTTACTCCATAACTTAAACAAAAACGTCGAAGATATTAGTCACAGATTGAGTAATATTGACTGTAGATTACGTACCGTTGAGGAAGGAGAAGGTAGGCGCCACACCGGGCCCAGCTTTTCGTCTTTCGCTGACGACCGAGCACGAGGTTCAGACTCCCCCAGTCCGGGTGGTCACGTGAAACCTCCAACGGGCGCACGTGCACCGGCTCCAGCTGCGGATGATGTTCAGGGCCAATTCAAGGTCCTCAAGGACACTTATGCAAACGTTTCACTCGATGATAGTGTAAAGTTAACTGTTGACAGATCTGGTGTGGATAGGAAGGAGCAGCCTCGACTAAATATCATACAAAGCTGCAACAAATATTCTGAGACGGCGCTCAAGATCCTGCTGTCTGTCGACGACCTGACCCGGGGACTCCCTGCTGACAAAGCGGAGGACCTGTTCTTGGCTATTTATGCCCTGCAGAAGTACTTGCAGGCAGAGTATTCACAAGTTCTGGTATCGTCCTCCTTCCCCTCGCAAACAGCGAAGTTTTTTCGTCAATTGCAGAAGAATACGTCCTCTTTCGACCAGGCATCTCTGGCCAACCTTCAGGCTGCAGCAACGATTTCTGCCGCTCAAGTAACTGCTGATTCTACCCGTGGAAGGGGTTCCTCTTNAAGGCGAAAAGCATTGTTTTTACGTAGTTGGGACCAGGATATTTACGACGACTTAGGCAGTTTGACGACTTAGGAATGACGACTTACGGAAGGTAACTTAATGGCAAATACCATTACGATAAATCGGGACCGTTTCAGCTGTGTCGACTTAAACACTTTGGCGGGTTAGGCGCCGGCGACTTACGCGAGGTTTACTGTACTTTAATAAAGTAGTGCGCGTTGTGGTCGAATTCCTCAGGAAGTCAGGTTTATATACGTACTGTAAGCTTTGTGGATGACGGTATTTTGCTGACGCGTCCGGATATCGCTCAGCAACATAAGGATTTCCTCCTTAAAACATTGATACGACTTGGATTCTTCATCAACTGGGACAAATCTTCTCTAGGTTTCGAGACTAAGAAGGTTTTCATAGGGTACGTTGTTGATACGGCTGGCCATAATGGCCACGTGTGGTTGTCTATTCCACACATTAGATTAGCTAAAGCCAGGAAAGACATAAAACATATTTTGAATTGTGGCTTTGTGAAAGCCAGATCCCTTGCTCGTCTGTGCGGCCAGCTTATCTCTTTCACTAAAGCAATACTGCCCACTAAACTACTGTTGCGCCGTTTATACCATTTGCTCTGTACTAAGACCTCTTGGAGTGATATTCTGTACGTTGACCCACTCAGTGAGGAGGACCTGGTCTGGTGGCTTACAGCCCTCTCTACGTGGAACGGATGTCCAATTCGGACACGTGTTGTGGACGTTCAACTGACAACGGACGCATCCGGATCTGGTTGGGGTGCTGTGTGTAATACAACGGAAATCGAGGCTTCAGGATTATGGAACAGAAGGGTGGCTTTCAAATCCTCCAATTACCGGGAACTTCTAACTGTGCTCCTGGCCTTGCAGACTTTTGCCGGAACAGTTCGCGGCAAGTGCGTTCAGGTTATGTCCGACAATATTACTACGGTTGCCTATGTCAACCATCTCGGGGGCCCTTCCGAGGAGTTACAGGGCCTGGCCAGGTCCATTTGGGCCACAGCCTTCAATCTCGGGGTGGACCTTCATGTCAGATACCTAGCAGGAAAGGACAATACTCATGCGGACAGGCTAAGTCGCCTGTCGCCCAACAGCACTCACAGCTGGAAACTACATCCGGCAATATTTCGGTGGCTGGACGGACTTTGGGGGCCGCACTCTATCGATCGCTTCGCCGACCTGTCCAATTTTCAGCTTCCCGTCTACAACAGNACCATCCACTTTGAATAACTACAATCGCATGTTGTTTCGATTTCAGGAGTTTTGTATTGATGTTAGCTCTGTCTTCCCTCCAGTCTCCAGCGCTGTCGTAGCCTCATATTTGTATTCGCTAGCCAGGGGTTCTGATAGGCCTAAAGCACTGCTTCAGAATACCATGGCTGCCATTACCCGATTGTACCAACTAGTGGATGTTCCTAATCCATGTGACAACGCCATTTTTGGTCTACAGAATGCGTTGGTTAAGGCTGGCACCGACAAACCTCGTGCAAGAGTTAATATATTGCCAAGAGAACCGTTCAATACTTTGTTCGAGAGCTGGGCACATAATGATGCACTGTCTGTGAAATGCTTGAGACTGAAGGCGATAACCCTTTTGGCATTTTCACTCATGTTAAGACCATCTGACATCGCACCTAAAGGTGTCACCTTGAGTAAGGAGTCCGATGCGTTGTCCAAGATGGTCTTTTCTAGGGACCAGGTAGTCTTTGAGGCATTCGGAACGACCTGAGGCGAACTGCTTATCTGCCCACTGTACGGCGCATTTCACCTCGGACACAAGTCCAAGGCAGCCATATTGTTTATCAACAAACCCACGTGACCGACCGTGGGACTATTTTGGCCGAATTTTGGCCTGTTAAGATGTTCAACCTTATTTGCTGGATTATTTGAGCCATATTATATAATATTATATATAAACTTACCGGTATCTCACCCAATCTGCCAATTATTGATCAATAACGCAACGTTTTTGTGTGCCCTATTTTGTTCATGCGCAGGTGTGATGAGGCGAACCGCATCTGAATTCTCACAAACGGGCAGCAATCGTTGCGCGTTCAAGATGGCTGCCTTGGAATTGTGTCCGAGGGGAAATGCGAGTGTCTACGGAAATTGCCGAGCAGTTGCCTTCGGAAGTTCCGAATGTCTTTGAGGATGACGGGAGTCTTACTGTTTCATTCCATGGTGTTAAGAATGATGCCTCCAGGGATGGCTTCTCTGTTACCATCCCTCCTGGCTCGGTGTCGAAGTTGGACCCTGTACCTTGTTTCAGGGTCTACCTTCAAAGAACAGAGCATCTAGTTCAGGACAGCTGTGGTCCTGTGTTTCTGGCCTTGCGCAAGCCTTTTCAGGCCATCACAGCCAGTACCGTGGCCACAATTTTAGATGAAGCCATTGTTTTGGCAGGGTTGGATCGGTCCATGTATTCCGCTAAAATCTTTCCGGCCCACTGGGGCCACCCGGGCCGTTGAGGCTGGCTGTGACCCAGACAAGGCTAGGCGCATTGGTCGTTGGAAGACTTCGTCCGTCTTCTATGAGCATTATGTTTATGACAGAACGCCTGTTTCTTATACTGACTCTGTGATTTTGGGTTCAACGTAGACTTTTGTACACCGTTTGGTGTTTTGTATTTCTTACTGACGACTGCTGACGATCGTTGATGTTTGCTGTATTATCGCATTTGTCTGGTCTTTCTTTAGAGTTTCATGTATGTTAAGTTTGGGCGCTCCAGTTGCTCATTTTGTTGTCATGTTTAAAGTGTATTTCTAGTTTCATGTACATGTATGTTGAAGTTTGGTCTCTTCACTTGCTCATTTCGTAGTCGTGTTAACGTGTTCTCCATACTAGTTCATGGGTTTGCTCACTTGTAGGCCTCCTTAACAATTTTTGATTGCAACAGGTGTTGCCTGTTAGTTTCTGCCTAGGTAGGCTTTTGTCTGGTTTGCGTTTTGCGTTTCAGTACGGTACCATATAGTGTTCTCTAAACTTGGCATAATAAATACTGTTAATGAGACAATTCGGTCGTAACGTAGATTTATTCCGAAATTGTAGTTAGCCGAATTGTCTCATCTGGTTGTTACTTTTCGTTACATCTGCTACGTAATTTCGTGCCGAAATTACGTCATCACTTGTGTTGTGCGCGAGTTGTTTATCTTATATGACTTGATCTTTGTAACCATTGTATAGGTAGGCCCAAAGGCTACCAATTTGATACTGTGTACGGACTCGACGTGGGACACGAGTATGGCATAATAAATACTGTTAATGAGACAATTCGGTCGTAACGTAGATTTATTCCGAAATTACATTTACGATTACGATTTAACGACGTCATGACGTCATTACAGACGACGTGACGCGGTGGTGCCTTCATCTGACGTAAGGCTTTCTGTGTACCGTATGATAAAATGTTGTCGATATATCCCATGTTTGGCTGGCCCTCAACGACACATTGGTCCGTCAATTTACTTACAATCATCATAGCAATTCGGATATTTACCCATTATTAGGTTTGTCAAATTGAAAGCGAATTATTTGATTACAAAGGTAAAAGATTGGACGTTGATTAAATCGTAAGTTTCTTACGTGTAGCAAGCGATTTGTGCGTAAAAGCGTCCCGCAGAGTCGACGTCATGACGTTTTGAAATTGTAATCGTAAATGTAAAACGTAAACCTAAAAACCAAGTTTCTACACTTATTGGACAAACGGCTTGCAAGAACTGTGTATTTAGACCTATAGCTATAGTTTCTATCGTAACAACTTCGTCTTTAGACCTAAAAACCAAGTTTCTACACATATTGGACAAACGGCTTGTAAGAACTGTGTATTTAGACCTATATCCATAGTTTCTATCGTAACAACACCGTCTTTAGACCTAAAAACCAAGTTTTTACACATATTGGACAAACGGCTTGCAAGAACTGTGTATTTACTAAGTTTCTGTCATCAAAACCGTGTCTTTATCGACGGCTGTGGACGAGGTCTAAAGTCTTAGTTACAGTCGTGGTAACTAAGACTTTAGATCTCGTCCCCCGACATCCCGATCTTAAAGGTGAACTAGAAGCATTATACCACTGGTCTAGACAAATTTTAATGAGGTCGAATTTGGATTTTGGTCCATGGTGATGTCGCATCATGCCCAGCACGATTGAAGATATAAAGTGCGCGCTTGCTACCAGAGGGCGCGGATGATATTTTTTGCTATACCCCAGGTGCAGGGTGCGGGAAAAGGATCACTTACAAGAAGAATTATAGATGGTGGCGCCCCCGTATGAAGGAACGGACCGCTAGGAAGTCGAATTAGTTACTTTTCACAATAGAGTCAAATTATCGGACGGAGTACGTATCTATTTTGGCATATTCTGAGCTTGTGTACACCACTGATCATTTTACACGAATTTTTTTTAACTGGGTCATTAAATATTTTTATTTTTTTCCGTATTTGTCTCTGTGGAAACTTTATTCCGTGGAATAAACTTATCTCCACGCGGAGAAAAGTTTACTCCACGGAATAAAGTTTCCAGGCAGAGAAGCACGAGAAAAATAAAAATGTAAAATGAAAAATAAACGTTCCTTATGGGCCACCGTAATTTTTGAAAATTTTTGACCCTCTACGATCTTAACCAAAACTTAAACTTAAGGTATACATGGGCCAAGGATTCCAAAAATTGGGCTCCCAGAATCATACGACTTACCATTGTAGAGATATAAAAGAATTACGATTCTATTTTTTTAATCTTTGGCCCAGTTAAAAAAAAATTCGTGTAAAATGATCAGTGGTATACACAAGCTCAGAATGTGCGTCTGTCCGAAAATAGATATTACGTCCGATAATTGGACTCTATTGTGAAAAGTAACTGATTGGACTTCCTAGCGGTCCGTTCCACAGGGACTTGAGGCATGCATGGCAGGGGTGGTGGGTGTTTCCGAGGTCCAAAAGCACCCCCACGGACAGTGCCCTGACCCCTGGGGTGCACACCCCAGAAATATGTATGATTCTAGGACAATTGCCCCCCAGACAACTGCCCCCCGGACAACTGCCCCCCGACAATTGCCCCCCAGACAATTGCCCCCATAGGACAATTACCCCCGTAGGATAACTGCCCCCCCCCCAGA
>NMRB01000803.1:137800-177394 GCA_002633025.1 Notospermus geniculatus | reverse complement strand
CATAGACAGACCATCAGAAACAATAACACACATCTTCCAGTGAGTGAACATTTCAATAGTGCAGGACACCATATAGATGACATGAGAATTACAGTTTTGAAAGGCCCCATCAAGGATATTAAACAAAGACATGTTGCGGAGCAAAAACTCATCAGCAAGTTTAATTCCATCAAGTGTGGGCTTAACAGGGATCAGGGTTTTCTAGCACATTACCAACTGACCAATTAATGTACTGTACACACCATTGTCATTCCAGCATTGTACCTTCTCTGCTCTGTTATTGTTCCCACCATCTGTATAAGAGGTGTGAAGTCACCAGTTTAATTCTTTCCATACGTTTTTACAGTTCATTTTGTGTATATTGGTATAGCTTTCCCTTATTTTCTCATACCTGATGAAGTCACAGTAAGTGACGAAAGCTTGTATCGGGTCTTCGGACCAAAATACACTCAGTTCATCATGAAAAAGGTGTCATCTCTATTTACTTTAATTGATATCTGATCATCAAGGTCACTGCATAATCGAAATGGGCATTCTCAATAGAATGTGCGTAAAAAGGTACAGGTAAAAAAAGGTACGGTAAAAAAGTACGAGTAAAAAGTACTAGGTAATAAAGGTACTAGGTAAAAAAGGTACATGTAAAAAGGAATTAACCTATGTAGGCCTAATATCATGCCTCTACCTCTACCACAGGCAGAGATATTTCAAATTATCAAGTTTGACCTTGACCTTGGCATCTGGTCATCGAGGTCGTTGCATAAGCGAAATAGGCATCATCAATAACCTAAGTATGGGTGATATCATGCCTCTAACTCTACCACAGGCAGATATATTTCAAATTATCAATTTTGACCTTGACATTGACCTCCGATCATCAAGGTGTTAGGTTAATGATGATGCTCATTTCGATTGTGCAAAGTATGGGTGATATCTTGCCTCTATCTGTGCCACAGGCAGAGATTATCAAATTATCGAGTTTCATCGGGTAAAACTTGAGTTATGGCATCAGATAAAAGCATGGCGGACAAAATATCAAGTCTGATATGTTGATTACATCATGATCTGGGATGACCTGCTCACCAGAATCAATTATAGTGCTAACTTTATCCGTGTCTACAATGAAGGCACATTCTTGTCATTTGGCTCCGGAGAACACTCGTAGGCGAATGTCGCGTACATGGTGTAATGTGCCCAGTGCCACCGTTTGGAGAATGTGACGCGATCATTCACGGACAAAGGCTCTGCGTCAGAAACGGTATGGACTGAAACTATTTTTTGTTGCTGTCAGGTAAGGAAGAAAGTCCACCGCACATTTGGTCGAAGAAGCATACTCATTCACTTCGCGGACATCCATCGCTTTACCTAGAAGAAGGAAGGAATGCAAACCATTAAATTTGGCGGAAGTGATCCTTCGCGTGCTTCCACGCGCCCTCAATGCGATTTGTGTGTACGACTTCGATGGTGTCTCCTCCTACTTCCTGACATATCTTTTGATACGATTCTTTATGTGTCACCTTGAAACGAAATAAACTTGTTAGAATCCGAATGTTATTCTTAAATGCACTTCCCACATTCCCCTTATTCCGTGAAACATATATAACGTATGAAACCAACTCGGTTGTTAATATTATGAGTGCTTCGTATAATGGTGTGACATGTGTAAAAATCCGTACCGTACATCCCAAACCACTTTTCCCCCACTTTTCAACCAACAGACACTTGCCGAGAAATGCCGATAACCCGCTTCGTTCAATTGGCCATAGGCAGCCCATCCGTCGCTGTAAATGGTGCTGCCCACCTCCACGTGGCGTCGGATTATTTTCATCAGCGTCTGCGAATTCCGTTTATCGACTGGGTAGATGATCAGTCTAAAATGGAGGGAAGAGTTACTGAGGAGTATTCAAGTTATATATGAAACCCCAATATTGTAAGAATCGCCAACAGCGAGCGAAACATGTTGATGCATCAGGGACAGTTTAAGCAACCGGAAGTGGTACCGGGGTACACGACGCATAACACTGAAGATAACTTACGGACTACTACTGTACCGGTATCTTTCGATGAGGCCGACGACCCACACTTTGTTTCATTTTCGTTGTCCTGTCTCATACTTCGTTCATCTTCAAAAAACACTTTCATCTATTTCGATGGTCCCTGTAAATTTCAAACTCACTGCCTCTTTTTGGAAGAATTATTTGAAGAGTTCTCACACGAAACAAGCCCAATCCACGGCGTTTCGTTTGTAATTGAAGCCGGGTAATTCCGCACATCTGTGCAGCGTGTGACCGTCAATAAAAGCCTTCAGGAAGAGCATTATCCTGCATTATGTAGTGTGAGCGCTCGAAGAAGGAGTCCATCCTGATCGTAAACTCGTGCTTCTTTGCACATTTCACACAAAACCATCGACACTTTTCGCACGTTTCTGCAAACTGCATTCAGTGCCGCGTTTATCACATAAGACCCCCGTGGCAAGTAACCCTCTTTTTCTGAGTCAACCATGCACTTCATCCAAGGGTCGAAGCATAAGTCGATAGAAATTCCAAGGGTTTGAAAAACTCTGTCACAATTCCATGTCGTCAACATGGCGGAGTTGGTTCCGCAAGTTTCCACTTTGTTTGCCAGCCATTTTGGAAGTGACAACTTTTTCCCACACCTTCCTGTTTTTAAACATGTTTAAACCCCATTAGACAATAAAACAATGGCATGAAATTGAAAGTCGCCGTAAGTTCATATTATTCATTGCTAAACGTACCCTCTCATGAACATGGCGGAAGGTAAGGTAATTTATCATATACCAAGGCTCCGTGAGATCCGAGCAAGTCAAACTTTAAAATGCCAATTTTTGCTGAAAAGAACTGTCCGATTTGAGCAGGACAAACTTGATGCATTACTTGTCATCTAAAGAATGTTTCTGGCTGTTTTCATCTCAATCCGTCAACTAGTATGAAAAATATACATGAAGTTGTGAAGAGGGTGTTCCGTTCAACTGAGCGGGCGATCCGGGAGGGTGATAAATGGAAAGTCCGAAACACACACGTGTGTTCCGGACTTTCCATTGTTGGCGCCGATGAACAGCAGAAATGGCCATTTCAACCGACAAAAACGCATCCAAACCCGGTGCGACGAACAAGATTCATCACTTACATTTTAAATAGTGTTCCTGGCAGGAAAACATGTCAACTCAATGTTCATTGTGTGAAATAAACAGGAAATTTCTGAGAGGGTGATCCGAGATTCCCAAGAATTCCATTGTTGTAGACGAAAAATACTTTTGCACTACTTTTTCCCTCTGTCTGATCGCGGTAGGCCTATGACGTCACACAATCGGGATGCCCGTCCAGCCAGCCCAGTTGGGGCGGATACACTAAAAACACTGCCATGATTGAATGAATAACAAATTTACAACTGATCACAATATTTAGAAGGCAAAATGAATATCCCGCGACATGTCTTTTCGAACAATACAGTCCCTGGAAACGTGTAATGTACAGCGTGCTCAGTGGTAGTCATGGCCAACAGAGTCGAAAAACATCTAACGACGTGATCCAACGACGTGATCAAGGCATTTCGCTCATGCCGCAACACCACGCAAGACGTCATGTGATTGGTTCAAAATTGCCAAAATTTCGCCGTACGGTTTGATCATGTTAGGCTACGAGATGATTCTTCCTGGCCGTTAGGCCCACAGGGCTCTGGCGAAAAGATTTCAAGACTAAAGATATCGAATCCCCAAAACAAAAATGGTTTACTAACAACGCTTTTGGGGATCTACATCTTGGCTCACTTTCTGAAAGAACCGTCTCACCCCGGTGCCTCACTCCGTCAACATTCGCGCAGTAACACAAAGTTTTGGGAGGGCGGTGATACAGGTGTCATCAGTTGAGTATTTTTAAGTCATTTCTTGTGCTTATTGTGGAAAATACAAGTTCATAGTGCAGAAAAAGACGACGTAACGTCGTGCCAGCCTGCGTCAGTTCCGCGATTCGCCGCACGTCACCGCCACCGCTGCTGGGGCGTTAACTCTGGCAATGAACACATGCGAGATTTCATAGGATTTCTACAGTATGGCTGTTAGCTGTTGCCATCAGTGGTAGAGGATGGAATTAGTAGTAAACATGGCTGACACTGAAGCAGCCGGGCGGACAAAATCATGAAAATGAACGCTATGAAATGATTTCAAAATGATGACAAAGAGCGTGGTCAACGTCTATCGCAGGCCGGAGTGGACGCAATTCATATTTATTGTCCACATTAATTCCGATTTTATATCCACATTAAATCAAGAATTTATATCCACACTAAATCAACCAATCGCAGCTGAGTTCTTAATGTGGATATAAAATCGCACTACTTATTTAATGTCCATATACATTCGTATTTTATGTCCCCATTAAATCGCGAATTAATATCCACATAAAATCGACCAATCACTGATAAGGACTTTTGGACGGATGTGAGTGTTCTCGATCGCTTCCGTCCACAATTCCATCGCGGATTTTTGCTCGCCAGCCAGTGTGACGAGAGTAACCCGGCGGTTGTATACAGTGGTACAGCGAGACCTGAAATCAGTCAAGTTAGCGTGGTTTTGTCTTGTGCTTGCTTCGAATAATTCCAATCTGCCAAGTGTTTCATATTTGGCCGCTTATTACACTCGCTGCCATCGGATTAAAGAGATACCATCAGTTTTAATACGTACTACTTTACAGTGCATGGTGCGCAGTTATACATAACTTCAATTTTTTGCCAGGGGCCGCCAGTGGCGCGTGCGTCAGACACCCATCCCTGCTTAGATCACGGCAGCGTCTAGACTTGGTAAATGAGCTAGGCCCTGCTGTCAAACGGCCCATTCAGATACCCTTGTAATCAGATACGCTCCGTGATTACATCACCTCGGCGCCAAGGCTTGGTAAACTAGCTAGGCCTAGCGCCCTCCCACGCATTAATCACATACCCCCCCCCGCCTGATTCTGCGCCCTGCAGCGTCTAGGCCTACGTCAGGTTCGGCGCCGCTTCATTGCAGTGGCGACCTTCGGAACTACGGGAAGTGTGCAATCTCGGGAGGTTTGGCCGCGCTGTGGTTGTTTTCAGGTATATGATAAATTGTACTGTATCGATTTAATTATAATGCCACCCTACACAACAATATATACGTAATATGGATTACGCTTTTCTGCATTAAGTAGGAAAACACAACTACTTTAAATCGCCCGTTTTGGATTTTCTTGCCAACACCCAAAAAATGCCTGAAATCATTTGATGATGCCTTCCCCAATATACCAATGTGGAGGATGGACATTGAGGAAATCATTGAGGATGCGCGAAAATGGCTCCGAAAAATTCGACGGACACAAGAAACGCCTGAATCACTTTGAATGCTTGATTGTGTGCGCCTTCATTTATGTAAATGGTCTCAATCCCCTTATGTGTACGATTGGTGTCGGTTAGTTGACGTGGTGGACCGTAGTGGACATCAACATTGTAATTATTTGCTGAAAAAGGCTTTCCTGGAAAGTGCACACTCTACGCATGGCAAGTGTCCCACAGGAGATATGAATATTTAGATGGCACACCGCGGATTTATGTTCACGCCAGCAAACGTTCATAGGTAAGGTAACATGTCAACATATTTCTCCCCTCCTCCCCATTTCTCCCCTCCTCCCCACTTCATACTTTGTCTTCAAAATTTGGAGTGACCTCTACGGATCTCTATGTATACTCGTGAAATAGGTCGCCCAAGTGATCTGGGCGACCTACTAGTATTTCCCCGTGGTTAAAAATGATCTCTCCGACGTTGTTACAACACGGATCTACCTTATCTTTAAATCTTTCACCCCCCCCCCCCAAACCCAACTCTCCAAGCCCAGCTATTTGCTGGATCTCTCCCCAGAGATACCCTTTCTACGCAAAGTAAAGGCTGAAGCAAACTAGGATCTTCTCTATATATATATACTCGTGAAATAGGTCGCCCAAGTGATGTGGGAGACCTACTTCCCCCGAGCTTAAAAATGATATCTACGATGTTACAACACGGATGTACATGTATCTTATCTTAATCTTTCACCCCCAAAACATTCCAAGCCCAGCTGTACAGGCCAAAGTGCCCATGACTTGGTAGTAGTGTGATTACCATTGAGTATTAGCTCATTGTCTTGGAAATCAAGGTAAGGCACAGTAATTTAGTTTATTTCCCTGTCCTTAGCAGAAAAGATGCATTTCACTTCAATTATACCCATACTACCAACAAGACCATCAGGTGAACATGCTAGGTAAGGTGTGTCCTGGCATACAAAGATATCAGTATCTTGTACACAGTGACCACTGGCTTGACAATAGGCCTTAATGGCTGTACCCTCATACTTTTGGCCATGCAAAATCGCTTGTGTCCTAATGTCCTTCCTAAGCGTGAAGGAGGGTGCCAATTTGTGAAAGTTTTTTTTTTTTTAATTTAGATTTTTATTGATTTTCAAAATAAAATTTTACATAATGCGTAAACATACAATGAAAAGAAGGAAAGAAGACCCCCTCCCCCCGGGTTTCTCCTCTGCAGTTTTTTTTCCCATACAGACTACAAGCACTGTAATGGTCTAAGGGGGCCCCCCCCCCCCCGCGCGGTGACGCCCGATAAGCACCGCCCGCCACGGTGCTCGGAGTGTCACCGACGACGCGAAAACCAACAGCGCCCCCGGGCGCCCCCGCGCACGGACAAGCTCCGACAGAAAGTCGCCCCAATTTGTGAAAGTTAGTTTTCTCAGTGGCTTTGCAAATTGTACCAAAGTTGGATGCGTGGAGCCTCTTTGTCATCTCCTCAGCCCAAAATTTATTTGCCCTCTGCCCCCTAGTCTTCATTTGAAGTAGCTTCCGTTATACTTCAGTAACAGACGTGATGTGCATTTGATCTAAAAATAATTATTCATGGGTTTGTTTGAGGTAGTCATGATCATGACAAATGCCAAGGATGTTAGCTGGTTCATACAGCTGTCTGATTGGGAGATCTTTTCCAGAGGAACTGAGCCAAATGCTCCTGAACAAACTTGGATTTTCTGGCATTCCTCTCATGTGAGGAGGACGAGGATCAAATTTGGTCAGATTAGTTAGCCCATTACCCTTTCTCAGTTGCGACCCCGTCATTTTCACAGAGGAACCTTTATATTGTTTTGTTTGGTGAAATGTCTGTAGAACCTGAGTGCAAGACTCTTTAGTGATGATGCCCTCATTGGCTTTGGTGATTGCATATAGCACCAATGCAACATGTTTGCAATATGCGTCTGGACGCATACCTACAGTACATTCACACTGGGTTTCTTTAATGACACTGTGTTCATCAATCTTGACATCAATCATGTAAGACACATGTTTGTTCATTTCTGCTGAGACATTACCATTTATGTATGTATCAGCACCCTGTTTTGACATTCGTATTGTTTTTCCTGAAGGTTTTGGTCAAACAAATGAAGATAACCCCTGACAACCTCTTCAGTAATCATCGGAACCTGCAAAAGATGAAAAATCTGCCAGTGAGAGTACAGTTAGATTTGTTTACCTAGGCTTACCAATTGGGTAAATGAATGAAAAGGAAAACAAAATTTCTTTAGAAAATTAGAACTTCCATTCCAACAGTAGCCATCCTCTCATAATAAGATTCATTCCCATTCCCATTCTCCTAGTGGTGAAAATGCTGGGCTATGGCAAAGAACAAGCCCCTGCTGATGTTTACACACCACGTTGTCCGTGTTAATATCCCTGTATGTGGTGTTCTCTGGTGTTTTCATTTCATATGTTGGTAACATGTCTACATCATTTCCAAAATTCCTCATTTCTGAAATTCCTCTCATATGCCTCCAATCTGAAAAATCAACACGAACCTGACTATAGCTATGTTTAAAAATCCATCTTACATGTAGGCCTATCCCTACCAGCTATGCTTGTACTACAGGTACCTACCACTTCATGACTTTGATAAAGGATGATTTTCAGCCACACTCACAGGGTGAATGAAAAATACCAAGATGCATTTCAGAGTCCGAATGACAAATTCAACATTCTAACTAGGCCTAGGCCTTAGGCCTACTGGTACCGTTAGGATAGGGCTATAGGCCTACGCCCCTAGGATGTAGTAAGGTCTTGGCCCACACGCAACTGAGAAAACCACTGAGAATCAACAAAATATCAGCAGTTTTCAGGTTCACACAGAAAAAGAATGGCACGCCTGGCTACTACGGGGGCTGAAGGGTAAATGTCGTCCTGGGTATATACAAAGATTACCCAGCATCTCAATCTTCACTAAAACAATACCCTAAGTGTACTTTCGGTAGCCGAACATCAACCAGCATCGTACTATGACACATGGATTCGAGGTTGTCTCGCCCGTGGTCACGTGACCGTCTGAAGAATGTCATGTACAGCTACACTCAACAAGTACCGCGGCGCGAGACCGCGAGATTCCACGGGATTTCTAAATAGGATTCCTAGGCATAGATTGCGGAAGCTGGGTGATGTTCGGCTACGGAAACTACACACAGGGTATTGTTTTACTGAAGACTGAGATCCTGGGTAATCTTTGTATATACCCAGGACGACATATACCCTTTCAGCACTACGGGGCATGAATGATGATGAGAGGGGGAGTCGAGGCCAAACGTACCTCTCGACTAGTTCTTGTTTTCTACCCTGTAACTTCGCATTCCTCGCTCTCAAAGCGCTCTTCAACTTTGCTAGGGTCATATCCCCATAAGCTGAACGCTTCGGTGTGTTTTGGGGGTTTGACATCATGGTTTTACATGCGCAATAAACAGCTGATTGAAAATGTTTACATTCGCAACGCGCATGACGCACGGTTACTAGGGACCGGTAACCAGGTGAGACATCTAACGCCAGATGACAGAACTTCAAGAATAAAGTTCCTCATGACTATTAGCAATATCTGAACTATTTTGACGTGCTTTATTTTAAGAGGCATTATAAAAATAACACGAACATATGGTACAGAATCTTGTTATCGAAGTGTTAATAGTTTGATTTGTTTATCACCACCTTGGTTAAAGGCGGAGGCGGAACAAATACATGTATATCAGTTCAGCAATGAGGCGGGAATGAGTATCCCAGGGCATCGATTTCGTCTACGTGCTTCCCAGGAAAGGTAGGTGAATGAATGAGACGATATAATGCTTCGGATTTTGCGGCAAAACACGATGTTCAACGGTACTCTTTTTGATTTGCACACGTCGTCGTCCATCCATAGTATGATTAGGAGATACACGCCTCTTCGAAGCAAAACAACAATAAAGTCTGCTTAAACTGGAAGAAGGATGTTCAACTCGGTATTTTCCACACCAAAGCAGTTGATGTCAAGGAATTGGCTAGATCTTGAAATAGCCGTCGGTGAGCTAACAACGACCAGTTGGACTCAAGATAAAGATGCATACTTCAGCCTTTACCTATTTTATCAGATTTGTGCTGATTATCTTTGGATTGTACCAGTGGCGTTTGGTATTCCTGGAAATATCCTTGCTATATTGGTTGCCAATAGAAAACACAACAAGCATTTGTCTCCGTGTGTTTATGTCAAAGCTATGGCTGTAGCTGATACACTGTTTCTACTTGGTATGGTTTGGTTCATGCCTCTTATCCAAATGACACTATATATTTCTGACCTTGGTGCCGAGATACCTCACTTTCGTGAATATGCCTACAAGTAAGTATACAGACTCAAAATGTTAATACCAACCCTAATGAAATGGTCCATGGACCATGTGCTCACCCGTTTGGACATACATGTAATAGTGTAATGACAAAGAGAGGTACATGTCAGCACGGACCAGTATACAGGTCCGTGATGTCAGTTATGAGTAATCTGGGTCAAGTCATTCGCAAGTTGCAGGACTTCAATGACTGTTGCGGCCATATTGGATGTCCGATCGGGCCAAAACTTCACATGCACATAAAGGTCATCTAGAGGGAGCCGCATAGCACATTTGATCGCTCTGGGTCAAGTCATTCCTGAGTTATAGCACATTTGATGATTTTCGGGTTACGCCACCTGGCGGCCGAAATTTGACGTGCTTGTAAAGGTCATCTAGAAGGAGGTAAATATCAAGTTTGATTGCTCTGGGTCACGTCGTTCCTGGGTTATAGCACTTGGAAGATTTTCAGGTTACGCCACCTGGCGGCCATATTGGATGTCCGATCGGGCTGAATCTCGGTAATTTTGAAGGTACCCCTCTAATACACGTTTATGCAAGATATGAAGACGCTCGGTGAAATAATGAAGAACTGTGGCAGGTTCGTTACTTTTGTCGAACTTTGACCTCTGTGACCTTGAAAAGTAGGTCAAATCAAAACCCCGTTATATATGTTATGTATCCTAATACGATACACCTATGATAAAAATTTGGAGATGATCAAGTCATTAGTTCAGGAGTTATTGCACTTTTTGTGTTTTTGGTTTTGGCCACCTGGAGGCCAAGCCAAGAATCGAATCGGACCGAAACTTGGTGTCATAGGTCATCTGACCAAGGGGTATATATGTACCAAGTTTCAGATCAACAGCCCCAGCGGTTACAAAACTGGCCCTGCTAACGGACGACGACGACGACGACGGACGCTGCACCATTGTAAGAGCTCACGGGTGAGCTAAAAATACTCGAAATTACACATGAAGTCAATTATCTTCAAAATATCAATTATAATTACTACATTTAAAGTGGTCCTGAACCGCCCTGACAAGCGAGACAGTCTCGTTTTCATTTTCCCGCGCTACGCCCGCCTCAAGACGAGGATGAACGGGCGCCTGTCAATCATACGTCACGTGATTACTATGGATTTTTTTATTTTTTTTAAATTTTTTATTGGTACCAATGTGCTGCCTTCTACCAAAAAGTTCCCTACAATGCCCGGCAGCTGGGGTTTATGGGAACTGGCACATTAGTATCATTTTAATTACAATAAAAAAAGGAGGAGAGTGCAGGAAGAGAGAAGAGGTCGGAAGATAGCGTGCAAGTGGATACCAAGATGACCAAGTGTTTTTCTTTTGAAATATGAAGGTATCAAATTGTACTGTCATGAATTAAGAAATCCCGAGGCCCGGGAGGAATCTCTGCCATTTGTTTATCCAAAATTGTTTGGTTCTTAGGACATGTTTTTCTATGTTGATGTTTTTCTTTAGAATTTCTTGATATCCTTGGTAATCTGGTTTTACTTCTTTACATTTACAACAATAGATATAGTATTTTGCCCACAACAAGATGGAGTTAATGGAGGCATCTTCGTTTTTCATACCAAATATAATTGAGGAACTGTCAAAATTGATGTTTATATTAAAAGAGGTATAAAACCCGCTTGTCAGGTTTTTCCAGAAAAGGTGTGTAATAGGACACTCACAAAACAAATGGGTGATGCTTTCTTTTTCTAAGTGACAAAAGGTACATTTGTTGTTATCTTTAATTCCAAAATAGAAGAGCTTCGAGTTGGTCACCAGAATCCTATGGAGGATTTTATATTGAAAATACTGTATTTTAGTTTCAGGAGTTGTTCTTTTCGCCAATTTGTAGTAAGAATTCCAATTTTCTGGTTCACATTCAGGGATATCCTCACGCCATTTGTTTTGTGAGTGGTTTGGCGTTTCAAACTGAGACTTATATAAAAGGTTGTAGAATGGTTTTGATGGGTTTTTTTCTGTCATAATTTTCTTTATTAGGTCGTTTTGAAGAGGTGATTTTTTTTCCATAAGTGTTTAAGCGTGTTTTTCACTCTCCTGGAATTGCATGAATGAGACCTGAGTATTCAATGAAAGAAACTCGTATATCGTATTTTTCTTGAAACTGACCGTGAGTTAAGAAGTGTCCTCTTTCATCCATAAGATCATTTATATATCTTATGTTTCTATTAAACCAATGTGCATAAAAAATAGGTTTGTTTTGCTTCAAAATGTTCCGATTATACCAAAGTGATTGTGATAGGATTTTTTCTGTTGTCAGTTGATTATTTCTGGGGGTTATTGACCATGTATTCAAGATGTCTTTCCAAAAGGGATTAATTTTCTCGGCAAGCTTACATTTCTCAAAACAATTTCCATACCATATGTGGTCACCTCCCATATTTTCTAGGACTGACAAAAACAGTACCTTCCAAGATGACATATTAGAGTTGTCTAGCAATTTTTTTATCCATATTACCTTCAGGGCTTTACTAAAAGATTCAATATGTGTCATATTCAGACCGCCTTCCTCAATTTTACCAATTAAAACTGACCGTTTGATTTTGTCCTTACCATCCTTCCATATGAATTTATAAAGAATTGATTCCAAGTTTTTAAACAAGAGGCCCATGGGCCTTGCGCTCAGCTGACATTTGATGCCTCGGCTTGATAAGGCACACTGCAGTCTTAGGAACGTTAGTCGGTGATGTCAAATTTTATTCACCTGTACAATTTTGCCAAAAATGAATCGCACTTTATTTTGGAATGCATACGGTGTGCATACATGAGTATAAGCAAAGTGAGATGGTTCAGATTGAGGAGAGGAGTGACGAGTGAAGAGAGGAGAAGAGTGAGGAGTGACGAGTGACGAGTGAGGAGACAGAAGGACTGCTTGACTGCAGGACTGACACATGACGCCACTCAACAGTTATTTGACTAGCTCCGCTGACCTTTGGTCAGCTGAGCTAAAAAGGTTTTTGAAGGATTTGGAAGTGCCATGAAGAGGTGGACTAATTTTGATGAGGCCAAAGATTTCACCACTGTGATTCTCCCAATAACTGTTAACGGTCTCCACTTCCAATTATTGAGCAATTTGCTTATACTTTGCAGACTACTTTCGTAGTTCTGTGAGATCAGGGAGGTGTCAAATATATTGTAAGAAATACCGAGTAGTTTAAATGTTCCATTGTAATTCCAGTCTAGATTGTTTTCCTCTAATAATTTGTCTTTTGATTTGCGTTTAGAACCTATCCAAATTGCTTGGGTTTTTTCAATATTAATCTGCAGGCCTGAGCATTCATGAAATCTTTCAAAGGTTTCCAGACTGTTCTTCAGGGAAGACTCTCTTCCGTCCAAGATGAGGGACGTGTCGTCTGCAAGTTGTGTTATCAAGTATTCTGAGTCATCAATTTTTATACCCCCAATCCCCGGATGGAATTTTAAGGCTGCACTGAGGCATTCCACGGCCAGAATGAATAAATACGGCGATAGTGGATCGCCTTGTCTGACTCCTCTGGTCAAAATAAACTGTTCAGACATAAATCCATTGTGTGTAACTGAGCTGGTAATATTTGTATAGAACAACTTTATCCATTTACAGAAATCGTTCTTGAAGCCAAAAAACCTTAGTGCTCTCTGAAGGAATGGCATTTCGAGGGTGTCAAAGGCTTTTCTAAAATCTATTAATAGTAGTAACCCAGGTATGTCCCTTTTTTCCGTTTCATGTATTATATCATAAATGAGACGAGTACATTCCCCAATATATCTGCCTTTGACGTAGCCTTTCTGGGTTTCACTAATTAATTTGTTGAGGTGCACTTTCACTCTGTTTGCAACCGCAGCCGAGGCAATTTTTAGGTGGGTAATCGGGCGCCATGATGTTAATTGGTCTTTAGGCTTACCAGGTTTTGGTAAGCAGGTTATGACACCGTGTCTCTGTGTGACTGACAATAAATTGTTATCAAAGGAGTAGTTGAGTGATCTTAATAAGTATTGCCCTATATCTTGCCAGAAAAACTTATAAAATTCTACAGTATAGCCATCTGATCCTGGCGAAGGTGCACTTTCACCCTGTTTGCAACTGCAGCTGAGGCAATTTTTAGGTCAACATTTAGGAGGGTAATCGGACGCCATGATGTTAATTGGTCGTTAGGCTTGCCAGGTTTTGGTAAGCAGGTTATGATACCATGTCTCTGTGTGACTGACAGTAAATTGTTATCAAAGGAGTAGTTGAGTGATCTTAATACGTATTGCCCTATATCTTGCCAGAAAAATTTATAAAATTCAACAGTGTACCCATCTGATCCTGGCGATTTTTCATTAGGCATGGATTTTAGGGCCTTAAGGCATTCATTTAAAGTTAATTTTCCTTCGCATATGTCTGCTTCCTCCTCTGAGAGTTTGTTTATAAAAGGATTGTTATCATCAAAAAACATTTTTTCATTGTAGTTTTCATTCAGATTACAACCTTTTGATGAATATAGTTCGTGGTAGAAATTCTTTTGAGCATTCATTATATCCTTTATTTCTGTTAACACTGAGCCATCATTTAGAGTTACTTTTTGCATCGATTTATCAATGAAGTTCCTTTTCTCAAGGTTGCAGAAGTACCTAGTGCACTTCTCACCCTCCTTTATCCACTTTGCTTTTGTTCTTACCAAAAATCCTTTGGTTTTTTCCACTCTCATTTGTTCTAATTCTCCTTCTATGCGTTCTTTTTCAAGTTGCAATGTTGGGTTTGGGTGATCTATTAATTTATTAGATAACAGTTCAAGATCTTCCGTCAGTTTCTTTTCATCTTTCTCACGCTGTTTCTTTTTCCTTGAGCAGTATGGAATTGTTACGCCTCTTATTGTTAATTTTATCATTTCGAACAGTAGTTGGTCATTAATTGAAAACTGGGTTGTAGCTGGGTCAGTGGGGTCCCCCTGACCATTTACCTTATATTGATCAGTCACGTTTTGTATACTCTGTTTTACCAGCTCGACATAGGTGTGATCATACAAAAGTGAGTTATTAAACTTCCATGTGCCTCTGCCTCTCATTTGTTGCGTAAAGCTAATATTCATGTGACAGAGGGAGTGATCACTCCTATATCCCGTATCAATGCCGGAGTTTTTCACCAATGGTGCTAGATCTGAGGACACTAGAAAGTAGTCAAGGCGTCCCATTTTTTGATTTGGTCCAAACCAGGAATAATCTTTTTTTGTAGGGTATTGTTTTCTCCACACATCTTCCAAGTCGAAGAAGTCAATTAGTTCGTGGATTGCCTCATTAACTTTTTGGTTATTTTTCTTGCTATAGTTTTTGCAGTCTTTCTCATAGTCTAAGGGTGCATTCCAGTCACCCGTCATGATAATTGACTGATTTCCAATATCTATCAGTCTCTGTTTTAAACCATGATAGAAGTTTGGTTCATCCTCGTTTGGACCATATAAACCTACCAGGGACAGACGTTTGTCCTGTATACTCATATCTAGCACTATATATCTACCCATATTGTCTACGAGGGTCTCGTGTATCGCATAACCGAAGGAGTTTCTAAAAAGTGTGGCGACACCTCTGCTATTGCTTCTGTAGGATGAGAACCATGCAGGGCCACCCCATTCTGCTTTCCACTGACTTTTAATTTTTTCTGTCGAATGTGTTTCTAATAATATACAGATATCTAAATTCTTTTGTCTCAACCAATTAAAAATATCTCTTCTTTTCACAATATCAGAGGAAATTCCTCTGCAATTAAACGATCCAAATCTCAATCCAAGAACTTTTTCTGACATGTCTTTTGAGAAGCAGAGATTTAGCCAAAGTTTGTGTAAGTGACATCAGGGATGGCTCTGTTACACACTTGTTATTGTCAAGTCTGCCTTCTTTTCAGAAACCTCGGTTATGCGTTTTGCATTTTGCTTTTCTGCTGATGGAGGAGTTGCAGAAAGCTGACTACGACTCCGTTTACAACCGGCGAGGATGGCAGTGAATTCTTCAGGANTTTACTACGCTTACCGTCAATGAAAACTTGCATCTCATTGGGCATGAGAAGCGTGGCAGGCATCGTCCAACCAATCACCGCGCCTGTACCATCGAATCCCAACTTCAGAAATTATAGTTCCAGTAAGAAACGTGAGGGGGCGCGATAGCTGCACGCTGGTGGATCTGTTTGGCGGGCGTGACTGCGCTCGCAAATGTTGGCAACAGTACTGGCGGGGGCAGTAGGGAAATTCTGGATCAGGAGCAGGAAAAACGAGGCAGAAATTTCAAATCTTTTCAGTTTTATTCGGAGATCGGAAAAAAATAAAAGAAAAAAAAATATTTTTTTTCCAAGAATTTCCCTAATCTCGTCAGCGGACTCGGAAAAAAGCATGAAAAAAAAACTTTATTTTTTTTTCAAATCTGAGTTTGACATGTCGGAGTACTCGCGAACCGAACTATCAAAAAAGCCTCGCCTAACCGCCCCGTGGGCGCGCTTCGGTACCGGTTTTTTCGGGCGCTCCGAAACACGCTGGTCAAACTTTTTTGCGGGCGTTTTCGGGCGCCGGCGTGATCGCGCCCCTTTCCCGACATTCACTGACGCACCCAATACAACTTTTGTGGGCGTCACATTCGAAGGTTGTTTTTGTGCACTATTCACACCGGAACTGACATTAATATCTCCCAGCTTGGGTGGGATTATATTTTGCACAGGGGTTGAATGCTGTGCAAGCATGTAATGTGTACAGTCATAGTATGACCATTAATCCCACAGTGCTCACATGTAAGAGGGTGATCTTTTTTCAAGTGTTCTGAGCTATTACAAATGAAGCACCTTTTCACACTAGCTGTTTCTCTGTGTACATCTAAAGTATGGGTGGCTTGTTTGGCCACAGAATTTACACACTGTTTTGCCATTGTCACAAAAAATTCTGACTTCGTGATCACCGAACGTTGTTCGAACAGGAATAGGTTCCTTGACATTAGTTAGTCGGCAGTATCTTGTACCGTTCTCGATGTTGGTACCTTTAATGGTACCACGTGTCACACTGCCAGCAACCGGATTCCCAAACTTTGTCAAGCTTGTCATCAGGAATTCATCGGAAAGTTCAAAAGGTGCGTCTTTGATGGTCATATTTGTAATATCCTCATCTGCATCCTGTAACGCACAGGCTTTATCACGAAGAGTCAGGCCCAACTTTTTAAATTCCTCTTTGAACTCCACATTATGCATTGTTATATAGCATACATTGTTTACCAACTGAATGGCCTGCACTTTTTGTTTTTCAATTCTCAAACTTTCTACAATTTCACCATGGGTGAGTCCCTGTAGTCCAAATATTTTGAATTTCACAGTTGTAGGTCGCTTCATTATCGGTATCCTTTTGGGTTCAATTGAATTCTGTCACTTTAAAAGGTTTAAAATGAAAAAAAAAATCTGGAGCTCTGACTTTTCTGACCGACCTAGTCGGTGGCCATCTTGGATTTTCCGATGATATCATTATTTTTTGATTATTATAATTATTTTAATATACATTATTTAAGTTCTTTAATATACATTATTAAAGAACTTTAATATGCATTATTAATGAACTTTAATATTCATTATTAAAGAACTTTAATATACATTATTAAAGAACTTTAATATACATAAAGACATATATTTTTAAAAAATAATTTTTCTTCACGGCCAATTTATTTCTTCAAAGATTTCAAAATTTTTAACATCTGACGCTGTTAATTTCACAGAATAACCATTATCTAACATAAGATTCTTCAAAATAATTTTATTATGGAAAAAGTTTTTTCTGTTATGACTACCTTCATCAAATTTGTTTTTTAATTCATCATATTTTTTTATAAATTTTTCTTGTAAATCTTTATCAATATCTTTTTCTTCAACTAACTTTAAAAATTTATTTAAACAATCTTTACAATACCATGTATCTAAATTAATCATTTAATCTTTTTACATTTTCTTTTAAATCTTGTATTTCTCTTTCTACAATATAAAGTTTAATTTTTTGATCAAATATTTCATCTGCAATTGCTGCTAAATAATAACAAAACAAACCTATTCCTAATGTTACTGTTATAAAATCTAAAAAATCTTCCATCTTTTATTTTAGAAAAATTATTTTTTCCCTTCTTCGAGTTCTTTTGGAGCTGTTATAATAGATTCAGCAGTATTTGATCCTATTGACATTGCTGCTAAAATTGTAGGATTCATAAACTGGCCTAATTGTTTTTTAATTTCATTATTAACAATAATATTATCAGTTAACTTTTCATGCAATGTTTGATGATTAGGAAATATATATTTTACACCTTGAGTATATCCAAATAACAAATTTTTAACTAAATCATCTGCTATTTGTGTATTGTATAATGTTTGATATTCATTGTACATTTTTTCGATATTTTTTTCAGAAGCTTTTTTAATTGTAGCTTCACTGACTTTTACCCCTAATTTTGATAGCAAACCTGATTTGTACAAATTTATCAATTCTGCTCGCATACTGCTAGGAGAAGAAATTTCTTCTGCAAGTGTTTCAATATCATCTGCCATTTATTTTATAAAATTTCATATTTTAAAGGAACTGTTCTGCGTAATAAAAGCTTTTTCCCTTCATCTAATTCTGAAACAATTTTTTCTTTGTTATCTTTGGGCAAATATCGATTTTCTCGAAATATTTGATCAAAAGACATTTGATCATTCATTGTATGTATGATCATATGTTTACAATTTTCTCTAAAATCTTTACAAATCGCGTTATATTTTTGAGTTATTACCCAAGCAGAAATTCCGTAATGCCGACCGCTGAAGGCTAATTCAGTTAATTTTGTACATTTATTTTTCGATTCCCAAAGATTAGCTGTATCATCGATAATAAACAAAGTTTGCAAATTTTCATCTTTAAAAACATTGACTGTATCTTCTAATGCAGAATTTAAATCCTGATTAACTTTTAAGGGAGGATAAATGTAAATATTTTTATCATTATTTATAAAAAATCTACAGTACAGGTCACAATTGACATCCCTACGGCTTCGCGTAAGTTACTCGTAAGTTATGCGTAACTTACGGCTTTGGTTTCGCGTAACTCACTGCGTAACTCGCCAAAATCGCGTAACTCGCCTCGTAAATCATTGCGTACCTAGCGAAATTTGCGTAACTCACCTCGTAAGTTATGCTCGTCAGTTGTTGCGTAAGTTACGAGTGACTTACGCGTAACTTACCTGAATTTAGGGATGTCAATTGTGATGTGTACTGTATCTTGATAAGTTTTATTATAATTTATTGAAGGGCAAAATATAACAATATAATCAAATTTTTCAAAAAATTCTTGTTCAAGTAAATTCAAAATAAAGTTTTTCCACAATCCGTTATTCCTGATATCAACATATTAAACGGAATTCTGCAAAAAAATTCTTCATTTTCACACATTTATTTTAGATATATTTTAATACAGATAATACTGTATTAAAATATCTAAGGCCCGTATTCCAGAACCATCCTTTATTCGGGCATAAGGCCGGCCTTTCACAAGGTGGACTTTAGTAAGGAATTCCTTCTGTAAGGAGAACTCAGATAATTTATATTCCAGAACCTTCCTTTAGCAGTTCCTTTGCTAAGGAATTCCTAAGCCTTAAAGGAATTCCTTTCGCATAAAGGAGTTCCTTTATACGCACAAAGGAATTCCTTATGGTTATAGGTTGGCCTGAGAGGGTTGAAACTGAGAACCACGCATGAATGCACCTGCCTTTTTTATGAAGGACGGGAGGAGGAACAATGGATTCATCTTCCAAGACCGATGAGCTTCCCCAGCAGGTTGCATCACTTTGTAAAGAATCTCTACAGCCACCCGAGAACAGCTACGACGACGATGCCGGTGTAGCAGTAAAAAGTGTCCCCCTCTAAAAAGTGTCCACTTCTATTGTTGAATGACGGAATAAGCGGCATGCGTATAGAAACCAATTGTCAGAGATTAGAATGTAACAATAGGATATTTTGTTCCCCGGACAGTTTTTCCTAGGACATTCTTTCCCTTCACACCTGCTATCATTTTCACACTGGTAAGCATTTTTCTCAAGCTGCCGGTGATTCTAACCCCTTCAAATTGGAAACCTGTTCTGAACAGGAAGGATATCGTGCTTCTGTACTCCTCTTTAAAGCCCCACTGTATTGAATCTTACGATATTTTCAAAATGTTAGGAGAGTGCACATAGAGGTCTCATGGCCTCTTGAAGGTCCCCAGAATGCTTGCCTCATACGTATTTCAGAGAATCAACCAACTGATCAACCATCATCTTCGAAAGTCAGAGACGAAATGACTACTGTGCTGTGAAGGACACCTCTTAAGGATACTCACCACCTTCCTTAGAAATACAGGTCGACCTTACACATTATAAAGGAATTCCTTTACTACAGGCACGTTCAAGAATATGCCATTTCCTTCCGAAAGGAAGAGAGTTCAGGTCAACCTGAATGTAAAATAAAGGTCGGTTCTGGAATAGGATAAGGCCTCCTTTTATGAGTTGAGGAATTCCTTATCCCTTAAGGTCGGTTCTGGAATACGGGCCTAAATGTATTTTTAATGCCCAACTCCTTTAACTCTTCGATTTTCTAATACAATTATAGCATCCGAAACGATATACACATTCATATCATACACTGTATTTGTACTTCTAGTTAATTCTAATTGAAGCCCATGTTTAACATTAGACATTTCAGTTCCACTTCCAAATAACTCGTTATCTTCTGTGCTTCTTAAATCTATCCATAGAGCAAATTTTGCATCTCCAAAATATTTTTCTACATCGATCATACAATCTTCCTTTAATTTCAAATGTTCGCTCATAAAAATCTTTTTAATCTCATCAAAATGATTGTAAGGCTTTATCCCAGATTTATAAATACAATGAGAAATTCCTTCTGATGTTATTGTTACATTTGTTATATCAGGATTTTGATACGAAGTTTTTTCAGTATCATATTCAGTAAATGCTTTTTGAAAAAATATTAAAATTCCTTTTGTGCTTTTCCTATTTACATCAACTGTAATATTTACTCTTTTATTTGTTTCAATATTTTCTGTTCTTAACAGATGGGTATTTTCATATAGCCAACGAACTTTTGTAAAATACATACTCTCAATTTCATCAGCAATTTCTGGAGCAAATACTGTTTCATATTCTAATTGGATATTTTCAACAGAATATTTTTTATTTGTAGATGTGCCACTCATCACATATTTTGGATCATTGAATTTTACATTAAGCTCAACTGATTCTAACAATGCAGAAGGATAGAACGGCATAAAATGATCAAATATTTCAGATTCAATTGGAATTGAATATCGATCTTTATATGCAGTAACTAATGCTGCTTTTCTATTTGCCCCTTGTCTTTGAGTTTTATTTATTCCTTGTAAAACTCTATTTTTTCTTTGTTTATCAGTAAGCCAAAAATCTTTGTATGTATTAAAAACATGGGCTTTATCAATTTCATTGATTGTTCTTCCCCCAATTTTCATTGTTATTTTTTCAACAATATTTCTTCCAACATTTGCAGTAAATTCAGCATCAGCAGCATTATTTGCATCGCTTACTTTTGAATTGGTAGAAAGTTTAAATGTTAATTTTAAAGTTTTTGGCACAATCAACTGTCCTTTTTGTAGCTGAGGAAGTTTTACATATAATGTACTATTTGGTTCTATTGAACTAGGATTATGAGAAATAACTTCATAATTTCTTTTAGCTTTGAGCCCATCAGAAATTTTTGCAGCCCGTAACGTCCAGTCTCACTCATTTATTTATAATATTTAAAAAAAAAATATTTTCATGATATAATGTTCACGAATTTTTAAAAAAATTTTAAATAATTTCATGATATAATGTTAACGAAAATTTTAATTTCATCAGCTGTCTCCAATATTCATCACTATCAATCTCTTTTCTCTTATATTTATCATTCAATTCTTTTCTACGACGTCGATATTCAGCATCATTAAGTTTTTCGAGTAATTCATCTTCAGATGTTTCTTGGCGTACAGGTACATGTATCTGATTTAATTTAACTGGCACATTAGGCCATGCTCTTCTCATTTTTAATTCTGCATATAAATAAGTGCCTAAAAATTTTAAATATTCGTTTATATCATCTATACTTTTGCTTGTATCAGTTTCTTTTAGAATCATATCTGCATGAATTGTTTGAATAAATCTTTTTAATTTTTCAAATTCTTCATTTATATTTTTCATATTCTGATCATATAGTGCGATAATATCATCTGTATTTGATGATGTATAGCCAGTAACTATATTTATATTGTCCATTTATTTATGTCTTAATCTTTCTTCGATTATATTTTCTGTATCAACTCCTTCTCTCTGTTTCAATTTTTTTTCAATTTTAGCTTCTTTTTCTACTTTATCTAATTCACTTGCTTCTTCTTCAATAGGTGCAATTTCTTTAACTTTTTGTAAAGAATCTAATCTTACTTTTTCATCATTGTTCAATGTTGCATGAATTCCTTCAATATTTTTAATTTTGTAAATTCTGTTTGTCCAAATTTGTTTGTATCCTTTCGTAAAAATTGGTCTTTTCAATTTCTTTCTCACAGTTTCTCCAACAACAAACTTGTACTCAATTGGCATTGATTTTTGTAAATTTAAATCTAAAATCTCTAATTTGTGCTCTGATGCTTCATTTGGTGCATAATTTAAAATTCCTCGATGATGAGAATCATTATATGCAGAAATATATTCATCTAATTTATCATGCCAAACAACAGAATTCTTTCTGTGAAATCTTTGAATATTTTTTCCTTTATTGTTCTACTAAGTCGATCAATTATTCCTAATGCATTATGATCTCCAATTTCAACTGTATCATGTCTAATGTTTAATTCTTTTAATAAATCTTGCATTGGTTTATTTAAAAATTCATTTCCAGAATCAGTAATAATTAATTTTATTTTCTCTTTGCTGTCTATTGATTCATATATTTTTTCAAATGCATTTTTTACTTCAAATTTTGTTTTATTTTTTAATGCTGCAGCATAAGCTTTTCTAGTAAATGTATCAATACAAAGTAATATCCATTTATAGCCTTTATTTTGCCTTGAATAATTACTCATGTCTAATAAGTCCATGAACAATAAAGCATTTTCATGATATGCGATAATATGCCCTTGAATTTTATTTGTCTGTTTTTTATGTAATTGATAAGTTTTTTGTTTTTTAACGAAATCATCAATTTCATCAAATGTTATATTTGGATCTTTCTTTTTGTAAATGTTATAAAATTTCATAGGCGAAGGATATTTATATTTTTCATACATAGTTTCCATTTATTTTTAAAACAAAAATTCTAATAAAACAGTCAATAAAACTAATGCGCCTGTAAATACAGTGTGTGATGAATCAGTTGTTTGTATTTGATTAATTTTTTCAGCATTATCTAACAAATTCTTTTTAACTTCTTGTTTTGTTTTAAATTGTTTGTACGTGTACGAGCATTTTTTAAATTTTCTATTTGTTTAGTTTTATTTTTTAAATTTTCTATTTGTTTAGTTTTTAAGATTTCATTTTCACTCTTTTGTAAATTTATATTTTCATTTTTCCCAAATGTCATATTTTCGTTTGCAGTCAAAATCGTATTATTATATCCCTGAACTTTTCCAATATGCAATCTCATATCACTTGGAATTAACTGTAATCCTATTCCTAATGCGAAATCTAATCTTGCTCTCATTTTTGCTATTGCATTATTGAATGATTGTTGAGATCTTATCAATAAACTTAGGCCTTTTGTATCATCAATTGATTCTTGAAATGCTTTTACAGAATCAACTAATGTTTGCCCTTGTATAGCATCTTCAACTAAATTTGCAAATTGTTTTTGCGTATCAATTGATTGATCAATATCTTGTCTCATCATAGTTTGTGCTCCTAAAATACAATAAACATATGTACGAATTGATTCATTTATTCTACTAATTCCTGATCTTGTATAGCCTTCGCTATCAATAAGAATATAATTTGTCCAATCGTCAGAATTTACAAATTTTAATTCATCCATGTATAATTTTCTATAGTCAATATTTCTGTATCCATGTCTATCTGCATTAAACAAAAAAGCAGTTACATCTCTCAAATAGTGATATCCAGTCATAGTAATATCAAGAGGTATAGCAGTTATTTTTCCATGATGAAGGTAATTGAAATCTATTTTTCCAAATTCAATTTTTAACTTTTCATATGCTTCTTTGTCATAGGAATTTTTTGATGCTTTATGATCAGAACTTGTAGGTAAAGGAATTTTTAATTCATGTAAAATTTTTCTAATTGTAAAATATACATGAAATCTAAAAATTGATTGTGCTAAAGGCTCTTGATGATTAACATGATTATTCCAAGAAATCCCACATCCATACGTTCCACAATATAACGCAAATTTAAACTGATTCTCCCAATTTTCTATTGTTGCGTTTTTTATATAATCTTTTACTTGATCATATGTAGAAAAAACTTTTGGAGAATGTTTTTTAGGAATTATATCAATAACATTATAAGGAAATGAAATTTCTGTAGTTACATAAATATTTTGATGAATAAATGGATTTTTCTCAATCATATTATTTTTAAATTCTAAAGGATAATGCGCTGTAGAAATTAATTTATTATAACTTTTGTCATTTATTTTAAATTTTTTTTACATCAGCGCCATCTGCGATAAGCACAAAGAATCAAAATAAATTATTTTTTGACATCAGCACCATCTACGATAAGCACAAAGAATCAATTCAAAGACGCACATTATCTCCTGACCTGACCCATCTTCATCGGGACAAAAGCTTTTTGAAATTGCGACCTGTTTGTTGAATTAACATCCTGTTTTCATATCTAACGGATGCGTGTTTTAGACATAACAGCAGCATATACTAGACAGACTGTATTACATGCATTAGGATAGGATATTAAGCTGTGTTTTAAGTGATTAGAGGATTAAAACAGAAGCAGCCTCGTTCTGAAGCTGACATACTTTCACATAGGCCTTAAGGATATCAAAAGTAAGTTCTTATTTATTACTTTGCTAAAATTCTTTGTGTTCAAAAATTAACCAAAAATCAGCCTGTATACTTTTGAAACAGCTAAAAGACATCAAGTTTTCAGAAATACATAAGTTCTCAAAATTTGTGAACTTATGTATTTCTCACCAATCTCTGATAAACACCATGATCATGTTAAGAAGAAACAGGCGACCTATAAAAGATGATAGCGCCAGCAGTAAAATCGAATGATCGGAAAGACAATCAATCTTCTGACTTCTATCATCGCTGGACAATACAGAGCCTGCCCCTCTGTATACTCAGGTATGTTAGATTTAAGAGGAAAGATTGGCTTTCCGATCACCCACGGAGAGTGCATAGCGGGGGCAGGACGCTATGTACTCTCCACTGCACACACACACACACACACACAATCCAATATCCATTCTGGCGAAGCCAATTCAGCGTGGCTCCTCTTCCTCCGTGACCAACTTTCTCATGACCGTGACGTACGAGTAGATCTGACATGTGTGACTTCTTTGGGAGAATCACCGGATGTCTCATCTCCATACTAATTTCTGCTCTCCTCACCCGCCCCCCAACCCTGATGATGCCGTCAGAGTCTAGGAACGGGTCCAGCCTGTACAAGCAGGAAGTCTGTTTCAGGGCGATGTTTCGCTTGCGTGCTTTCTGATGACCTTGTATGTTCTGCTCTGTGGCTTTCAATTCTCTCAATGTCCCTAGTTCTTCTCGAAACGCTTCTGCCTGCACCGATTTCACGATAGCTATCTCAGCTTGTTGCAAATTCTCAACGTTCACCGGCTTTCTGGGCGTAGTGTCTCCTTTCACGCGACGACGCAAAGTCTCTTTGTACTGTAGACAAACTGCAACAGCTGTTTTTGCTTTCATCCATGAAGAAAATCTGTCTAATCTTCCGATATTGAACCCAGGGTTAGTCGCTTCAGCCCGTGTGGCCATAACGGTTGGTCTTTTCACCTCGGGATCGTCTGTGCTGACCAGATTATCCGATGTCTGCTCGCTTTTGTCTGGGAGGGTCCGTCTCCAGAGAAAGTCAGGACCTGTAAGCCATTTTGCTGAATTCTGAAGCTGTTTTGGGGTCAAACCTCTCGAAGCCTCGTCGGCTGGGTTCTCTTCTCCGGCCACGTGACGCCATTGGCTAGGTTCCGACTTGTCTCTTATAGCTTGCACTCTGTTCGCTACGAAGACGTGAAATCGCTTCTCTTCGTTTTTTATGTATCCCAGAACGACTTGACTGTCGCACCAAAAGGTTTCCTCATGTATCTTATAGTCCAGCTCGCGACTCAGCATGCTACTGACGTTGGCAGAGACTACGGCGGCTGTCAGTTCAAGGCGAGGGATTGTCACTGTCTTTAAAGGCGCAACGCGAGATTTTCCAACGATGAAACTGCAATGAACGCGATCGTTTTCATCTACCATCCGTGCGTAGGAACATTGGCCGTATCCATTTGAGCTTGCATCGGAGAAATGATGTAACTCAATCTGCTTGATCTCACCAAAGTTCTCTGTTGGTTTTAAGCACCTCTGTATCCTCAGATTCTCCAACTCTGGTAACATTCGTCTCCAATTCTCCCATCGGGCTCTCAAAGGTTCTGACAGCGGAAGGTCCCACTCTGCGTTCTGACGACAAAGCTCTTGAAGCACAAGCCTTCCCTCAAGCAGCACAGGAGCAACGAACCCAAGGGGGTCATATATCGATCCAATAGTTGATAGGACTCCTCTGCGGGACAGCGGTTTATCCATCATCGTTATCCTAAACTGGAGGGTATCGTTCTCCACACACCACTGGACCCCTAACGCCCTCTCCACCGGAACGCCCGACGGTCCATGAACTTGTGTTGGCAGGCTGGCTTCCATAACGGCTCTGTCCTCATTTGCCACACTGTTGAGGACTTCCTTCGAATTTGAATTGATTTTGTGTACCCTCAGACCTCCTTTCTTACACAGGGCCTGTGTACTCTCGATTAGCGATATGGCTTCGGTGGCTGATGGCTCAGAACTCAAACCGTCATCTACGTAAAAGTTCCTCTTCATGAAGTCGCCTACTCGAGCTCCGAATTCACCCTGGAAGATGTCAGCAATCCTTTTTAGGCCATAGTTGCAGCAGGAGGGTGACGATGTTGCCCCAAACAAGTGGACAGTCATACGGTATTCCACGGGTTCCTTCAATGTGTCTCCTTGGTCCCACCAAAGAAAGCGAAGATAGTTTCTGTGCTCTTCTGTGACGTGAAACTGGTGGAACATTTGCTCAATGTCGCATACTAGTGCCACTTTCTCTTGGCGAAACCTACAAAGAACCCCAAACAGCGAATTTGTCAGGTCGGGCCCTTGTAGTAGCTTATCGTTAAGACAGGTGCCCTGGCAGCGGGCACTACAGTCGAATACGACTCTGATCTTTGATTTCTTCGGGTGATACACCCCAAAGTGCGGAATGTACCAGCAATGGGATTCTGAGTCCTTGGAAAGTTCATCAGGGGGAACCTTCTCAGCAAAGCCGCTGCTACATATCTTTTCCATGAAGGCAACATAATCGTGCTTGTATCGGGCATCCTTCTCAAATTTCCTCTTCAACAACGAAAGTCGTTTCATAGCATAACCTCTACTAGCGGGCATCTCTGGTGGGGTGGATTCACGGAATGGGAGGGGCATTTCCAGATGACCATCGTCGAGTTGCTTAACTCCCCTTTCCATGATATCGATGAATTTGCGGTCCTCGGCCGAGTAGGGTTGGTCAGCATGGTTACCGTTCTCAACAAAGTCCGTCTCTAGAACTCGGATAATTTCTTTGACTCTGGCAGGGAAGGTGATCGATCTCTCTTCTACCACTGTGTCGACTGGCGCAGCTGAAGTCGGGGGTTGTACGATTGCTGTGTGCGTGTAAGTTATCAGCGGATGACTTGCTCCAATTCTATCTTCTATGTCCAACGATTGCGGATCAACCATGCCGATAATTCCCCAACCAAGGTCAGTCCTTTGTGCGTATGGTTCATTTGAGGATGCTGCTATGACCTCTCTTGGCACCAGAGCATGCGGGCAGTTGTAGCCAATCAGCAGACCGATGCTGCAATCTTGCATCGGGTGAAGCTCTGCGGCAATACGTTTGAGGTGTGGCCATCCGTTTGCTATGTCAGGGGTCGGAACATGGGACAGGTTTGCTGGTATGGCCTCTCTGGAATAGGTTGGCGGCAAGGAAATCTTGATGTCGTCGTTCAAGCCCCTGACTTCCAAACCAGTCAGCTTAGTTGACTTGATCGGACTATCTTCTATGTCCAACGATTGCGGATCAACCATGCCGATAATTCCCCAACCAAGGTCAGTCCTTTGTGCGTATGGTTCATTTGAGGATGCAGCTATGACCTCTCTTGGCACCAGAGCATGCGGGCAATTGTAGCCAATCAGCAGGCCGATGCTGCAATCTTGCATCGGATGAAGCTCTGCGGCAATACGTTTGAGGTGTGGCCATCCGTTTGCTATGTCAGGGGTTGGAACATGCGACAGGTTTGCTGGTATAGCCTCTCTGGAATAGGTTGGCGGCAAGGAAATCTTGATGTCGTCGTTCAAGCCCCTGACTTCCAAACCAGTCAGCTTAGTTGACTTGATCGGTTCGTTGCTGGCACTCATAGTTGACAGCAGCAAATCGCATTCCGGCCCTGCTAACTCAAGCCTTTGGCAAACATCATCGGATACGAAGGTAGTGTCTGACTGTGCGTCGAGAATGGCATACACTAAGAGTTCTATAGATGGCCGGCTACCATGTGACAGCAAGACTGGTACTATCATCGTGCTCTTACAAGGTGAGTTCGTGCTATTCAAATGACAGTTCGCTCTTTCTGTCTCCTGTTTTTGATTGTTGGCATCAGCATTCTCCTTTGAATCCTTCTTCTTATTACCATCTCCTGGCTTCCTTTCCTTTTCATCTGTTTCCCTTTCCATGTGAAGAGAAGTGGGATGCCACCTATCGCATTTCCGACANTGTGTCTGCCCTTCGGCAAAAGCAAATGGCGTCTGACTTCGGATGCGCATGCGTCATCTCTCGCTGAATCTCGAAGTAACGTTACTTCGTGAGACGAAATTAAAGCAGACCTGAAACGGATGCCGATTCGCATTAAACCTATTGGAATAAATCAAGTTGATATAAAACCACCAAAAACGTCACTAGTTTCAATTATTTTCCGCGTTATTCAAAAGATATAACGTTGTTTTATCGCAGCTGGGCGACCACCCAATTTTCCCACTGCTTTTCAAACGTACTTACGATTTCGGCCGCTAGGGCTAGGTTGTGACGTCACACGTACTTTTTCTGTGCTGGTGCGCCCCAGACGTAGGACACCATTTGACTCCACTACGGCATCGCCGTATCCAAAGGGTTTTGCGGCTAACGTTGGCGAAAGTGAAAAAACTTATTCCTTTAATCCCAGAGTGGGTGGCTCTTGCAATAAACCATGATTGCATAGCGAAAATCGACAAAAACAACATCCGACGCACGGGACGCTGAGCCTGATGCCCATGGCAGAGTGCAGCGTGACAACCAGCTGGGCGGAGACGTCAACAAAGAAAAGGAATTGTGACGTCACGCGAAAAAGTACGTGTGACGTCACTCGAATCGGGGATTCCCAGTTTTCGCGATGTTGCCCGATGGAAAAACGAACTTCCCCGAAGGAGCACTGATTGTTGTTTAACCGGGTATCTCCTACATACGTGTATGTCATAGCAGAAAGGCCATGTCAGTTGGAACATGGTGCTGTTGTGACTCCGAAAAAGTATTTATTAAGCGAGGAAAGCATTTGGGGTTTCGGGTCCGCTTTAAGTATCTGCAGAGTAAATCTCTGATATCCTTGGCCGTCGTTCTCGATCTACCCTGGGGCTGCTGGTCAATGAGTGTCAGTCCTTTGGGATCTGCGTCTTGCCTCCAGGACCCTTGCAAAATGGTGCCAACATCTGTGTCCTCACAGTCAAAACTTCCAGGAGGCGTATACACTGCTCTAGCCCCTGGAACGAAGGAAATTATGCAATGTGACAGATGCCAGGATAAGGCTTTCCACCTTACTTGGTTCAAGAGCGATTGGCTTCATGAAGACTCTAAGGGCTGTTTTAATAGACGTTGGCTAAGCTAACCATTGGTTACACCAAAAATAGACAGGCGTGCGAAAAATGTACAACTAAATTTTTTCACCAAAAAGCCCCGTTTTCTAAGCTATGTATAGCGCTTGCTATCCAGCCAAACAGGGCTTTTTGATGAAAATTTAGTTGTACCGGTACACTTTTCGCATGCCCATCTATTTTTGGTGGAACCAATGGTTAGCTTAGCCAACGTCTATTAAATCGGCCCTAAAACGGCTTGTCAATATACCAAAGGCATTTTCCACTATTCTTCTGGCTCTACTAAGCCAGGAGTTAAAGATCCGTTTCTCTTTGGTCAACCCTCGTTGACCATAAGGTTTAATAATGTAGGTTTTGAGTGGAAAGGCGTCATCTGCCACGAAAACATAGGGGACTGATACATCTATACCAGGCAGCTGACACTCAGGATTGGTTTGGAGCTGTTTTGATTCTAGTGCATATGAAAGGGTTGGATTCTTAAAAACACCTCCATCAGACACCTGGCCGTTGCATCCAACATCAACATAGGAGATTTTATAATCCGCATATCGACCAACGCCAACAGAACAATACCGGTACTAAATGACTATGCAGCGGAAGTTAAGCATCATGACTTAGCTCAAGAAAAATTACAGCAAGCTTCGATTGAATGGGAAGAACATAGAAAACAAGTAATAGATTTTACAAATCTTCGTTAAAGAAAGAACAACAAGCAGCTTATGATTTTAGAGAGGCAGATTCCGCCCTAATGTTGTACAATGAACTTCATCCAACAGATAGGTTTTCGAATATCCCATGATAACCCACATTTGGTGAAATTGACAAAACTGGCCCTGCCACATTTACGCTATGTATTAAAGTATTTATTTCCCAAGACATGGATTTGTGGGTTATCCTATTCATGCATTGGACACATAATTATTATGTTAGTAATAACATCGGTATTTATCAAGTCGAGTTCAAGTGGTTGACCTCAATATATAAACACTCAGAGCATCAAATTCAGAGAACTTGAATACAAGCTGGCAGAGACGGTCTGTTCCTCATGACTTATTCAATTTACAAACGTCATTTTGCCAAATCAAAAGCACGATAACCTTTGAAAAACAACAGACTAGGCCTAATACAATAATGGAATGCAATCACCATCAATGTTTTCCATCCAAAAGCATAAAAGTACACATAATAGCTACGTCTACACGGAGCATTTTAGCTCCAGTTAACCGTCTACACGGGGCCTTGTCTCGAGACAGTTGTCGTGTAGACGCGCTCGCCTGTCTGTCTCGGGACAAAGGCCTATATTGGTTCCGTATTTATCAATGTGTGCATTGATAAATACGGCATGAATGACGTAATGGAATGGACGTCACATGGCGCGTAGTGTTGAAAACACCGCCACGTCATGCATCCGTGTAGTTGCTCCGTTACTTGTCTCGGGTTATTTTGTCTCGAGACAAAGTTGACCCGAGACAAATTAGTCTCTCGTGTAGATGTAGCTAATATGATATACTTAAAACAGTGTACGATGGACACATACTCAGCGAACACCATACTACATAGTACTCACTGTCTTGCAAATCAAGCTAAATATTCTGAAATGAACAAGTCTGTAATAAAACATTGGGAGATTGAGACAACACTGGAGTAACACATAACCTAAAATTACATGAATTACCCAGTATTGTGCCTAGAGGTAGGCATACAATTTCATGAGGTGTTGAACAGCATAAAAAGTCAAAATATTATTAACAGGATTAACCAATCTGCACAGTAGTGGGTGACATGTATTTGTACGGCAGTGCAAACAACAAAATAGAATGATTAAGGTAAGTTTAAACTTAATCGTCTACATGTAATAGTATTTATCAGTCGCATGAGTTCCAGTCTAGTGACCAGTAACGCATACATGTATCGTTGAACATTGCTGTGAATGCTTCTTTTCGACATGTCGCTTTAGGAAACTCTGCGGACTGTAGAAGGCGCCACACAAAATTCTGTGTGTCTGACGTCACAGAGGATAGACTAGTTCGAGATCCTAACATTAGCTCACAGTATGTTGGGACCGGGAACCAGTCTATCCTCTGTGACGTCAGACACACAGAATTTCGTGTGCGGGGTCAAGGTCAAACGAGGCCGATACCGAACTCTTTTGCGCCTAGCGGTGAGTTCGGGAACCAAACTACACACTGATCACACTGAAAAGCCTGGGGATTTGTGTACGGTACTTGGGACTTGGCCTGGGGACTTGTAAGGTGCTCCTTCAGATTGATATCGTTTATCCTTGAAAGTTTTGCAGCAATTGCCACAAGTAAGTGAAGCTCACAAGTTTGGGCACAACTGTTGTGGTGTTGCTTCGCGTATGATGACCTTGTGTACTTCTTGCCGCAGTTGTCACATGAGTGGGGCTTGTATATATTGTAGTTTATTATTGAATACAAGTGCAATAGAAATGACAAAGAGCCAGTGCCAAGGCCAGTGGAGCTTGTGTCCAATGTGGGTATTCTTATGGTAAGCCAGGTTGCTCTGACAATTGTAGCCCTTTTCGCAGATATCACATTTAAACCTGAAAAATAAAAATACAAGCTATAATAAATAGGAAGTCAACTTCCAAAGATTTCGCCCCCAAATTTTCGACCCAACCGAGGTCTTCCTCAGGCACTTTTCAGTTAAAGAAACCTCTCAGTCTCTAACTAAAAAGTGCCTGAGGAAGACCCCGGTTGGGGTCGGAAATATGCGAAATCTTTGGAAGTTGACTTCCTATTTATCAGGGAGGTTTCGCAAGCGCCCGGTTAGGCCATCCTCCCACAGCAGGGGTTTTTACCTCGCTCCTCTTCATCCGCTCACACAAACCCCTGCCGACATTCGCCGGAATCCGTGGAGTATCAAAGCCATTCCAGCAAATGTTCATCCCCACCATCTCATCCCAAGGAGGCCGATGATTGATACACATGAACTACGCAGGTTTGAACAAAGCTGACAAAGCAGGTCAGCATGAAATTACTCCCTCGGCGTATCTGTTTGGCGACGTGTGGCTTGAGAATGATATACATTCTGTGCGATGAATGTAGGATAGGCTGAACTCAACTAAGGTTGAATCCAGCGGTGTGTGTAGGTTAATGACCGGCCTGGGTCAGCTTGGCAATGTCAGCTGCTTGGCTGTGAATATTACAAGGGCAGTTATACATGTATACGTGTAACTGATCTCTAGTTAGGGTGAGGTGGGGAAGCTGAGGTACTTCAGCACTGTGTTGTGCGTGACACTACGAGGCAATCTACGTGTAATGCATGTCATCTTAAGGTGACTCAGAAAGGCGTTCGCTGATTGGGCGCATTTTCTCATGCGCCAAGTACCCCAGCAAATCAGGCGGATGTCCTCAGGGGTTTGTCTGCGGTGACGAAGGGAGCGAGCAGTAAGAACGCCTGATATTCTCAGGATGGGTTAGGCCATACGACGACGTTTATCTATTGTTTGGGTATACCCACACAACAGATAAACGTCGTCGTAGGCCCTAACCGGGCGCTTGCGAAACTTCCCCAATATCGTTCGTTGTGTCGACTTTTGTGCTTTCTCTTTCTTTGAAAAATACGAGTGAACAAAAATTATTATCTGCGAAACTGCGAATGCATGAACCCTTTGACAAATATCGTTCTATCTATGGGAAGTAAAAGGTGACGTGTTCCCCTAACCATTCTAGCAAGCTGTATCGACTTATCTGGAAAATCACTACTACTCAGTCCATTATGTTTCATCATTCCAAAGGCATTTTAGATTACTGGTGTACATGTATCTGTTGCAATGAGCTGGTTGGTGAGAAAAAGGAACAAAATGCTGTAGTGTAAGAAAGAATTAGCACTTTCTTGGCCGAGAGGCTGTCACCTACCTGAAAATCCCTTCATGGAATCCAGGTGTAATTGAAGTTGCCTCTTGGTGCAAAACTTCTTTGCACATAAAACACACTCCGATTTGGGTGTCTGGCGCACACGCTACATGTGCCTCTGATGTCCTGGTGTCCTTTGCCACACACTGTGGAGATTTTCAAATTTCCCTCATGAATTTTCTTATGTCTAGTCAGACCCGACGTCCTAGAAAAAGTTTTGAAACATATCTGGCACTTGGGTGGTGACGACACTTTTGGTACTGCAGGTAGCCTAGTCCAGGCAGCTCTGGCTGCTTCTGGAGTGTATTGTTTACCTCGACTTTCATTTCCTGGGACTGGGACTGGTATTCTTCATGCTTACTGACATGCATGAAGTATACCAAGGGACAACACCGGACATCTCGCCATCAGTGATTAAAGCTGAACTAGATCGTTAAAAGCAGTGCACGGGAGGTTTTGAAAAATAAGCCGCGCCATTGCGCGGCTTAAATGTCAAACAAGTCTCTCCAAACCCAATAGACTTCCGATATCCGTGGTGGCGCCAGCGTATTCCAAATCCAATCGGCGAAGGAGTCACATCATGGCCTCCTATGCAAGTACAAGAACATTGTACAGGGCAGTACATGAGGCATCAATGTAGGCATCACAATCACTGCAAACAAAACAAAATAAATAGTAGTTTGAAGGATAAAACGAGAAATAGGCTACACGCAGCCATTACGAAAATAATAATTGAATTTCCAGTACATTCGGACTGGGAGCGGACCGGAACTTTCCATACGCCAACATTGTTGGAATGCACCAACAAAGAAGGGCGAGGCCAAGGCCAATAGGAGCTGTCAGCGAGTTGACCACTAGGTGTCACTAGGGCACAATTCAATGCATCTAGCGGACCCAGTCATTATCGATCGAGCTGCGATCATAATAGATTTCCTGTACATTTGGTCCGCTAAGACTGTGCTGCCATCTGTTAGCAATATGCGCGGCTGACTGCTCCTATTGAAAAGGTCTAGCAGGTCAACCAAACGATTTGATATAACTAATCAGGACCCATGTTCCTGAAGCCGTCGTAAGGTTAACGATGTCGTTACGCTATGCATTTTTCCAGTTTTAACGACATCGTTAACCTAACGACGGATTCGGGAACATGGGCCCAGATTGACTAATGGAAAGAAATGAAAGTAACCTACCTTTGGGGAGCGCGGTGCCACTCTGTAACTCTGTAACTCTCAACTGGCCTGAAATGTCCATCGTGTGCGCTATATTGTAGCTGCCCTTTGGTTTCTACAGAAAGGTTTCTGAATCATACGCAGGGGTATTAATGTGTGAAGCGCTTAGAGAGCGTAATACGCTATGAAGCGCTTTATAAGAACTCACCATTATTATTATTATTATTAGGATGTGAAAGCGTATGACTTAATCCTTTCTAATGCAGAAAAAAACACGAAAAATACACACACTAGTGTCCTTTTGAATTTCTGACTAAGGAAATGGCCATTTTGTATTCTAGGCCTATGAAATCCGACCTCGACGCAATCATCCACGCATAACATTGTATAAATTCTTACATTCCTCTATGCCAAATTGGATTTCTTTATTACACTGAAAAAAAATCACAGAATGTTGTGTATGGGTGATTGCGTGAAGGTCAGATTACAAAGGCCTAAACGATGGCGATGGCGTAAAAAACTCTACGGAATGAATACCCTTCTCAATCGTGATTCGTCGATATTCCAAGAAAAATCATAAGATTTACAAAAAAAAATACTGCAACATCGCATGAGTTTTGTTTTATATATTTATTAACCAATATGCTTCATATTACACGTGAAACTAAATAAATTGAACCATATTCAACATGTTCAAGGTGTTCACTCCGTTGATTTCACGCCATCTGTCGGCGGATTTACATACTACGTAGGATGGCGGTTGTCAGGTTTGGACGAAATCCAGAGCTTTCTGGGCGAGCGATGCAAGGGGGAAAACGTACTCTTAGGAGTTGAGAATTCTGGAGTGGAGATGCAGGTTTAGGCCTACATGATCCCCCTTCTCCAGCTGAAATGTGGATCCGGAATGTAGAAGAGTGCCAGCTGAAAGAATTATCAAAGAACGTTTGTTTCGGAACAGAGGGATGCATCCCTCCATCCGAAATAAATGGCTACCGCTAGGCTACCTACGGCAGCCTAGCGGCAGCCTGCGTAGCTATGGCATTATGGATTAGGATCTATGGGAAAATTCCACAGCAGCACTGAAATCCCGTCAACGAAAAAAGTATTTGTCGGCTATAATCCAAGTCATTCACAGGCCCAAAAAGAAACATATTCACTTATTCCAGTAACCGGTAGCACTTGTCACAAAAGCACGTGAACGACGAACGACATGCTGAACTGGCGGTTGGATATAGAGAACTACATGTATGCATGAATTAGGCAAAGCAGACAAAGAACTCTGTTACTAAGCCACATTGTGGCATTTCTGACAATGGCTTATGCTGATTCAATGGCCGATTACGCTGTTAACAGGCGTGATTTCTTATCTGCACGGGGTGATAGACAGTGAAGCGAACATTCGACTTCGGCTTGGCCTATAAGCAGAAAGCAGACGACCGCCACAAAATCCCGAATTTTCGTGTTATTTTCGGCGATATTGTATCCATTCATATATGATTACTTACTACGGATATCTTTCGTGGAAACAGTACCGCTAAGCACAACTAATACGGCGTGTTCACGCAATGGGAGACAAAAATGCATATTCCTGAAAAATCCTCTATGAGGCATTCTACTCGCTGGTTCGACAAAGTAATTCGCTGGCTACGCCATTTTTCGCCTGGCGGCGAGCCCAGGAACCATTGCGTCTAGCTGATTAAAACATGTGTTAATACATTTCCGATCAAGACAAGGATATAAATAAAATCGTCATTCCCATGTTAATAGTTGTAACCCCAAAGGATACATTAAAACAACTGTCATGGTGATTTTGTGAGTAGTTAGTGCGTTCTTGACGATTGAAATGTGGTGAAATTCGACTGTCTTTACTTGCATACCTTCTCGCTCACTTCGTGAGCTCGGGGTGTATTTTTGGCAAAACTAGCTTCTTTGGGTAGATACGTGCTCTAAACTCACTGACAGCTCCCCAGGGGTCTGTGGTGTGACGTAGCCTAACGCCTCATGCGCCCATACTATAAATTTACAGTTCGTGCAATATTGTTACAGCATTATCTGTCGTGATATGTCAGGTCGTATTTATATCAAATGATGATGTAAAAATATATACTGTAATCTCGTGCCGTTAGGCTTCCTTTACATACAGGTATACGGTATACGAAAACGCCGGTTAACAATGGCTTCACGGTCGTGAATCCTCTGGAAGCCTTTGTTAACCGGCATTTTCGTATACCGTATACTTCTATGTAACGGAAGCCTTAGCGACCACTACACCGTTCACACACTGTAATCTTACAACGAATCAGAACGTCGGTGGGACCAGAAGGACCGTCTCCGACCGTGTCCTAGAACTGGTATTATGGAAGAGTGATGAATGAGCCTGATCACGCGCGGCTCAATGAGGAATCATACCTTGCTTGTATTGTGGTCAAGGATTTGATCAGTTCCTTTAGAAACCTGCGATCAGTTTCAATGACGGTCCGCAGGCAACCAGCCCTTACTCGATCATGGTTACCTCACATGGCGATCATTGGTCCGCTGGTCTCTGGGCGGGCTTATTGTCAAACGCTGGATAGCTGTGCATATATTACCACCAGAAAATGGCGCTGGTCGCTAAGGTTTCCTATAGGCCTACATAGAAGTACACGGCATACGAAAACGCCGGTTAACAATGGTTTCATGGTCGTGAATCCATTTGAAGCCTTTGTTAACCGGCGTTTTCGTATACCGTATACGTCTATGTAAAGGAAGCCTAACGGCACGAGATTACAGTATATAACATCTATTGGAAAACTGCGTGTGCTGTAAAACACAGATGAAATACAATAACTGCACATTACTGCAGAAATTCTGCAAAAATATCGTCAAAATTTTGCGTAGATTTACATACACTTTTAACAGTGTGCTTGCGAATTTCTTTTGCAAACAGGTCTCAACAATTCGCACCCTCTTTTAAAATCTCTGCATTCTTTCTCAAATGATGCTCTCCTCAAAAAGCCAAGCAGTTGGCCATTTCGGAACTGAAAGGGTTAATTCTCCAGCTATTTTATTGAGCTGCTGCAGGAAAATTTATTATGCAAGACCAGATCAACTATGCAAATCACTGTGTATACTATACCTATGCGTATTCTGATAGTGTCATTAAGGGTAATTCTATAATTGCATAATAGTACATGTAGCTGGTTCTTCCAGCTACTTTATATTCATACATGTATTTGTTATCCGATGGTCATGGGGCGGTTCAAAGGAGAGGTTAAAAACTCTGGCTCAAATTATTAGATGAATGTGGAGCTTTTCCACGTGTTTTGTATCTTGCACTAATAGCAAATAATGCTACAACATTCGACTTCATTTTTTTCATCAGTGTTATTCAGGCTTTTCGAAATATTTCAAAAATGAAGTAATGTTCCAAATAAAAGAGTGCATTAAATTTGGTGCTAACCACACTCATATACGTACATGTATCTTTGCCAAGTATCTTGTAAAAGCAAGATGTTCCCTGTAAGAGCACTGATTTAAAGCACCACGCTATGCATCCAAAACTGAGTTTCGTGACGCCGTCGTAGTGCATCTCATTTACGGTGACCTCGTTCAAAGCATTATACACACGTCGATGTACACCATTTACACACAGAGCTAATTCATGGTGGTGAGGTTGATCATGATCTTGTCAATGCATGCTCGACAAGACTGTTCAAATATATAAATCTGAATGATATAACTTGCCACATGACTGTACCTTACCTGATGGAGGGTTATTCACGCTATAACACCACGTTGAACTTGTGAAGTGGTGAAGCTATGGTTGCCATGATATAGTTTCAGTCTAGCCTCGGTGTTATCACTGGCTATATACGGCTGGACAGGGGACCAGTCATATCGAGGTGTGGAGGGAGAAAGAGTCACCGAACGCATATAGTCGTGCTTTAAAATTGTACTGAATGTCTTATCAGATCCAATCAAATTTATGTCACCAATGGGGCTAATCATATTCATTATCCTATATCCAGCGAAAGCCGAATTCAAAGCCGAAGTTATCCGGTTCCCCCATAATGAAGGGCAATATGATGGCCATTCCAGCCAGTACTCAGGAAATTACCATAGATCTGCGACTACCGCCACTTCTTTGGGCCATACATTTTGTTTGGTATTATTGTAATCTTATTCCTCTTGGATTTGGGATCCCCGGTAATGTTCTTAGTTTTCTGATCGCCATGCGGAAGGATAACCGTCGTCTGAGCATCTGTTGGTACATCGCCGGAACTGCTGTAATGGACAGCCTGACCATTCTGCAAGCATTTGCATTTATGACCATCGAAGCTTACCACTGGGGACCCCACCTATTGCCAAGAATGTTTCTCTACAGGTAAGTAGACTTCTGAGGCAGTCTGCACATACACAAAAAACAGCTTCTCTCACATCCTTCCCCAAATGGAGCCTTTTCATAGAACCCAGTCAGATTTTGTGTCATTTCGGCAACAAGTCTTTTAAATCGTTGAAGTCGCGAGAGTCTATGTTCTTGGACGTTCCCGAGGTGAGATACTGTGAATAAGATATTGGGTGATTAAAAAAAACGTTCCGCGATTTAAGAGTTAATAAATTCCTTTATAGTCCGAACACTGCCACCTGTTGCTCATTTGCAGAACTGACGGACGCAACAGGAGTCAGATAAAGCCTATCGCGGGGGGGGGGGGGGT
>NMRB01000803.1:113570-125595 GCA_002633025.1 Notospermus geniculatus | reverse complement strand
GGGGGGATGCTAAATTCATGGGAGCGCCATGTTGATACCGCAGCCGCCGCTTAGGCTAGGAAGTTTCGGTATTGGCTGCGATTTTGTTGCTGACGTCATTTTAGGATTCCAATTTTCCGTAAAATTTCATTCTCCCTGGTCTAATAAAACGACGATGATCTTGAGCTTTTGTTATAGATCTGCAACACATACAAACATCCCCATCAAGAATTCCTCGGTGTCCCATTCCGCGCGATAAGGCATGTTCGATGATACATGTATTAGCATCCACGTGGCTACGGTCATCCCTATTCTAAAAATAACCCGTGATATCAACATAGGTCCGCGACAACATTTATGCCGCAAAGATTGCAGCCAGTACCAAAGCCTCCTAGCCCTAGCGGCGGCTTCGGGAACAAAAATTTGTGAGCGCTTGGGGACGTAATGACGTCGTACCCGTTCGAGTGGCGTAATGACGTCATTCCGCCGCACATGACGTTGCCGATGTCACGGATGACGCGACGGCAATCTCGGTGACGTCATGACGTCAATAGGCCTGAACAGCATTGTTATTTTCGTTAATATCTTAATATTTCGAAAACTATATATGTGATATCAAAATTCGGGCTTCGTAAGGACACTTCCCAGGCCCGTCTACACTTGCATACCAAGTTTGGCGGCGATCCGTTCATAAGTCTCGGAGAAAATCGCGAACAAACAAACAAACAAACAAACTCTTGTCAAATTTTAGTATAGCCCCGTTTACACTGCCAAAAATCAAGTGAACTCGGTCCGGACCGAGTTCGGTTCGGCAAAAAAGTGGCAGTGTAAACCTGCCAAGCGGATCCGGTCCGGACCAGAAGTGAACCGAACCGAGACCCCCAGAAGGTGGTGGTCTCGGTCCGGACCGAGTACGGTACCCCGACCAAATGTGCAGTGTAAACGTGACGCACGGCGAACTGGACCGAGTCCACTTCCCTGAGACGGTATTGAGCATGCGCGCAGCTCGTCCTTGCGTCACTTGGGTTCACTCGCGTGAATACTCGACGTGCATTCCGCGAGAGATTCTTAACTCCACTCAATGGAGAGCGACGCTTTACCGCTGCTGTCTAAACGGTACAAATGAAGTGGACCTGGTCCGGACCGAGTACGGTTCACTTCAACTGGACCGAAATGTTTGGCAGTGTAAACGCGGCTATTGATGCACAAATCAGATCATGAGGAACTGGTCTGCCAAATCTGAGCCGAATCGAAGCACCACTGACGGAGTGAAGGGCCGGACAAAATTCAGGCTTAGCGTATTAGTAGGGCCTATTGATGTAGGTCAATGGTATACATCTTGTGATGCGGCCTAAGTCGGGACGAGATTGGTATTTCGCCATAGTATCATAAGCTGTTAGTCATAATTCTCAAAAGAGAAAACTGTTTGTTTCCTTTGCCAGGAAGTGCTTCAGTAGGAAATAAATATTTTCTTTTCTTTCTCTGGAATAATAGCAAAGTTTCATTCATTTGCTCCCCTAGGTACTGGTCATTACGGTTCCTGCTACAGTTTCTCTGTGTAGATCGGTTCTGGTATTGGAATTTCGGCATCAACTTTTACATGTACTGCATTGGAGGAGGACGCAAATTTCGTCAAGATGCCGTCCATATTCTCTCCAGCCTTTTCTTTTGTCATAATTTGTCATCGTCAGCGAACACCGAACGACGTTAAAGCTGTACATGTGTTTACTTCACTGGACCAAGTGTGTGCGTTTTTTTGGGAGACGTGCCTGATCCCTACATGAGTACATTCAAGAGAAATAAAAAAGCTTTAAATCGGATGCTAAACTAATTAAAATCAACAGAAGAGGCAATTCCTGTGCTGTGTTTTTATTTTCGGCAAATTGTAGTGTTCAAGCGTTTATAGTTGCTGCGACAGGTAAGCACCATCGGCACTTATCTCTAGTTATCACTAGTTCAAATATCACATGGAAGTAATGGGGAATCCTGTCTCCCACACTCGAAAGGCAATATACATAAAACAATCTGATGTTAACTTCACCTTTTCGTACCAACCAAAGTGCCTTTGTGTCTGCCTCAGGTTCATCACCACCTCCAGTAGCCAAGGAAAGTCTATCAGGATCAATTTCTTCCATACACTTGATCAAACGTCTTGTACTTTTCCTTGGTTTCAGTAAGACAGGGTCAGGGAGGTAGTAAAGTTCATCAAATACGTCTGGTGGCAGTCTTTGAGGGAAGAGAACAGGACCAGCATTCATGCGACTCATTGGAATCACATTTCTTGATCCGGAAATGAAAAAAAGAAACTCATCCATTCACCTGAGTACAGAATGTACTCCATGTTGTAAGACAGAATGTACTCCATGTTGTGAGACAGAATGTACTCCATGTTGTGAGACAGCCTGCCAGTTCGTTTTGTGTTCACAATTCACTCGCAGCACTATCAATTGAAAACTTTTTTTTTGTATTTGCTACCAAGTAAAAAACAATACTCTACACATTATCACCAGTCTAACTATTTTACTCAATGCAGCAGTGTAAGAGATTATAAAAAAGTTTAATACCTGGAATATGTGGTGTTTTTTTCCTGCAATGACGGTACATGAAGTCGAAAAGTTGAGGGGGGGGGGTGTTGATGACTCACAGTTGGTTAATCTTTTTGTCTGGTGCTGCCACCTAGCCGTTTGTTCTGCGTTCTGTAGTTTTAGTTTAAACATATTTTTATTCTAGACATAATAAGTGCACAAGAATAAGGTTTGGACAAAGGTTTTTAGAGAACTTACAAACGTCCTTACCATATGCCAGTTAAAACACTCGTCATAGAATGAAGATGCATTATTTTTGCTATACATGGTGGTCCATAAAAAACACACAATCATTCTTCATTACCCAGAGCCCAACACAACCGATGGCATTGGATGGAGAATCTTTCTAGGATAAAAAAGACACCAAGATATCCCGATTCGGTCCAGTGGAGCTGCAGAGCCTATTTTTGTAAAGCAAGGTCGAGGCCCTTGGTGAATTGTTCCATACAGAACGATCAAGGGCATACACCACAGCGTAGCCTTGTAACTGACAAAAGGATTATCCTGTGGAAAGGACAAACAAAAAATGAAGTACAGGTACATGTAGGACATGAAAATCAAACTTTATTTAATCTTAACAACAACTATCCCCTTATCAATCATGCTGAATTCGCGGTTCACCGATAAGTTAGTTATTAACGACCACTGACCTTGCTCCACAAAAATGGCTCTGGAGGTAAAACTACTGGATCGAATCGAGGTATCTTGGTCGTATTTTTCTTCTAGAAAGATTCTCTATCCGTTCATACCAGTGGATTGGGACTGAGGGTGGTGGAAGTATGCTTGTGCGTTTTTTGGACCACCCTGTTTATCTTCGTCATTTTATTTCAAAGTCTTCCAAGCGCATTTCGGAACTCCGTTTTTCCTTGGCCCGAAGTCCCAATGTCCTGCATTATTTTTTACGTTCCTTGATATTTTTATACTGTATATTATTTTCTGAGCTAAACGGAACGATTGACGCAGTCTGACATCGAGATGCCGCAGATTCGATTTTCGATCATCTCCCCACCATGTAATCCCAAATGTCTAAAATTTCGTACTTTAGCGGATTATACACTCCCGATAAGCCTAGATTTGCTGATGACCGTGTTCTAAATGGTATTCGAAGGCAGCAAATCCACAGCACTGACTTGTGCAAACATGCTCTTTTTTTGTAATTGATACCCTAAATTCCCACTTAATTGTCCCATTCCTGAACTCGGAAAAATTGACTAAGTCCGAAGTTGAAGATAAGAATTTCACTAAATGCATTTATTGTACAAAGTATGCGCTATTAAGATACAGTGAGTACTTAGTTAACTGGTTCTAACCCAATTTTTAGTGGAAGGTCATTACAGATCAGTATAATATGCAATTGAGGCCCCATAATGGGTTGTAGGTTCTAAATTCATTCATGACAGCGTGAATAGGCTTTTCTGCTTGGTGCCCTCTGTTCAGACCATGACATGGTCTAATGAAAATGATCAGTGTCATTTTCGTCCATGATTAATCCGTTGGGTTTTCATGGAAACCGACTAACCACAACTTCCAAAACCTTTCATTCATAAAGAAACCAATCACAAACATCTGACTGAAAACAACCAGAAATCAACATCATTCATTCAATCAAGCTTTTCCAAACCAATGACTCTATAAATTGGATAGGCGACCACAAAATGACTTGGTCTAATTTCTCCTGTTGTGGGCCCTTTTTATTGACTTAGAAAATTTTTGAGCCACAGCCAGTTAACTATGTACTCACTGTATATCTGTATCAAATGAACTCTTCAACAAAATAGAATAAATATACATGTAGGTACCGTACGAGAACACAGGACCTCTCTCTATAAGGACACTTTTAACACCACCTCTAAAACAAATCGAGACAAGCGAAGTTTGGCCTGCAGGAGGTGTCCATTATAGAATGTGCATATAAAATCATGAACTCTTCAAGAAAAATTGAATACATACGGGTACAAGGGACACAGAACCTCTCAACAGGGTGTTTCAAAAAAAAGTTGTCATCTCTAAAACATCTCCTGGAACCCAAACCCGTCAATATTTTTGGCTCAGATTTGGTTTGTAGATAGGTCAGGATTTATGGAGGAGCGGGAGAAAATTTGGCTCTGAAAGATTTATGCGTAGATGAATAAGAGGCCTCGGACTGAGCAGGCGCAAAATGCAAAAAAACCCAAAGATCAGAAAGCAATGAAACATTTATTTCATTTGTTGCGTACAGAATTTGCCAGGCATGCCAGGATTACTGGAATCTACCTTTCACATGGTCACCATTGTCCCTCCAAGAGTTCCCTTCAGCCCAATCGTTGAAATGTCCTCAGCGCATTTAAATCATCATGCTTCTTTTATTGTTTGGAAGAAAACTGCATTTCGGACCCTTTTACTTTTGGGGTCACTGTTCCGTCATAACAAGACACCATCATACGAACATTACATAAACATTATGAGTATGTCTACACCTAACAGCTTACAAAATCTGAGCCAAAAATATTCACGGGTTTGGGTTCTAGGAGATATTTTAGAGATGACAACTTTTTTTTGAAACACCCTGTATAAGGACAAATTTTATGCCACCTCTAAAACAAATTAAGAAAAGCGAAGTCTGGCCTGCAGGAGGTGTCCATAATTATAGAATGTGCATATAAAATCATGAACTATTCAAGAAAACTAGAATACATACGGGTACAAGAACACAGAACCTCTCTCTATAAGGACACTTTTTACGCCACCTTAAAACTAAATCAAGACAAGCTAAGTTCGGCCTGCAGGGGGTGTCCATTATAGATTGTGGATATAAAATCTATAGCAGCTCCACCTACAGGCCAGAGTGTACAAGCAGCAGCGCTAAGTTCGGCCCAGAGGTGGTGTTTTTTTCCATATTGAAGAGCCTAGAGCACAAAGGGCATATTATGTCCATTTTTGCACTATTGAGTGGGATATATCAGTAGATAGCCTGACGAGCCCCCTATTGAGTTGACGTGGGATTATCCCTCTACTAGCATTCCAAAGAGCAGAAAATAAGGTTTTAAACAACATTAGGGCGCAAAGGGGCACAAGTCAGCACCATTGATAAAGGGCCACCAATCCTTAATCTATGGCGCCACTATTCATGGTATTTGATTTTTTTATGTTCTGGGGTCCACGAACCTGTTCTCCCATTCAAATGTATTTATGTTAATTTTTAGGCTGTAATGTGAAATTTAAAATCATTTGGTGCACAAAGGGCACAACTCGCATGAAATCTTCTATCCACTTTTCTCAAAAGTAAAAAAATTGGCATACTCTATAATATAACTTATCCCGCAACCTGCGAACCACGCAAATTATTGACTATACACGAACCAGGCCAAGTTATGAAAGGCCTAGAAAGGCCTAGTCAGGGTTACACATCACTTGTCAGTTTCTTTTCAACGCCAGGCCGCAGTTTTATTCCACAGTCGGCCTAGGTTTAATTGACATCATTTACAAATCGTACTGGTCAGTTGAAGTCAACGGGATATCCATTACGATGCTCACGAGGCGTACGACGATTTCCATTGAACATGTAACCCTGACTAAGCCTAATCCTGAATAAATATTTCATCGAAATATCACAAAATAATATTCAAGTAATCAGTATAATGCGTAAATGCAGCCGCCGAAAAATGCGAACGCGATTTCAATGTTACACAATTGACCCAGGCCACCATCAGCTGACACCGTCAGCGGACATTTGGAAGATGATTTTATAAAAATAAACGTGTGAGATCATAACCGCCTAAAACACTTTCCCATCACCGAAGGAACATATTTTTGGGGTTTGTGTTTGTCGAGCGACACTGCCGATTTCTGATACTTTCCGTCGCCAAGGATACATCCGCCATGTTGACCTCCATTATTGGCCGACGATCGATAATCCGAGTTTCCCCGTTCAAATTGCACTTTCTCACGTGCGATACAAATATGTAAATATTTCTTAGTGAATAAATTGCTGAGATGTTCTGACACGTAGTTTTCGGCATCAACAGCACAAAAAACGAAAATCCTTGTGTACAATGCACATTTCGTGGAAATTACATGTCCAGCGATAATTTATAGTCACGCACTATTAATAGTCAGATGTTTGAAGGTGGCGTCATGTTGATGGAAGTTTCTCTGCGAAAGTTGCCGAAAATTTCATCGAAATCTGTTCAGTTTTGACCGAGTTATCGATCGAAAGGTAACCTTGTGTTTCCGAAAATAGGCGTTCTTCAAAGTGTGTTCTTGGAATAGTATTTGGAAACTTCTGCGTAGGCGTCCGGGTTGTTTTAACATAGAAGAATGTACATGCGAAGTGTGGTTTTATGTACGCATGTCTGAAGTGTTGCAAATCACCCCGAAACACTACAACATTTTCAAGAAATCTCCCTCGCTTTATCCACTGTCTAACCCGCTCGACCCAAACAGAACTTGACGATAACAAATGCTGGGCATCTTCTAGGCTACTTGCCGTCGGGCCTTGTTTACAGTTCATCCGTCGCTCCACAATGGCTGCTGCAATATCCCAGGAATGCCACCTTTTGTATCCAATGTGGAATTCTCGGCATGACTTCGGGCATTGGTGTGTTAAGTTTGGCAACATCTAACTTCGACCAAATATTTGTGGTAGTGTCCCGATTTTCGCGCTGTGCACAGGTGTGAAGGGAAAGGATGTCCTAGGAAAAAGTGTCCGGGAACAAAAGATCCTATTGTTACATTCTAATCTCTGACAATTGGTTTCTATACCTATGCCGCTTAATCCGTCATTCAACAATAGAAGTGGACACTTTTTACAGGGGGACACTATTTACTGCTACACCGGTTTTTCAAGAGCCGCCTGTGAAAGTCCGTGGACATTATCAACTATCATTTTCCTAACTTTCGCATTCCACTGGGTCAAAGTTAGATGTTGCCAGACTACAGCGCTCGAGTTCATGGTAGTCAGGTTGGCCGCTTTCGCCGTTAACTGAACGTTGGCAACTCCCTGCACAGTGAGAGAGTGAGGCAGGTTTCGCCACGGGCAAACAGCATCTGGAAGATAATAGACTGTAAATACACGATTTTTCCGCTCCGGCCACCCATCCAAGCATTTGTATTGAACCCCTGTAGCTACATATGGCTTAACCCGCCGGCGAACCTTTTTTTCCCTAACAATATATCCATTACGACCAACTTTTTTTCCTAACCTATATACATGTAGCAAAAGCAAATCCTAATCCTAATCTGTATCCTAATCCTAATACTACTCCCAAAACTAACCCTAACCCTTACACTTACCCAATCATTAACCCGCCATTCACTTCGTTAATTTCATTTCGTAATGGATATAGAGGCTACACTGACGTCATCAAATGACGTCATCAATGGGTATGACGCCACGTGTTGGGTGGACAATGGACGGAGCACGTGGTCAGATGCACGGCGTCAGCCACACTTGACACTAGATGGCGTAATCTTCTATAACACCACTAGCGCAGGTGCTATGTTTCCATCTTGAAAGTAGTGTCGATTACTACATTTTGGTAAAGGTTTTTAACAATCGTGAACAAGCCAGCCGTGTCGCCGCCAACCCAGTGGCATCTACGCTATAGGCCTATGATAGATGATGTTGACAAGTGGTGCTGTTGGGTTCAAGGCGAATATTTTCAGACTAAAAGGACTTCGTGTTGATAACAAGTGGTATTAGAAATGAACTGAATACTAATTAGAAAGAATTCTGCGATTAGGCCAACCGAACTATTTCTCCTCGCGCGCCGGCAAAATCCAAAATGGCGGCATTCCACCTACGCTAGTGGTGAAATGAGGCAAGTTTTATTCGTATTTTAGCAAATTACATCCCTAGATTTGCACTTGACCGTCTTGTAAATGCTATTTGAAGGCAGCAAAGCCACAACGGTTGTGCAAATATGCTAATAGTAGGTAATCAACTCCTAATGCGAGAAGCAATGGATTGAAGATGGCGACACTTACCTGTTCCAGAGTGAGATGATAATGATGCAGATGATGATGATACAGCCAACGCCGATCGATACCCCAATGATGACCCCCGTCATCTTGTCGCCGGTGCCGATATTACTGTCACCAGTCGCTGATAAAGAGAGACAGTAAAAAGTTTAATCAAGGAAAAGTGTTCACTACACATTGAAATTCGACACTCCAAGTCCACTTTTTGAGCAAGGAACATTCCCTTTGTTGAATTCCAGGGCCGTAGGAACGTCCTGGAGGTTGGCGGCAAAGATTCGATAAAAGAGCGGACCGTAGCCGTAGTCCTTATCAGCGAGCGCTAAAGGTGCGAGCCGAAATATCGGCAGGCGGTCTGGGGGCCTCCCCTGGGACAATTTTAGAAAATAAGAGTGCTTTATTACGCCATTTCCCGGCATTTGAGAGCAAAATTGGACACTCTAGCCATGTAAGTGTGGTTTATTGGTTTATTGGACTTGGGCTTTTGGGACTAAAGGCAATCATATGCTGAGCCTGCCATTATTTTTTGACAAGCCAAATATTGGGGGGGGGGGTGCCCCCCTTCCTACGGCCATGAATTTATGAAAAGTCTTCAACAAAACACATAAGTGTTCTGGCACATATTAACCCAGCTCCCAGCTCTCCTTTTAACCTAGATTCTGGAGGTCAAGGTCAATGAAATATCGCCCAGTAACACACTTTCATATGAACAGAACTTGTTATAGTCAATATTGAACTTATCTTTCCTGTTTTGGGCTCTGAAAAATCATAGTGCCGTTTTGGTGAAAACCCTTCAGGGAACTAGAACTCTTTAAATTTGCTTATTATCAGCAAATTTGATGGTCAGCACACTTGACTGCTGCATGGAGGACGCTATGTCGATGACGCGACGTCAATGAATCACGCTCTGTGTAGAAACATGTACATCGTGCGCATCATCACGTACATCCATCCGTGTGAAGTGTTCACAGCAATCTGTCTGTGAGTGCAAGAGTCGAAATGAGGTAGCAGGGCGCTTTCTTCAACGGACTTTCCGCAGGATATTTAGCTAATGATACAAAACATGGTTGGGATATGTCACTGAGTATCCATTTCGCCGACATTCTTTGCACTGCCTCTCTGAATGCTTGAAGCGAAAATGGTGGATGCCATTTTGGAAACACTGAGCGGACATGACAGTTGGAGATGTTTACATCCCCGTTTAAAACAGACTGCCAATCACAAGCGATAATATTATACAGGCCGGGGAGTAAGTACAACCATGGAATGGCATCAATTTGGATATTGACAAGAAAAACGCTTCTAAGCCCCCAAGTGAATGGATTCTAGAAAGTATTATATGCAGACCTAGATACAATTATAAGCTATGAGACTGTTTTGATTGTATTTTGATTTATTTTGCCGGGTTTTTTTGGAACAGTAGGAAAATCGCATGGTGGAAGAAGCAGAAAGAAGAAAGAAATTTTGTGGTCAAGAGACTGGAAAAATATTACATGACTTTAGGTGCTAAAGTGTTAATTTTACATAATGTTCAAGGTAATGTGGTAGATTTAGGAGGCGTCAGGCCCTCAAGCCTCACACACGGACTTTTGGCTCGATGGAAGATCACCGGCCTTGCACTCAGGAGATCCAGGTTTGCTCTCTTGATAAAGAAGTCTTACGTGTTAGTGCAGACGTATTCCTGGTTACCGAGGAAATGTTCCTTTCCATCGGTCCCTGAATCGGTGGTCGGCACAGCGATCCACCGCACATTTTAACTTCAATGATCGGCGTCGCTGGACCTTCCCCGGCACTTGTCTGCGCCCGCAGCTTGATGTAATAAGGCTTGTTTATGTCAAGGTCTTCAAGAAGAACGGATGTACTGGAACCTGAAAGATAACACCAGAAATTAAAGAGGCTGGCGCTTCAGTCCGTCAGACATGGGGCAGCAAGCCGTCGTGCCTTGTACGGTACCTTGTGCCTTCGAAGGGCAAGTAAAAGACCTCATTCAAGTGAGGAACATGAGTAGCTTGAGATGGCCTCTTCCATACTTACCAGGGCAGCAATGCTGTTATGTGGCTTTGGCTTTTCGGTTGTCTCGCGAGTTCACACCAACTCAAGTAGGAGACTAAGGAATTAAACCCGAGGTGGAGGGTCCTGGTTGTGACACCAAACCCGCGAGGGTGGAGCTAAAATGCAGTCCAAACCCGAGGCAATTCGCATCCGTCGCATGGGACAGTAAGCCGTGGTACCTTGTACCTTGTTCCTTTCCAAGGGCAGGATCCCGAAGTGAGGAACACGAGTAGCTTGAGATGGCATCTTCCGTTCTTACCAGAGCCAATACTGTAGGACCGTTATTTTTAACATCCACTTAACATGTTTAGGTTAGCGAATGGCGAGACTTAGAGATTAAGCGCCCATTGGCTTCGCGAATTGGTGATCAATGCAACTGCTTCCTGGAAAAGATCAACTTTGATCTTCCCAGTTACCCAACCAAGTAAGTGCTCCCATAATAAAATCCTCTTTGACCTACTGCCCGATAGAAAGTTTGGTTGATAAATCATCGTTTTTGTTTTATTTAGGCATTCATCAAGTGTTCCCTGCAGGTGGCTGGTTTATATTTTCTTTCATGACCAGGAACTTTTGTGACATGTCGGATAAAGTTAGCGCCCTTTTAATTACATGAATGACAGGCCAGACGCGAAAATAAATGGCACGCAAACAATTAGGTTTGTACAGCACCGTAATGCTATGGCTTCAGTCCTGATGAAAACATACAAATAATATACAATTTAACTCACCATTCTGTACCTTCTTCAGCCAGAATATCTCCGGCTGATCCTTGTCTATATTATACATGATGATATACGAGACGATGACGCCGTTGGCGTTTTTGGGAGGGCGCCAGTTTAGACGCACCCTCCCTGGTTTCAGGACCTCACTAGACAGTCCAATAGGAGGCGACGGGACTGCAACGAAAATGCCACGAATAGATGTTAAGTAAGTCCGCCGTACACGATACACTTTTTCCTTCGAAATATTTCGTACCATTTCTCATCGAATTTTATTGGAAAGAAAAATTTCGCATCCCGCCGTAGATGATCCCATTTATTTCCTAGGATGTATTACGTTGCAGCGTGAATGTTATTAGTGAGTTTAAGAAACCAAACGTTAACGCTAACGCTAACGCTAATTACGTCAAAATGACGTCACTCCCCGAAGAAATACAACAGATTCATTCGATGTGACGTCAAAATGATGTCAATAACGTTAGCGTTAGCGTTAACGTATGGTTTCTTAACCTCACTATTGTGTGTGACGGTGTCATATTTTTTTGCAGGATTGACTTATTACATGCGGAGAAAGGGGCACAAAGGTCAGATGCACAATAACCTGCTATCACGGCGTAGGCCTACACGATAGGAATTATTTCTTACAAGCCTGCCGGCCTTGGATGGGTCACGTGGGTGGATCGTGAGTTGATGAAGGGATACAAGGAGTTAAAATGGGGGGGGGGGGGAGGCACT
>NMRB01000803.1:96169-106743 GCA_002633025.1 Notospermus geniculatus | reverse complement strand
TACATCCTACGTACATCCATGACATCCATTTTGAATTTGACAGAACAAACCCACGTGCTATTGTTTACCAACCACATGTCACTCAAAATCGGAACATTCTGATTGGTTGCTGGCCGGTTTACGCCGCCATGTAGTGCCCTTGCACGGAAAAATAGTGCGCCATTTAGAACGCGATAAATTGCAAAATATATTTGTTCTGATCAAAATTCTTTTCTAAATAGACATGTTTTAAGTTATCAAGTTAATTTGACGAATATTAAAGTGATTTTAAACGTTATAAATATGACCTGCGCTAAAGCGCAGGGTGATGAGGGTGCTTGGTGGCAAAGGTGTAAGCCTGGCGTCACCGTGCGGAGGAAATTGGTTTTGTATGCGTGCGATGTCTGGGTTATTGTTGCCAAAAGATGGCAAGAAAGAAATATGCTAAGTGATTTGCCAATGACACCTTGCGTCAAACAGTCTTCAGCTTACAATAGAAGCTGTCAGTGAGTTGGCCAATAGGTGTCACTACGGCCCAATTCAATGCATAGGCCTACAGCGGACCAACTCGTTCTTGATCGAGACCAATCACGTGGATTTTCCTGTGTATTGGTCCGCTGGAACTTTGCTGCCATCTTTTGGCAATACGCGCGGCTGACTGCCCCTATTCAATGCATACAGCGGACCATTCTCCAAGCATCGATGTAGGGTTATGCCGGTCGCTACACTGACTCCACCTTTAACATCTCTGCCATCAGCCTAAACTACTGCGCAGCGTGGAATAACGTCATTCAAGATGGCAGCGTACCGATTAAAATGTAAATGAACAGAACCCACGTGATTTAATTTGGACATTCTAATTGGTTATTCGCAGGGTTCTAACTGAAACCCTAACCGAAACGTAGTTGGTACGTCCCGATGATCGCCGCCTTGTGCTGTATCCTTCCGCTAAAATAGTTCTCTCCAAAATACCATTCAGACCGTGAACACCTGTTTCTTATTACAAAATTCCTCCAGCAATACATTGTGTCAGTAATATCAGACTAGACAACTAGAACTGTGAAATTTGCTTCACAGCAAATTTGATGGCCCCTACATCAGAAAATGGAAATTGAATGAAGAAAGGGCAAGGAGGGGTATGACACTGTGGCACAGAAGTCAGGTTCTTGGGGTTCCCATCTTCCAGAAATCCTCCCGGAGGAGGGAGGGAGAGGGCGAGGATGGGAGGGAGGGGCAGGGCGGGGGTTGCCAGGTGGGGAAGGGGACCGGGCGGAGAGGGGAGGGGACTGTCTTCAGAGGTACGAGGAAGAGCAAAGTGGTCGAGCTGGATACGGATCCATCGTTACAACCCGAACCAAACAAACAAAACAAACTGAGGGAAATATTTAACTTTATCAGTTCAGATATATATAAAACACTCTTCAAAAACGCAAAAAGAGTAATTTTTTGAAACTATCTAACATTTTAGACCTGGATACAGATATTGACTATATGATGGTACTACTTGATTTTGCAGTGATTGAGTGGTTTTCTTGGAATCGTGTCCCAATTGAGTGTGGAAGATGATAGAAAGAAATAAAAATTTCCTACCTACCCAGTGATATCAAGATTGTCCCTACATTGACCATGTAGGGAATGAAGATCATCATAATGATCTATTTATTGACGATCAAATGGTTTTGCAGGGTCTTTGCAGAGTGATGTGGTGAGCTGCTGGTGCCAGAGATGTTAGCGGAGCCATTGAAAAGGCCAGGGGCCATATTAATGAAGCCTTCGCAACTTTGCGTTCATGCAAATCTATTGTTTGGCTGCACATGTTCTATTGTTCACTGATGCCTAAATTAGATTTGCGTGAATGCAGAGTTGCGAAGGCTTCATAAATATGGCCCCTGATTGATAGCGGACTCATTCATTCTTGATTGAGCACCAATCAAGTGAAGTATATTTTGTATTGCTCCACTAGAACTTTGCTGCCATCTTTTGGCAATGCACACGGCTGACTGCTCCTAGTCGCCAATGGACTTTCCACTAGACTTTTTCCCAAAAAGATGGCAGTCAAACAGCTCTCACCAGCTTAATACCATTCAATGGCCGCTGGCACGCTGAGCTGGTCAAGCGGCAAGCAGGACATGGGGCTCAAAAGTTTAGGTAAAATAATTGTCTGAGAGGATGCATTTGGCAGTGCTATATCGCGCTTGGATAATGAATGGACACGACGTCATGTGGGAGAACTAGTAGGTCTTCACCTTCACCCTTTTGTTGGAAATGTCTTTATAGCATGTTGCATCCCTCTTCACTGAACGTACGATGGGTTTAACGAACATATCTTTATTAACAACCGAAGAAGATGACAACAACAATTACAGTGGATTTACGCCATGTTGGGAACTACTTTTCTAGTTACGGAAGCAATAGATAGGTGGCAGGACCATCCGCTACACCCCCTCACGTAAGTGATGCATGTAGGTGAAAATCCAAAGAGTCCAAAAGAAAACATTACACAGGTGGCTCAGAGTGACCACAAGTAAACAAACACCACATATTACTCGGTACTCAAGAAACTTCCTGAGAGTTAGAATACGACTCTGTCCCGAATCTTTCAGTTCGTATGCTTTTATACTAACCACACTTCTGGTATTAATTACAATCAATAAACCTCACACAAGAACATTGATATCTTATCTATTGGAGATCCTGAAACTTTCCACAGAATGATAGAATAGCACTATTCTGAAATCTTTGCATATAATCTCTATCACCGGTGATATTATTACACACACATTGGTAATTCCAGAAAACCACGTCTGATCTGCGACAAGAAATACTCAACAGATTTATGCAGAAATCACGGATTCATATCCTGAGCTCACCAATGACACACTATAAAATGATCTCCATTACCAAAATACGTCAACAATAAAACAAATCTAATTCGAGACCGGTAACTCTAGCAGACAATCCCCAAAAGAGTTACATTTGGTTTTCACACCACAATTTCACTTGATCGATACGAGTGGTGAATTTGTAGGCCGGCCAACACGAAATTTTAAACATTTGTTGGCATCGTGGGTTAATGGCTGGCATCTATGCTAGATCATACCCTTATAAGACGAGGTGCAATTTAAGGGTGGATGCCACCCTGGATTTGACGGTTAAAGGTCATTATCAAGGTCATTGTGTTCAAATATACCAAGCTTTGTACAGGAAAGCTGTAGAGGGTGTCAGCAATAATCATGTGGAATATTTTCCCGCAGCGTGAATCAATAACAATCATGGAATATTGATAAATTGTTTTGAAATAATAAAGCGAAAAAGTTGTTTACTTATTATTACATAGTTTATTAATATGCCTAGCCAGGCTACTCCACATCTGAAAAAGCCCAAATTAGAGGAAAATTAGCGTAGCGACGTTAAAAGCCCAAATTCTGGAAAAGAAAGGGGGTATCCCAAAGTGTGTAATTGAGAGGCCTGAATGGGACCCGATGTACAGCTATCTTTTGATCGGTTGGATTTACACCCCATAAATGTATTACCAATAGATAGAAATATGGTATCGCTTAATCAAATAAGCATGTCTTTTGTAGTTTTTAACTTGTTACGAAATTGGAAATGGCGTTTTAATGTATTTTGACCTATTTTACATGAAAAACGTTATTTCTTATTACAAAACTACTGAAAACAATTAAAAACATGCTTATTTGGTTACAAGGTACCATATTTCTATCTGTTGGTAATACATTTACGGGGTGTAAATCCAACCGTTCAAAAGTTAGCTGTACATCGGTTCCCATTCTCCTGTACAAAGCTCAGTTCTTGGCCCAATGATAAAGTCAGTTCCAAAAATTCAATCGGCCGTAACTTCGTCAAAATTCAAATTTAACAGTGGCATCCACCCTAATATTGTTCAGTAGTCTGTATTTTACAGTTCTAGAGGGGATACCATCCATTAACAGAAAATGCCGACTAATTTTTTGCTATAAACTTTTTGGAGGTTTGGCCGGCCTACTACCATGTCAGTTTGTCGGTCTGTTACACAAAAGATCACCATGGGTTGAGCACGAAAACTATCCCAGCCCACGTTTATTTCTACGTGCGGATGCAATTGCCTTAATTTTCTCAATGGTTTCTCAAGATCAGGGGAAATCCCATCCCCTGACAGACTATGTCCTAGACACTTCACTGAATTCAACATGAAATGACTCTTACGAAGATTCACTACTAGTCCTCGACACTGAGCCACTGCAAAACTCTCCTGATATCAATGAGATGCTGCTCAACACTTTGCAAGAGGATCAGATTATTATCAAACAGTCCATGTTCACACGTTAATGCAGTCTTAGCACAGTCCTCGGGCGCCATGGGCACAAGATGATACCCACTCCGTAAATCTACCATTGCAAACATTTTTGTTCCGTGTCTCAACTGAAGAATTGAATCCATGTTTCTCATAGGATATGTGTCTGTTTCAAAACACAGTTGAACTTGTGACAGTCGCAGCACAGTCTATACTCGGGTGGTCCCGAGCCACCACCTGCCTTGGACGCCATCACTACAGTTCCTGCTTGTTCTCGACGATTCTGATGACTTTACATCACTTGACGACTCTTCAGCAATAACATCACTGGGTGTTGGCTCTCCACCAGGTGCCGACAACTGCTTCCCGTTAGGCGGCGACAGCGGCTTCCCACCATGTAGCGTTGCTGGCTTCTCACCTGGTTGTTGAGACCTTGGCGACGATTCTGATGACTTTACATCACTTGACGACTCTTCAGCAATAACATCACTGGGTGTTGGCTCTCCACCAGGTGGCGACAACTGCTTCCCGTTAGGCGGCGACAGCGGCTTCCCACCAAGTGGTGACAGCTCCTCCAAAAGAGGTCACTTTATGCTCGGTTCCTCTCCTTGCACCCAATATGCTCCATTGCAATAGTCAAATAACAAGTTCCACTCTTTGATCATATCAACCCCCAAAATAATTCCACTTGACAAAGAGTCAACGACCTGGAATGTCCAGGGCCGGGTTATTCCACACACTGAAACTGATGCTGTCACTCGTATCTGGTTCCAGTCCTAGAGCATGATATGTATACCAACTCAGCATTGAGAAGCTCGCACCGCTATCAGGGAACGTCTGCATTGGCTTCCCTTCCATCAACACGCCAACTAAAGTCCCACGAGGTACCATTAACTCCCTACATGTATGCACGAAAGCCGACTTAGGCAGTTCCGCAGGCGGACCTGGCTTGATGTTGGTGGGGCACTTTACCGCTTTGTGACCCACCTGACCACATCTATAACATACTAGATCAAGTTTTCACAGGATTGGAGATCGGTCTTGAACCTTCATCTGGCTTTGATCGGAAGATTGGCTGTCCATCAGCAGGCTTCTCATCGGTGTCTGTAGGCTTCACGAGGGGCTTCCCACCGGTTTTCTTCTACAGGTCCCAGGCATCGCTTGATCCTGCTGATGACCTTATGGCTTTGCGGTTCGTCACTATCTCGTCAGCCAGGTGTGCCAGCTCGATGAACGTGTGTTTCGAAGTCGACGGATCCATCAATCATAACTGCAGCACTTCATCTTGGATTGTAGATAAAAACTGGTATCCTAAAATCTTATCCAATAATGTCCGAGTTTCAGTCATTTCCAGATATTTCTCCGACGGTTTCAGCCAGAGCTGAAGGTACGTAGTCATCCGATATGCCAGATCTGTGAACGACTCATCCGATCTCTTACTCGCAGTACGGAAGTTTGAACGATAAGCATCCGGTGTCAGCTGATATCGCATCATTAACTTCATGATTTCCAACGACAAGCTGTGCCTTTCCAGGGAGATACTGCCCGAGCACCAAGGTATAATATTGCTCCTGTTTAATCGACTTCATCAGCCAACCGTTCGAATGTGTCCAAGAAACATAGAATATCGTCATCCTTATTAAGTTTCGAAAAACCGTGTATCCTAGATATCGTAGGCGTAGAGCTAGCAGCCGATCCCGATGATACACCAGCTATGGCTGCGTCCATCGCAGTCCTGAACGACGACATGAGTTCCTCCATATTATCTCGGTGATCTCGCTGCATCTTTTCAACCATTCGAATCACGTCGACGGTTGTAGCAGGGCCAACCGTGTTCCCATCTCGATCCACCATCGTCGGTAAAGTCAACAGTGCATCAATACGATCATCCTTAGTCGCGACTACTTTCGTATCCACATAATGAGGAACCCGCGTGCCGGAAACCCCGACAGGTGGGCGCTGCGAGCAGTGCGACCGAAACGACGTCATTGACGTCGTTTTAGGTGTTGACGTTGCGTCATGAAAAAAATCTGCTGTACATTTTCTACAGGAATAATGAGATAATGACGTTGCCATAATCGCCATCTATCTCTTCATTTAAGGAAAAAAAGCACCGCAAAATGCAGATATTTTCATCTGCTACAAGATGGTGTAAATTTTACTGCCAGGCGACCGAAACAAACGGGTGCTTTTCACGCCAGAAATAAATGGAAATAACGTTAGAAAAAAGAAACTTCGGTCGCACTGCTCACAGCGCCGCGTCGTGACGTTAGTTCCTCCGGTTCCCCATTAGAATGACAAAGTTCCTCAAAATAACCTGTGACAAACCTTTGGAGAAAGGCCTTCCTCTCCTCGTAACTTGCCATCTTAGGGAATGGCCAATGGCAATGTCCACCTGATAACACTCTGTATCACTGCTGCTAAACAAAACAACACCACAGCTACACGTGACCCTGGCTCAGCGCACATGGACGACGTACACCACACTGGAGATGCACAGTGGCAGCATGCATGACACTTGACAGCTGGCTTGCTCGAATTCTCGTCACATTACAAAGTCTTTTCTTACACATAATCCTTGTCCTTTCCGAGCTCCTTTTGATTCAAAAGGGGCCCCACGTTGGGCGCCATGTTGCATCCTTCTTCATTGAACGTACGATGGGTTTAACGAATATATATCTTTATTAAAATAAATATATATATGTTATTTTAACAACCGAAGAAGATGACAACAACAATTACAGTGGAGTTACGCCATGTTGGGAGCTACTTTTCTAGTTACGGAAGCAATAGATAGGTGGCAGCACCAGCCGCTACAAGCACTTTCCAATATATGTGGTAATAACGAGGTTTGACATCGCGTTTTCCACTGTTATGCAGTCTCGTTGAGGCATGGCGTATGGGGTGGAAAACGGAGCAAGGTCAAAATACTTACTCAGGTCGTCAACTTGGTACCTGAAGGTGGCGTTACTAAGAACAATAGGACCAACAGTCTCCTCAGTTCCGATCAATGTATGGTAGAGCTTATAGCCAATGATCCTGCCTCCTCTTGGCGTCCACCCCGCGACAACACTGGTTGTGTTGATCGCTGTGAGCAGCAACTCCGGCACCTGAGGAGCTGGAAAAGACGAAAGTCATGTTACCCAGTATAGTAATCTGCCTTTGTATTAGATTTTTCCGTCAGGGCCGAAGCCATAGCATTATTGAAGAAGGTTTACCATGGTGAAAGTCAATTACACCATTGTAAACTGTCCTTTACCGCGCGAAATTACCATTTTCATAAGAGTCACTTGCAGGCGCGGACCCAAGGGGGGTGGGGTACATGGGAACCCCCCCCCCCTTTTGGCCAACAAATCTGTAAAATATACCGTGAAATTATAGAACTTGGAGCAAATAATTGAAATTCACCTCAGATTTCAATGTTCCTAGCACAGTGCGCCCCTTTTCCCCCAAATACTGGATCCACCCCTGATTGGATGGGGTCTTTTACTTGCCCTTGCAAAGGCATGAGATTCAAAATGTACAAGCCAGGGATGATTAATCCCATATGGCCCGGGGTTCATACCCATGAGCTGCCGCTTGTTAATCGGACGTGATAACCACAACGATATGAAGGCCCCTCTTACCAATGAGAGGGGTGTCCTATTCTTGCACGGTTATGAACTCATGCACTCCACACTGGACAAGTCAGATGACCTCCCTGACACAAACAACAAGCTCACAAAACTTCCTTGAGAATATCCCACACCCAGTACAACCTACAAGGAAGCATTCGCTACCCTCAAGTCTTATGTTAAAGGGACCGTACAGGCATTTCAAGCAGCCTCCTCATAGGCATTTTGATGTGCTCATTACACTGATCAGTTGGCATGAGAATCTAACTCTGACATGTATTGCAAGTAAAATGCACTACACTAAACATCACCATTTGAGCCAAATCGATAGCTTGTCAGTTGCTAGCGCCACCTGTGATCAAGTGACCGCACTGATATGAGCCTTAAGCCTGACGGACATCGCACCTGCGACTGGAAGCAACTTACTGATCCGACCAGTTGCTGGCAATGTAGTGTACGTGCACGGTGCAAATTCAGCAACTTGGAAAACCTAGGAGCATCCAATGAGTCGTTATTTTATGACCCGGTACATCGTCGCGACTGAACAAAACTGGGTATAACTAGTCGCTAGAAAGATGAACATGTGCAACTCCCAGTGACTGGCGATTTCTCAGTTCCACCGAGTCGCAAGGGTGCGTACATCGACCGTTTCTGGCGACTGATCAGTTGCCTCCAGTTCTAGCTAGTTCCTCCCAGTCGCCAGTAGCTCAGTGGCAGTTGCTCAGTTGTATCCAGTCGCAAGTGCGATGTACCCTAGGCTTAAAGCTGAACTTAATAGATATAAACCACAAGCGGCAGAGGCAGAAATAACGAACAGCCACAAGGCACTTCCAAACTACCTCTGAAAACGATACACCCTCTCGGACGGTCACAGTTGGTTTCACTTGCCACCACGCTTTTGAACAGCAAAGATCTCAGCACAGCTGCCAAATGAGAAAAAAAACGAAAAAATTATCTGTGATGGCACCGGGATTCGAACCCACAACCCTCTGATCGATTCGCCAACCTCTTTCTGTACGCGCCACGGAAACTGCTTGCTTGCATGACGACAATTCCGATCGCTTTATTTCCTCATGGAGATCTTCAAAACCACCGCGCTTTTATTGTACATCGGCGTCGTTGTATGCAAGTAGTCACATTGTGGCGCAAATAGAAAGAGGTTTGCGAATCGATCATAGGATTGTTGGTTTGTATCTCGGTACCATAACAGATTATTTGTCGTTTTTTTTTCTCATTTGGCAGCAGCTGTGCTGAGGTCTTTCCTCATCAGGAGCGTGGTGGCAAGTGAAACCAACTGTGACCGTCCGAGAGGGTGTATCGTTTTCAGAGGTAGTTTGGAAGTGCCGTGTGGCTGTTCGTAATTTCTACCTCTGCCGCTTGGGGTTTATATCTATTAAGTTCAGCTTTAAGGTGAAGGGATACCTAACAGATCAGCACAGGACCTGTGGCGGTCTCAGAACTAATCTATTGTGCGGCACCTCACTGCCGATTACTACAAACCGTTCCTAAACTCGAGCCAAGAATGTTTAGGAGTTGTTGGCATCGATTGAGGCATGTGAAATCGATTGCAGACAAATAGAAAATGCGTGACAGAGTGGTTTTGCTTTGAAACGGACTCTACATGAGACAATTTGCCAGGATTAGAAATGTGGATTAGAGTTCATTAATTCTGTAGGCCTGTACAGTTCGGGACCTAATCAAACTACATAGAGGGGTGCAATCCAAGCTGATAGTTTGTTCCGCCAAACTGCTGCAATTACATGTCGCATGAAAGAACTGAGTCACTGACGACCTCAGTTACCCTTGGAGGCATTAAAGGGACACTCCACTGCTTCAATAACGATTGTAAGCACCGTCATTACCTGAAACATTGATTAATCCTCGTACCCAGAAAAAATCAGACACATTTGTCGTCAAATCATGTTTCTATAGCGTTTTACTTGATGCCTCTCTGTATTTGCAATGGGGGCGGCCATTTTGCACAGTCACATGAGAAGTCACATGATCAAAAATGGTTTATGACGTCACATGTGCGTAAAATCCGTACACTGCCATGACTGCTGAAAACATGGCGGAGTACTTTTCGGATTCGAGTCGTCCTCGGAGGCAGAAATTGTCACCGATATTCACCAACTAAGTGGGGGAATACAACCTTACCGATTCGAACCAACTGGAGTTAAGCATTTTGAAGCGAGTGACGATGATGATGCAGAACATCCGGCCGGCGAACCCGATGTTGACGACTCTTTTACCCACAACATCAACTTCGAGGAGCGGGCTGCACAACATGTGAGCGAGTGGTGCACATGCGATCGCTGTGTATCAATGGACAGTCCTGTCATGAATTTGTGTTGTCACGAACTTGAAGCCCTTGAACAAAAACTATACACTGACGATCTTGACTGCATAACTTTGCACAGCGAGTTCAACAGGGTAGTTTTGGCAAGACCTATATTGAGAACAGCTCTGGTTGTTGCCATGAAGGATGTGAAGCGTGGGAGTCTAGTTGAACCAATAAGTGAAAGGTAGGAATGGCTTGGTAGGTGCAGATTTAGCTGTTTAGGACTAGGCCTAGGCCTAGGTTTAGCAGTGATTCCCCCAGGATGTTGGAGGGGCAGGGTGGGACTTCTATAAAGGGGCACTTTCCGCTCGGCGTGATTGGGTTCCAACGGGGGGGGGGGGCAACT
>NMRB01000803.1:85035-95221 GCA_002633025.1 Notospermus geniculatus | reverse complement strand
AGGGGGCATGTGCTGACTCAACCCCTTCGTTCCGCGCTGCATGTGCTGTATTAAAAAGTCACGCATTCAAATAAACACTATAATATTATCAATCATTAATATCCAGTGATACAAACTCATTACTGGTATCAGTTTTCAAGTCAGGCTAGTTCACAGTGCGGTACCACCCTGTACAAAATTCATTTTCCAACCTGTTCAAATTTTTCTCACCCTGTTGGGAAATTTAACTTTCGGTGCATTTTGTATTACACCACACTGTTTGAATTCACTCCCAACACCCTATTTGAAAAATGGGGAAAATGGAAAATGCAGTCATCCCACCATGTTTGTAATTGGAAACCTTCTCGCCATATCAAACACTGTGTATGATCCCTAAGGACATAATTTTTGCATCAACAATTCCATGTTGTGAATACAGAAGAATTTAGTCTATTTTTTCCATTTCAGAGCTTTTCGATTAGCTGCCTACAGACAGTTCACTTGGTGGAGTCACAATAGACTTGGAAGAAGAGTGCGGAAAGTTATTCCATCATGTGTTGTCAGCATAATCCGTGGTACATACCCAGACCCTAATGGACACTATACTGGCTTCAGAGAAGCAGATGAGACTGACACTGTGTATCCTGACTAAAGGTTACTTGGAATAATGATGTGGGCCTACTCTAGACACTGCCCGTGCCTAATGGAAGCATAAGAATTAAAGGGCAATTCCACGGTGACTGACGTTACATTTCAGAGAGGAAATGGTCATTTGAAGTGACTTTGTATTAAAACGATCATCTCCTGAGCTGATGAGATTCATGCAGTACTGTTTACACAGGTTAGGTCTACTGGTATTTAGCTGCAAAATGAGCGGACAGTTGTAATGTTAAACTTTCTGGCTTTCTCACAATGATGATTTCAAAACAGGATGCATTAAACCAACTTGGCAAACATAGATCTGTAATAAATTGGCCATGTGTATCAGCTAAATGGATGAAAAAAATCAATATGTTCAAGGACCACGGTTTACTTGTAATGCATTTTTGTAGTTCGTCTTTCTGCTGCTAGTTAGCTTCAAATAACGCTTTTGAGGTCCAACGCCTCACTATTGAATTTTATGGAATTTTCAAAGTCTTAGAAGAGTGCAGGTAGAGGTTTCATAGTCCCATGAAGGTCCCCAATGTGATACGCACTTCAAAAAATCAATAATTAGTGTTCAGCATGGCATCGAAAAAACCACCGAGCTCTAATGTAGCCACATCGAGCACAGTACATTTTACACTATACTTATGTTGCATGACGTTAAGTGCTTCAATACAGTGCAGATTTAACATTTCTATTTTCAGTAATGATCATGAATGATTGCGAACTGAACATTCCATAACAGTAACACATCCCATGTCAAATTGATATAAGCCTGTCTTGATGTTGTCATTATTTATACATATAAAAATAAATAAACATCATTTTGAAATGGAAATTAATTTCTGAGTTTTTCCTTAAATATACTCGTTCTAAATACGAACTGTCAGTCGGTTGACCAGTAGGTGTCACCACCGCCCAATTCGATGCATCTAGCGGAACCATTCATTCTCGATCAAGCACCAATTGAGAGAAGTGTTTTGAATTGTTCACCTTGATCTGTGCTACCATCTTTTGCAATACCCACAGCTGACTGCTCCTTTAGTCCCAGTCCCAGTCTACACTATTTTTTCCTGAAACGAGTGTTCTGGAGAGTTGCACTGATTACAACACTTTTTTCAGGTTTGTCACCTTTAGCAATGTTTTGCCTCACTTCAGGAAGGATCACATGTGACGACTGAAGCCCATGCGTCCGTTGAAGGACCACATCCCTCATCATATTCTCCCGATAGCCATGCTCCTTCGGAACTTTGACAGCTTTAGCAACCCATTTGGCACTATTTGTGGATGACTTCGGTTGGACCACACTGAACCTTGGTTGGTTAGCTTTGGTTGTGGCTTGCTTTCTACCAACACCATAGTTTTGGTCAATTGCCGCAAGCTGCGTGCGACATACCATTCCCTCATAGGAGAAGTGCTGCCTCTTTGGCGCATATTTCAGAATCAGTGAATGGTAAACCTCAAGATTACCAGTATGGCAAAAGAGGGCACAGTACCGCAGGTCAGCCAGGATATCCCGGTTTTTTACAACTTTGATGAGGGCGTCATGTGCAGGTGAGCCCACAACAAGCCATGATTTCTCGCCCCTATCCTCTTCGCTCAGTGGTCCATGCTGGCAGGCATGAAAATATTTCTTGTCTTGCCAACTGTGTATGTTTGCAGTATGGTATATCACAGATTCCCACTTCTCCCTCAGTACATCAGCATTACCGCCACAGGACTCAGCACACCACCAAAAATGGTTGGCGATTGACTGCAGCCAAGCAAGTAGGGGGGCCATTACTTTCTTCTTCCCACAGGCTTTCAAAATTCGTTTCACAATACCCTTGCAAAAATGCCACAAGTCAAATTGATGAGTTATTTCTGGGAATTCAACTCGCATTATCTTCCTGATGGTTCTATGCCTATCTGTAGTAAGGATGTCAACAGAAATACCCTGGTTCTTCATATTTGCAAGGCATTCTCTTAGGCCCATTGGCTCCATGGCATTAGAATTTTTGACCTTTGGGTCTGCTTTGTTAAGTACGACAAAGTCAACAATCGACCCCTTTGAATCATCCATGAGGCTGTAAGTCATATATTTCGCACAGTGCCCTGGACTATCACAGCGTCCATCTCCTGACAAAACAACCTTTGTGTCCCTTTTCAACTCATCGACCACCTTACTCTGACATGAAATCCATGTGTCGTTAACAACTGGGAAGAGATAGCGCTTCTGAAGAGCATAAAACTGGCTCTCACATAAGATTGGTAATTTCAGGTACTCTGCTATGTCATGTAGCCTTGCATAAGTATTGCCAGAAAATAGGACGGCTGCAGAGAGTAAGAGGTTTCCAGCTCCCATTTTATCTAGTGTTGGTTGTGATGACCAAGTGTATGTGCATCCAGCAGCACATTTTGTGCAAATGATCAACCTTGACCCAGACAAAGTTCTCTTCATTTCCCTTACTTCTGCAGTGCATCCTGATTTCTGACACTTCCTGAACAAATCAACAATACATGATTCAAAAATTAGAAATTTCCTGTCATCAGCAACATTATGCGGGACAGTGTGAAATCTCATATCTTCAAATTCAGAACTACATATGGTGTCCTCTGCCAGTTCATCGGTACTATCATCAGATTCACTGCTCAGTTCACTTTCATTTGTAGGTACAAAATCAGCATCGTTCATATCATTCTGCATTTCAATGTCACTGTCACTATCACTATCATCATCTGGTGAACTTGATGCATCAGTCACTGGAACAGGCATATCATGAGTGTCTTCTTGAGGGCTATGATCAAGGGCTTGACTCACAGGCGACGTTGTTTGTAATATGTTTTTGGATTCGGAAGCTGCAACAGGACCCTGGACTCGAATTCGTCTGCTACTTGTAGTATCCAAGTCCTTCGTTTTGGCATACGTATGGTCTTTAGCAATTGCAGACAGCAACTGGTCCATATCAGTCTGAACTGATTGATCTGGGGAAAAAAATAACAACACTCAATACATGTAGGGCCTACATGTACAGAAAAATGGGATTTTGCTGAAGATTCACTTTACACAACATTAACATCCGAAGCTTTTTAGTGAGTGCTGGTAGTGAAGGAGATAAAGTATTCTTTAATGCTCATTCTGGTATCAGTATCCAAATGCTTATTGTTACAATAATAATTCCATATACATTCATGTTCATAAACAATCATAACCTTGCAAAATGATATCAGTCTGACCTTCACATGTTGGCACTCAGGAATAACAGCAGCACAAGTCATAAGTAGAAGATAATAAACTGAAAACTGTAATGTTTTGACAGGTCTGACAAAGTGCGTCAGACAAAGTTTACTTTTGTGCCTGTCATCTATGACCAGCAATGTATTATTGTACTTGTACTTAACCTGACACAATGAATCATATGAATAAATACTAGCAAAAGATGCTTTTTGCTTGAATTTTGCAATACAAATGCACTAAGCAATGCTATACAAATCTGAAGTACAAGCATTTGCTATGCTTTTATTCATATGATGCAATGAATGACACCGACTCGTCTGACAAATCACAGAATTGTTTAAATGGCCAATGTCCTTGACCGAACGAACCCTTATTTTGGGGCTTCAAGATGTACATTGATTTATGATGAAGATGTCCTCTTACCTCGGGTGGATACTTGACTTGTATGTCTGCAGCATTTACAGTGTGCCTCCCCAAAAACTTCCCCTGAGATGGCTGTGTAGAGCGATGGGTTTGACTCTGAAATTGCACATTACATATACATTTCTTAGGCTCCACCCATTTCAGAGGGGTCACTAGTGCTTCTTCTGGATCAAAATAGAAGGGCGCAGCTCTCTGTCCCTCAAAAACTGCTGCCTGCCTTTGTTCAGAAACACTACGGTAAATCAGGTGGCAAGGGCACAAACCGGGCCCTTTTTCTCAGTCCAATGAAAAATAACGGATTTTCAATGCTAAATTTGTGGCGTGTTTGGTCCTCATCATTTCCCCCTTTGCCTTGATATACATAACTGCTTGATGTCCTACATACTGTATAGGATTGGAATAGTTCACTTATATCCAGACAAGGTGCAGGTCAGTTGCTGAGATGAACCAGATGATGTAAAGATTATGGGAAACAAGTCAAAGTGAGAAGTGAGAAACTAGTAAGTGTATTTCTGCAACAAATTTGATACAGCTTCACTTTACCTAAAGCAGTAGTAGTACGAGTCCTGACATCATTCATGGCACTGGTGACGAATGCTTTTCCCCAGATGGCTACGGCGCGCGCTGTGTCAGGTGATTGGTCTGGGTCTGAAATTGCACAATACATTTACATCCCTGACTTGAACTGTTTCAGACAGGTCACTCAAGACAAGACACCTGAGTGAGATGCTGATCAAGCCTAATCCTACTGTTTTCCTTCTCTGCCTAATGTATAGTAAAATGGAAGATCTGAGCATCCCATTGTCTAAATGTTTTCAACCTCAACAGGAAATGCTCTATCATATCAAAAAAANAATCACGTGCTATGTGCGGCCCACACATGAATAGATAACCGCCTGTCGATTGCTAACCTCATGCATCCGACCAGCAGTAGATTAGCCTACGTCTATACCGCAAACAGCTCAAAATGGACGTGGATTCGGACTGGCCCTTTTTGGACCAAACTGTAACAACTTGGGATTGGATGGGTGTGTTCCATCCAGTGGCCTTGTTCGGTCTACCGCAGAACTCAAACTGCTCATCCAACCGTCAGTGGCTCTACGAACAGAGAACCGCCCGCTGCATTAAAGCGCAAAAATACGTCCGAAGGAAGACCGGGCGGCCGTGTTCCATGGAACACGGCAGCCTGCCCGATTCAATTCAAGATAATCCTTCAGGCGTATAAGTCGAGCAGTGTTTTGATAGTATTACACCTCCACAATCATTGCCAGGTCGAATACAACTGAAGGGATTTGGCTATTGAAGTTGAGCGGGCAGTGTTGTTTTAACAGCACACCAATAATTAGATTACCCGGGCGTGCAGTAAAAGGGGAAAATCCTTTAAATGGTGAAAGCCCGGCATTGTCTTTGGTGATTATGAGTACAATAGAACCATCTCGGGTCGACCTTTTTGTGAAAATTTGTTTGTTTTTTCTATTCCCAGTCAGGGATAATTACCGATCGAAATAATAACGTGTTCTCAACAGGAAATGCTCTATCATATCAAAAAAAACCTTTTACATTTTTGTCTGCAATGCAAAAAAATTGCTAAAGCCTCACTTACCTAATGCAGTAGTACCGGTAGTACCAGTCCTGACGAATGCTTTTCCTGAGATGGCTACGGCTGTGTCACGTGATTGGTCTGGGTCTGAAATTGCACAATACATTTACATCCCTGACTCGAACTGTTTCAGAGAGGTCACTCAAGACAAGACACATGAGTGAGATGCTGATCAAGCCTAATCCTACTGTTTTCCTTCTCTGCCTAATGTATAGTAAAATGGAAGATCTGAGCATCCCATTGTCTAAATGTGTTCAACCTCAACAGGAAATGCTCTGTCATATCAAAAAAAACCTCACTTACCTAATGCAGTAGTAGTACCAGTCCTGACGAATGCTTTTCCTGAGACGGCTACGGCTGTGTCAGGCGACGGGTCTGGGTCTGAAATTGCACATTACATTTACATCCCTGACTCGAACCGTTTCAGAGAGGTCACTCATCAAGACAAGACACCTGAGATGCTGATCAAGCCCTGGTGTAGTAAAATGGAGAAATTTGTGCATTGTCTAAATATGTTTTCCACCTGAACATGTAACACCCTGGTTACACAAGAAAAATTAAATTTTCTGCAATGCAACAAATTCGTTAAGGCCTCACTCACCTAATGCAGTAGTAGAACTGGCCTTGAAATCACTCATGGCACTGGCGTAAGTTTCTGATTCTGCAGGCCGAGGCGAAAGAATGTCTTTAAAAAATTAAATTTCCTGCAATGCAACAAATTCGTTAAGGCCTCACTTCATGACTTACCTAATGCAGTAGTAGAACTGGCCTTGAAATCACTCATTGCACTGGCGTAAGTTTCTGAATCAGAATCTGATTCTGCAGGCAGAGGCGAAAGAATGTCTTTAAAGAGCTGGAAGAGGAAGGCAAATGCAGTAAGCCTACCGGTAGATGGGGAAAAAAATTCAACTCAATCAATGTAGGCCTATGTAGGGCCTAGGCCCTAGGTGGGCACAATGTATGTAGGGCCTAGGCATACAGCAGAGCACATAATCTTCACTCAGGTAGGCCTAGGCCTACAAAGCCACCACCAAGAAGAGCACTAGGCCCAGGCCTACCGGTACTAGCCTAGGCCTAGGCCTACCGGTACTAGCCTAGGCCTAGGTCTACCGGTAGGCCTAGTGACAGTGTGAGGGGCCTGGGCATGCTGGACTTAGCCCGGCCTAGTAGGGAGGCCTAGGCCTACTTAACCAGGGCTGGATACACACACAACACAAGGCCTGAGCTTCTACCTAACAAAGGCCACCCAATCTCAATAGGGGGCCTAGGCCTAATCTCATTCTCATGTTCTCGTCTAGCCTGGGCCTTTAGGCCTAGGCATACAACATGTAGGCCTAGTGCTGATGTACAATGAGCTCATGGTGATGTACCGGTAGGCCTAGGCCTAGGCCTACGGTAGGCCTAACACATGCCAACCATCCGTGCAAACCCACCTTGATCCTGGCCCGTGATGATTGTCTCTGTCTCCTCCGCTTGACACTGGCTGACGGCGACTTTTGAACAGGGCGAACTGAAGTCGGGGTGTCTGGTTATCGGGCCCCCAGCTATCCACCAGTGGGCCACCAGAAAAGCCCCTCATTTACCACCAGTGGCCCACCAGTGGCCTGAGGCCCAAATCCACCGGATTGCCACTGGGGGCAGCCACTAGTGGCCCACCCATTCTGCCCCTTGTGGCCCACCAGTGGGCCTCTCATTCTTGCTGTCTGGGTAGGTAGGCATAATGTATGTAGGCCTAGGGCCTATGCAGGCCTACAGCAGAGCACATAATCTTCACTCAGGTAGGCCTAGGCCTACAAAGCCACCACCAAGAAGAGCACTCGGCCTACCGGTACTAGCCTAGGCCTAGGCCTACCGGTAGGCCTAGTGACAGTGTGAGGGGCCTGGGCATGCTGGACTTAGCCCGGCCTAGTAGGGAGGCCTACTTAACCAGGGCTGGCTACACACACAACAACACAAGGCCTCTTCTGCGACTTCTACCTAACATAACAAAGGCCACCCAATCTCAATAATCTCATTCTCATGTTCTCGTCTAGCCTAGGCCTTTAGGCCTAGGCCTATAGGCCTAGGCCTAGGCTACATAGGCTAGACGCACCCCGCGCATGCCCATGCACCATGCTAGGCCTATGCATCTGGATCTGCATGCGGCCTAGCCTAGCTGCCTACTATACCATCCCGGGCATACCGCTGGAATAATTAATTTTGTCGCCGGTAGTGATGTAGGCCTACAGTGATCATGGTGATGTACCGGTAGGCCTAGGCAGGCCTAACACATGCCAACCATCCGTGCAAACCCACCTTGATCCTGGCCCGTGATGATTGTCTCTGTCTCCTCCGCTTGACACTGGCTGACGGGGACTTTTCAACAGGGCGAACTGAAGTCGGGGTGTCTGGTTCACCAAACACCGACGGAACTGCTTCATGTTTTAGGATCAGTCGAGCGGCACAGCCAGCACTGTACTGCCCCCAATTTTCATAGTCATCAGGAACGAAATGTTCGCTACACACACGTGCCTGGCTGTTGTGGGGATCGGGGCGGGCACATTTCGCCAGCCACTGCCGCCGAATGCGCTTCCTTTTCCTGCCACACGGCAGAATGTGGAAGTGTGCATTCCGTGGATTGTTTCTGTCAGAAACTTTGCAATATTTGGCAATACAATACGGCATCTTCTTTCAATTAATTCATAAATAATCGGAACGAGGAGACATGGGAGTGTAGGCCTACACAACCGCCGCCATCATGCCATACATAAATGCACCGCACGACATTCAAAAATCCCGCGCAATGAACTTTACGCACAAATGACGTCACGTAGATCACGTGACTCGCCGTTCTCGGCCAAAATCAGGAAAATGGCGGCGCCCATTCATTCGGTCGATATTCGGGGGAAAAACACCTCCAAAAATTGACAACGGCAACAGATTCTTGCGAAACTTTCAAAATAAGCCGTTTTCATTTGGATGCATCGGATGATGGCGGTCGAAGATTGGGTTTAATGACAAAAGGCTCGCTTTAATAACGGGTAACTCAAACAACTTTTTGGAGAAATCTCTCTAAAGGCACCAGAAGACTGCCTCTCTGTAGGTAATGGTATAATCCGTAACAGCGCAGTCGGTAGCCACGAGTCAGAATTTCGTCCCGAAGATGACATTTTAGGGTCTAATTAAAAGTTAATTAATACTATTACTACTGACCCAAATTCAGATTATTCCATCAGAATGTACGGAGGAGGGTTTATACTTAAGTAATAAACTTGGTTAAATAGATTACTTTTGGTCATAGAAAAGATATCGAGTTTTCAGTGTTGTGCGTGCATTATTTTGTGCTTAGGTATCCCTTCAGCTTAATAGTTAGCTGCCTAGGTTTCCCGCATGACCCTGACTAGTAGACCGGCCAAGACCACTGAGAAAAACATTCGTGGGCAGTGGTGGTGGTAGGCCTCACGGCAGTGCCATAATTTCAATGCCAAAACTGTGTGGTGAGACCTGGAAAGATTCTGACGTCACATCATTGTGTACACACAGGCTGCGCGAGACTGCTTGCGGTGAGACTGCTGTAACAATGACGTCACATGCCATTCTCATCAAAACTGTGTAGTGAGACGTGGACGGGTGATTGACCAATGACGTTGCGTCATGCGACGTGGTGACGTTTGCTTAGCAACGCCTTATTGCAAATGGCGGCGATCGCGTTTGCTGCCGGATGAGTGGAAACCATGCGAGATTTAGGCCCATTTCAGAAAATTACAGTATATTCTTTTCATGACGTGCTTCAGATAATTTTTCAAGTTGTTGCCGAGGATGTACGTTGGGTTTAGACACATGGGTGAGCTGATCACGCATGGAACGAGACCTGAAATTCCAAGATGGTAGCCCCCAGGCGAGTCACTTTTTTCCATCGCCCATGCCCGAAACCGGAAGTCAACAAAAACTTATTTTCCCGGCGAGGTCGTTCAACTAAACTACTTCTTTTATCGCAAGGCAAAGTCGATCGAAGTGAAACACGACTGATTCCTTTCACAAACATGACAAATGCAGGATTTTGTAACTCCGGGTTGATGTCAGTTTTAATTTATTTTGGATTATTGAGTAATCACCGACCAGCACTTCTGCTTTCTCCGGGGTAGGCCTAGTTCGCCATGTTGGACGTCCATCTTGTTCAACCTCGCCCATGCTCGGGTTCAACCTCGCCCATGCAAAAAACAAAATGCCGGAAACTTTTTTGATGGTATACGAAGAAGTAGTCCTTGTCCCATGTATATATACGCGCGTTGCCATTAGGCGCTTCGCGCGACGGCCTTCGGCCGTCGCGCTGCGCGCTATGA
>NMRB01000803.1:42887-76282 GCA_002633025.1 Notospermus geniculatus | reverse complement strand
CACTCAGGTGTCATTGTTGTTAGGCCAGGCCGACATGCTTCGATTCTTTTCTGCATTCTCCTTGAAATTTGTTGAGAATGAAAGCCCGATCAATGCATGGCAGTGCCAGTGCACACATGCACAACACAAATCAGTCCCATGCCATGCATGCCATGTCAGTGGCCTAGGCCTACATCAGATCAGTAGCCTACATCATACAATAGGCCCAGGCTGTAGCAGGCACTAGGCCTATCTGATTACAGCAGGCGAGTGCCTGCTACTAGGCCATCCTAGGCCTATCTGTAGCTAACGGATTGTGTGCTTGATGAATTTGTGTTTGTTGTGTTAGGATGTGGCAATGTAATTATTTGATTCGGCCTATATACTATTCCTTCGTTTTCACTCCAGGTGTGACTGTGAGAAGTGTGAACTGATGGAGACACCAGAAGAGAATGCTTGCTGCAGAGAAAAGGACCAAATACTGGCGAAGATCACAGTTTTCAATGACGACCATGGAGGCAACATAAAGTGCATCACCCAGCATCCAGGGTTTCAATCTAACTGCTTGGATGTTTGGGTGCTGCAGACAGCTTATAGCCATTATAAACAACAGTACAATGCAAGGGTGGAAGGAGAAACAAACGAGTAAGACTTTTGATTTAAAATTATACTTCGTACCAAAAATTGGTTTTGTTTATGCTTATCACATTTTTACACTACAAAATGTAGACAAACATATATACATGTATATTTACAGATTATTATATTTACAGATTATTATAATAGTATTTACAGATTATTATATTTACAGATTATTATATTTACAGATTATTATTGTTACATTTATTTACAGCTTATATTCACAAATTATATTTACAGATTCATTTCTTTTCCAGGAAATATCGATACGTTGCATACCGTCAACTTGTACGATGGTGCTGGGGATTCCTTGGCAAGAAGAATCGTGTTCCTCTGCCAGCCTGTGCACTGGAAAAAATACGTTTGACATTCCCCGACATTCCCGGAGATTACGTGGGATTCAAGTACCCATCCCTGGATGAATAGTTATTTGGACAAAGTTACTTCGCATAACGCCTGTGCCTAGCATTGTACTCAGCAACTGCTGCAGGTTTTTCTGGATGATCGTAGGAGCTGCATAATGGGGGAGGTATCTCATCACGTTCATCTGGCTTGATGTTCTGCTGGCAGCGACGCTGCACCTCCATCATGAGTTGGTTCACATAGTCTGGAAAAAATGGTAAATAGATTCTTTGATATTGTGGAGTAGGAACACCACTGCCTAAAATCAGAAATACATGTAGATATTTTTGTAAAATACATGTAAATAAATATGGATGTATATAACCACGTGTGTTCTTTGATCTGACACATCACAGAAACATGTTCTTTATACATGTACCACATAGTACTAATGACATCCAGTTGAGATACCTACTGTACGTTGAATCCTCTTTGATTGGTCGGACAGAATATGCACCCTTCTTTGCCTTGGTGAACTTCACTGCCCATCGCAGGTCACCCCCTGCAGTCGTGGCTTGTTCCCTGTCACCATTTTCATTGAAATGCAGGGCTGCCAGTAGAAGCCTGAAAGGAGCAAAAATGAATATGGTCAGTCATGGGAATCATATCATCAAAGAGAAAATGCCATATGCAAAGAAAAATTACTGCACTCTTCTATAATAGTCATATTATTCATGGAAATATGTAGCCGTTTACCTGCAGTACATTCCTCTGTAACTGAATGATATCATCTTGGGGGCAAAGTGAAGTACAAGGCTGTGATAAGCCTCCAAACTGGAAGTCTGTGCTCCTGGAGACATCTTCCTCACAGCAGCATTGAAATAGGCATTGTCAATAATGCCAGATGCCTTCACTGATGCCTTTGAACCTGAAGAAGATTGCATTAAAAAGTGAGCTATATGAAAATACTCGGTGAATATCAATTCATACATCTGCAGCATTGCCAGCAAGTTACTTGCTGGCAATGTTGCTTCAGCAAATGACTCACAACTTACCTGCTTCAAGCCACTTCTTGCTCCTGTCCCTTCCCAATAATCGTCCATGGCCGCATTTGGGGAAGAGTTCTCCATGTCCTTTGTGGCGGTTGTGTAGGTGGTTCTCTAATGAAAGCCACTTTGCCAGAATGACATCCCCATTTCCATCAGGAGTAGATGCAGCACACCAGTACAGATGGTTGACGATCGACTTGCACCATTCAAACAAAATTTTGCAATCTTTCTCTTGTGCAGCCTTGGTGATCTTCTTCTTGATGTCTGCAAAGAAGAATGGCGGAATAAGCTCAGAGGAAGTTATTACAGGCCACGTTTTTTTAGTCGATCTGAAAACAGGAAGTTGGTCTCCCTGTAGAATTCATTGACCAGTGAATGAAATGGGAAGAAGGAATGTTCCTTTGCTGAAAAAGATATTATTCTAGATATAATACACTTACTCTTTGCTAAATGCCATACATCAAAGCGGTGGTCAGCCTCCGGTAGGTTTTCTCTGAGCCACTTGTTTATCTGAATGTGCCGATCCGTGACAATCACTGAGATCATGATGTCAACAGATTGTAGGAATGCGACACATCTGATTAACCCTGCCTTTTCCATGTTGACACTGTTGTTGACCCCTTCTTCATTTGACTGCAAAAATCAAAGGGAAATAGTGATTAGAATTTTACTGTGATCTAATTTCATTAATATTTCAATTTAATGTGGAACTAATCCTTTCGCTTACCTGTACTAACTGCACATCCAAGATGCGATTCACGTTCAGTTCGACCAGAGCGTATGAACCGTATTTGGCACAGTGCCCTGGACTGTCTGAACGTCCATCACCACCAACGACAACAGGTTTGCCAGATTCCTTGACCATCTTGATCACCTCCTGCTGGTGTAACCTCCACACCGACTCCACAGCTGGCCAAAGATACCGTCTCTGATGGTCGTAGAATGTTGACACCTGGTATGTCTGACAACCGAGATGCTGGAACATCCGCAGTGCCTTGGCTGCTGATGACCCAGAGAACAGAATGGCGCTTGATAGGAGAAGGTTCCCAGCTGGCACATTGCGCAACAGCGGCTGGCTTTCCCAGAATCTGCAAGAACACAACAAAATTGCCGGGCAAAATTGGGAGATAAACTTCTACAACACTGCACAAAACCCATTTTCATTTGACTGCAAAAATCAGAGGGAAATAGTGATAATTTTACTGTGATCTAATTTCATTAATATTTCAATTTAATGTGGAACTAATCCTTACGCTTACCTGTACTAACTGCACATCCAAGATGCGATTCACGTTCAGTTCGAATAGAGCGTATGAACCGTATTTGGCACAGTGCCCTGGACTGTCTGAACGTCCATCACCACCAACGACAACAGGTTTGCCAGATTCCTTTACCATCTTGATCACCTCCTGCTGGTGTAACCTCCACACCGACTCCACAGCTGGCCAAAGATACCGTCTCTGATGGTCATAGAACGTTGACACCTGGTATGTCTGACAACCGAGATGCTGGAACATCCGCAGTGCCTTGGCTGCTGATGACCCAGAGAACAGAATGGCGCTTGATAGGAGAAGGTTCCCAGCTGGCACATTGCGCAACAGCGGCTGGCTTTCCCAGAATCTGCAAGAACACAACAATTTTGGGAGATGAACTTCTACAACACTGCACAAAACCTATTTTTTTCTTTGAAATAAAACAAGGAAACAAAAAAGAGAGCTAACCTGTCAAATGAACATTCTTTGTTGGAACACTTCTGCTTTATGGACAGGTATGTCCCAATCTTCCTGAGATGTCTCTTGGTAGGTGAAGAGCAGACTGGGCATACCCTGAACAGTTCCATCAGGTTGGAGTGGAAGACAATGTACTTCTTCTGTTTGCCTGGGTCTTTCCTGTTATGAAATTGGATAGTTGTAAACAAGTAAGTATGCAAAAGATCATATGAAAATAACCATTCATTGTTCAATTCATACAAGAGGGCTGACAGGACTGTAGATGCTGCAGAAAGACATCTCAATGACCCACCACATCCACTTTATCATTCTAAAGAAAGCACACTTACTCATTATCATCATCGTCGCCAATTGTTAGTTCATCCTCGGCACCGGAGTCGTCATCACTGCTGTAGTCACTCTCTGGATGATAGCTAGTGTCGTGAATGTCATCTGCTGTTGGCGAGTCGTCATCCTCGGACATGCTGGCTGCAGCAGGGTCATCGACGTCATTCGCATTTTCATTTTATTGAACGTTAGAAGAATTCGACGGAAGTTGACTCTGCTGGTCGGGAACGACGGATGTTGGATCAGTTTGGGTCTCTGAAGAGAGGGATCAATCATTCATAAATTATTGAATCAGCAATCAAAATGGATCAAATGTTTTTAGTGCGATTGACTTGGGCAGTATCAACTTTCTAATCATATGGTAACTTGCAGATGTATGACAGCTTGGGGGAATTAATTCCTCCAAGGTTACAGGACCGTAACACTACGATTCAACAATGTTTACATGGGGATAGACTTGGGCAGTATCAACTTCGCTGATCTTATGTCGACTTGCAGATTAATGACAGCTTGGGGGAATAATTCCTCCAAGATTACAGGACCGTAACACTATGATTCAACAATGTTTATACTGCGATAGACTTGGGCAGTACCAACTTGGCTAATCTTATGTTGACTTGCAGATTAATGACAGCTTTTGGGGGAATAATATTGCTCCAAGATTACAGTACCGTAACACTATGATTCAACAATGTTTATACTGCGATAGACTTGGGCTGTATCCAACTTTGCTAATCATATGGTAACTGGAGATTAATTACAGCTTGGAGGAAAAATTCCTTCAAGATTACAGTAACCATATGATTTTTACAATGGTTGAACAAAATTTGTACTTGCCTGTTAAACACATCGTTGGTTTGGGTATTGAACCAACAAATCCGAACATTCCATTGCCATCTTCTGTCTGGGTACCTGTAAATGTGGTGAAAATTACAAAATTATTCAATACTTTCAGAATCAATAATCACATTAATGTTTATAGGTCTATGGAAAATGAAGATATCCATTTCATGTCACCATCACCACAAGAGTATATTGAAATCACAGTTCAATGATTCTAACCAATAAGTTCTGGGGAAAATGAACAAAAATGGTGCAAAGTATGGCTTACCAATTGAGCATCTTCTCGGCGGCTTACTGGAATAAACGCAACGCAACGCAATCAACGCAATGAACCTAGTTCCTATTTTACCCATTTGCCGCTGCTTTGGTAGGCGTAGTAAGCACATAACATATGCGAAGGTCGAGGATTGATGCTTCCGGCAAGGGACCATTCATTNGAATATCAAGTGTGAAGACACTATTTATTGAGTAAAACATTTTGCACAGTGTAGACCAGTGACACTGACCTGATGAACACTGGTGTCGTCGTCGATCCCATCATCTGCATCCAATTCCATGGGCTCTTCCATTGACACAGCCTGTTCCACAGCTGCAACTTCCAAAGCTTCATCAACGAGCTGCAATTAACAGTGAAATACCAATATACTCAATCATTCATAGGACTCCCACCATGAAAAAACCTGGAAGTGGTGTCTATAAGCTGAGCTGATAATCATGACTTGATTCCGTTCTGCAGAATTGGTAGGATGGAAGGACTCGCTGCCAGGGACAACCGGCACAGACATGACAGACAGAGAGCATCAGAATAGGCCTAGCCAACATCCACCCCAGTTTAGGCCATCAGAAAATGCAGGGACATTCACATCATGACTACAGTAGGCTGGTGCTAGGTCCTAAGCCTACACTCATAACACTACACCATATCATGATAGGAATCAAGGCCAAGGCAGGCAAGCCAGCATCCACACCCCAGTTTAGGCCATCAGAAAATGAAGGAAGATAAAAGAAGCCACTGAAGAAGCACCCCATAACATAAGGCCTAAAAGGCTGGTGCTACACACTGCACCATCACCATCACCAATAGGCCTACAGACAGGCAGATAGGCCTAGACATACGGTATAAATATAGGCAATAACCATGCAGATAGATATGACACTCACCCTCTTCCTCTCTCTCTTCGCGGCTGCACTTCGTTTCGGCCGTCCCGTTGGAGTAGTGAATTCCATAGGCCTATCAGGCGTGTTTTTCGATCCTCCTGTTCCAGTTCCAGGGCTTGAGTCGTAGTGGACTGGGGTTCCGTGTTTTGGTCTGCTCGGCAGCAGGGCGACCGACGGAATTGCATCTGGCTGCAGTTGCCATCGGTCAGGTTTCTGCAGCATTTCTTTCTGCATGTCACGCCGATGCTTGTTTGTCTTGCCGTCCTCGAAATGAGCAGAGCAAACGAACGAAGTTGCTGCCTTCCATGAAAAGTCTTTCCTTGTATGAGCAACAACTTTGCACCACGCAAAAAACCTTTCCGGTGACCGATCTCTATTTGGGAATGCATGGATGCCGAAGTCGCTGTTCGAGTTGGTATTCCCGCATCCAAACACCGCACATCGCTTTCCTCGGTCATCCCTCCGCTTCTTTGCCTTCTTTTCCGGCGGTTGATCATCTCAGCGGCGATATGTTTCGAACTTTTTGTCGTAACTGACTCAGATGGTCACATACATGAATTCCTAAGCACTAAACAGCATTTTAAAAGGGCCCTAGAGGCTCTTTAAGGATCCTTATGTTTACCCAGGATGATCCTGGGTAAAGAAAATGATTACCCAGGATAATCCTGGGTAAACATAAGGTATACCCAGGACGACATTGACCCATTCAGCCACATGAGCCGTGGTTACACTACATAAAATCCCCGGTTTTTTTGCGGTCACACCTAAGAATTTCTTGGCTTCGATTCAAGAAACCCGTGTCTGCAAACACGGGATTTTGAGCTCGCCGTGCTTTTCGAAATCCCAATGTTTTCGTTAGTTCTTAGCACGGCTACAGATGGCGCAGCAATTAAGTGACGTCGTTTTCGTGCCTCCAACAATGTGTGCCAATACGGAAATGACTGAAGAGTCAGCGCATGCAGCGCCTCTGTCGCCGGGCTACTTAACTACAATGTAGTTGTGTGACCTTTCGCCGGGTTTTTCGTATTCACGGGTTTGACACTGGTCCGGAAAAAACACGGGTATTTTCAACAGGTGTAACCGTAGCTAATGCTTCCAACCACTAGGCTACTTGAAATCTGCCGTCACTGATTCCATCAAAGAGTGGAACTCCTTTCCTGTTCAAATTAAACAACATCACTCCCGTAATTCATTCATGTGGGTCTCCAGGATGCCATGGGGCGCCCTCTCCTGTTGTACCAATCATTTGGATGTGACGTGATCCTGCGTGATATCACTGTATGTGGTAGAGCGAGAGTAACATATTAAATATTACTTGGAGCGCGCTGCTGTGAGAAATATATATTAAGTATCTTACGGAGGGTGCGCCCCGGTATCCGGTTACCCGAACGAGCAGTCTGCATATGTACCCAGACCGGTAATTGACAGGGCCGTGTGGGTTTCCGGGATGCCATGGGGCGCCCTCTCCTGATGCACTAATTACTTGGACGGGATGTGACCCTGTGCGACATTGTCAGGTGTTGCAGTGAGAGAGCAACAAATACTAAATGTTATTTGGAGGGTGCGCCCCGGTATCCGGTGACCCGAACGAGCAGCCTGGATAAGGATCCAGACCGGTAATTGATATTGCAGGGCCGTGTGGGTCTCCAGGATGCCATGGGGCGCTCTCTCTTGCCGCACTAATCATTTGGATGTGATGTGATCCTGTGCGACTTCGTTGTATGTTGCAGAGAGATAGCAATAAATATTAAATATTATTCGGAGAGCGTGCTCCGGTATCCGGTGACCCGAACGAGCAGTCTGGATGTGTACCCAGATCGGTAATTGACAGGGCCGTGTGGGTCGCCGGGATGCCATGGGGCGCCCTCTCTTGCTGCATCAATCATTTGGATGTGACGTGATCTCGCGTGATTTTGTTGCTGTCTCTCTACAACATACAATAAACATTAAATACTATCCGGAGCGCGCCCCGGTATCCGGTGACCCGAACGAGCAGTCTGGACGTGTGTCCAGTTCGGTATTTGACAGGGCTGTGTGGGTCTCCAGGATGCCATGGGGCGCCCTCTCCTGTCGTACCAATCATTTGGATGTGACGTGATTCTGTGCGATATCGCTGTATGTGGTAGAGTGAGAGTAACAGACTAAATTATTGCTCGGAGCGCGCTGTGGAGAGTAATAAATATTAAATATCTTACGGAGGGTGCGCCCCGGTATCCGGTGACCCGAACGAGCAGTCTGGACGTGTACCCAGGGTCCCCGGGATGCCATGGGGCGCCCTCTCCTGTTGTATTAGCTACATGTACTTGGATGTGATGTGACCCTGTGTAACATTGTCACGTGTTGCAGTGTGAGAGCAACAAACACTAAATGTTATTTGGAGAGTGCGCCCCGGTATCCGGTGACCCGAACGAGCAGTCTGGATATAGACCCAGACCAGTAATTGATATTAACAGGGCCGTGTGGGTCTCCAAGATGCCATGGGGCGCCCTCCCCTGCTATGTTAATCATTTGGATGTGATGTGATTCTGCGTGACATCTTATGCCCCTTTGTGATACTAACGCATGTTAGACTTAGAGAGAGCGCCCCGGTATCCGGTAACACGAGCGAGCGGCCTGGATGTGGATCCAGACCGGTAGTAGTGTTCGTAACAGAGCTGTGTGGACTTGGGTCACCAGGATGCTTCGGGGCGCCCTCTATCGCCGCACCAACCATCTTGATGTAATACGATCCTGCGCTCTTGCGCGACATGTTGTATGTTGTAGAGAGCCTAATAAATAAATAAATAAATAAATATGTATAATTCAATCTCGTAACCAGAGATTCGTTCCGCTCGGACCGAGGTTGTAGGTCGCTCCAGGAATCTCTGGAGACGGCTGGCCATTTCACGCCTTACGTGTGATTTGTTGCATCGTGCAATTTTAGACAGATTTTAGACCGCAGATGCATTGAAATAATTTGTGTATAAAATATTAGACACAAAACTGTCCTTCGGAAGGTTTTTATGAGGGATCTGTTGTATTTATTGAGGACAAACCACAGCACCTCTTGGCGCACCATATAGGCCTAAACTTGGAGTGAAACGATCAAATATTAGTATATATACAGGGTGTCCCAGAAAAAAACTAATCCTGTGAAAAGGGGTTAATATGACGAACCCAGGAGGTGTACCACTATAACAATGAGTTCTCCATAAAGCAGGGTCAATATGTTTTCCAATGATACCACGATGACATTCCGCCAGTCATGTATCACGGAGCGTCATTGTTTTGAAAATGGCATGTCCAAATCCACTTTTTACAGTTGATAATCTTGGAGCCAAATTTGGAGTCAAAGTTATCAGGATCCTGGTCAAACATTTTAAGTGAACATTCACTTCACTGGTTTATTCCAACTGTAACAAATGGATTTTGAGATGCCACTTTCAAAACAATGACGCTCCGTGATGCATGACTGAAGGAATGCCATCGTGGTGTCATTGGAAAGTGCATTGACCCTGCTTTATGGGAAACTCCATCATTATAGTGGTACACCTCTTGGGGTGGTCACATTAACCCCTTTTCACCGGATTAGGTTTTTTTCTGGGAACCCTGTATATTCATGCGCCGTGTGTAACACACTCGCCTGGGGAGACCCCGAAGTAGTCCGTAGCCGTCTCCAGAGATTAGTGCAGCGAACTTCAACCTCGGTGGAGCGTAACTAATCTGATTGATGTATACTTTAGGACCCTGAAAACTGGAAGTATGCGTAAACTACAGATTCAGCTTCTGAAAGGGTAAAAAGCTAATGAAGAGAATGACCGTTTGGTTGAATTGTAAATGTGAGGCGGTCTACGAAAACCCGTCGGATGTCGCGTTTGAGGAAACTGTTAATGGCCTTGGTGAACCCGCACATTTCAACTGCTGAAACGTATTACGTAACAGGCGAACAGTAGCAGATCAATTCACAGGCAATCTAACGGCCCTTGTTGATCACTCAGCGACTTCGGACGGGTTTTCAACGGGGAGCGCGGTGGCACGTTGGACTCGTGATCGGAAGGTTGCAGGTTCAATCCCTGGCTGTGCCACTCTGTTACACTCGTCCCCAGTTGGCCGTAGGTATAGACCCAATAAACACTGACTTATAGTCAACAGATGGCGCTGTTTGAGATATCCAATCACGAGCCGTCATCACGGGTTTAGCCGACGCCGGAGTAACACACTTTCTGATTGGCTGTGATATGTGTACAAAATGTACACTGTGTATTCATACTTTACGCGATTGGAAAGTCAACAAGATAACGCCGTTTGCAAATATGAGCAATGTTGTCACGCACATCTGTTACCCGTCATATGGGGCAACTTTGAACAGTTTTCACACATTTTCTTGTGTTTTTTATTATTTTTGCGAGTTTGGTAACCCAGCAGAGGTGCAAACATCTTGAACAACTGTGGCCTTCCTTGTCTAGCTGTTTCAAATATGCAGTTGAATGGAAAGTACTTTTTCCCCAAAAAATGTAGGTGTTCAAAGTTACCCGCCGAAGGGGCAACATTGAACAGCCTATATTTTGCAGAGTCTGGTAACTCGGGAGAGCTGCAAACATCTTGGACAAATGTGACTTCTCATGTCAAGGCTTATCCAATATGCAGTTGAGTGGATAGGAAACAAAAATCTTAGTGTTCAAAGTAACCCCTGACACATGCCTCAGAATGGGCAACTTTGAACACATCATGTCCAATGTTAACTCATCTGACGGTTATTCGTAAGTACATATATACTTAATACCATGTAGGTTTTAGCCGTTCGATTTGGCAGCATAGTTTGGGTTACATTAGCTGTGGGCAATTCTTCTTCTTGCAAAGAAATGTAACTTTGAACACCGTTCAATCTTACCCCATCTTCAAACTTTTTTACCTGTCAATTAGGAATTCATTAACTGTGATAATATAGCTAGAATTTGGAAGTTTATTCATTGTCTAACCTTTATATGGGTGAGTTATGAGGTTTATTATAAACTTTTAATCACATTTTATGATTATGTAACACGGCCAAGGAGAGAAGTTTCCTAAAGAAGCAAAACGGACCTTTTCTTCTCATTCAAGCATTTCAAAAGCTCCAGCACAAAAAAATAGGTGCAGACTTGCTACACAAATGAAAATAAATGTAGAATTGCATCTGTATTGGACTGTCAAAAAATGAACCAGAAAATGATTTTTTATGATTTGGTGTAATCAGTACCAGCTGATAAACACAGAGAATAACTGTTTTAGAACTTTGTTCAAAGTTACCCCGCAGTTCAAAGTTGCCCCATATGACGGCGTTTTGGACATTTTGAAGGGTATAATCCAGTTGCCTCATGAAAGCTGCTGAGAATCACTAATTTGGTCCGTTTTACTGGCGAGTATCGCGCAGATTCCCAAATGGGGATTCCCGAATCGACAGCGAGCGCCGTCTGTTGGTCATAAGTTGAGATTGGCGTCAACAATGGCAGTTTCTAAGCGCGGATAACGTAGTGGGTAGCGGTTTGAAGCTGCCGGGGGAGTTTACCACTCTGTGTACTCTCAACTGGCCTGCCATGTCCATGCGTGCACTGGATTGTAGCTGCCCTTGGTTCTACAGAAAGGTTTCTGGATTAGGCTGGGTAATAATGTGAAGCGCCAGTTGACACTTAAATGTAAAAGGCACTATAAGCCCACACATTATTATTTTTATTTTCCAAGACCGCCACAGAAATAAATTGTGATGCACGGTATTCAAAAGTTTGATTTGATTATGTATATATAAAAATATAATGTTATGATTGGTGTCAAAAGTTTGATTTGATTATGTATATATAAAAATATAATGTTATGATTGGTGTCAAAAGTCAATTGTTCTTCATTTACTCAGCTTCTCATCCTCCCATAGCAGGGCTTTGGTATCGCTCTTCTTCATACACTCGCACACAAAGTGTGAGTGGATGAAGAGGAGCGAGGTAAAAATCACCCAGTGCGGGAGAATGTCATTTTTAATCTGCATGTGCCTCATTTATTGAAATATCTAATGGCAGTGTAATCACGGTACAACCTGCCAATTTCAGATCTATAATAACCAGTCTAGAAGGGGACGGCGGGCCATCCATACGAATTTGGATAGCCAACATCCACCCCAGTTTAGGCCATCAGAAATAGAAAATGCAGGGACATTCACATCATGACTCCTAAGCCTAGGCCTACACTCATAACACTACACCATGTCATGATAGGCATCAAGGCCAAGGCAGGCAAGCCAGCATCCACACCCAGTTTAGGCCATCAGAAAATGAAGGAACATAAAAGAAACCACTGAAGAAGCACCCCATAACATAAGGCCTAGTAGTACAGTCATAAAAGTAGGCTGGTGCTACACTTACCATTACATGTAGGCCTACTGCACCATCACCAATAAGCATGATACAAGGCAGACAGGCAGATAGGCCTAGGCATACGGTAGGCAATAACCATGCAGATAAATATGACACTCACCCTCTTCCTCTCTCTCTTCGCGGCTGCATTTCGTATCGGCCGTCCCTTTGGGGTAGTGAATTCCATAGGCCTATCAGGCGTGTTTTTCGATCCTCCTGTTCCTGTTCCAGGGCTTGAGTCGCAGTGGACTGGGGTTCCGTGTTTTGGTCTGCTCGGCAGCAGGGCGACGGACGGAATTGCATCTGGCTGCAGTTGCCATCGGTCAGGTTTCTGCTATCAGAAAATGAAGGAAGATAAAAGAAGCCACTGAAGAAGCAACCCATAACATAAGGCCTAAAAGGCTGGTGCTACACTTACTGCACCATCACCATCACCAATACAGACAGGCAGATAGGCCTAGACATACGGTAGAGGCAATAACCATGCAGATAGATATGACACTCACCCTCTTCCTCTCTCTCTTCGCGGCTGCACTTCGTTTCGGCCGTCCCGTTGGGGTAGTGAATTCCATAGGCCTATCAGGCGTGTTTTTCGATCCTCCTGTTCCTGTTCCAGGGCTTGAGTCGTAGTGGACTGGGGTTCCGTGTTTTGGTCTGCTCGGCAGCAGGGCGAACGACGGAATTGCATCTGGCTGCAGTTGCCATCGGTCAGGTTTCTGCAGCATTTCTTTCTGCATGTCACGCCGATGCTTGTTTGTCTTGCCGTCCTCGAAATGAGCAGAGCAGACGAACGAAGTTTCTGCCTTCCATGAAAAGTCTTTCCTTGTATGAGCAACAACTTTGCACCACGCAGAAAACCTTTACGGTGACCGATCTCTATTTGGGAATGCATGGATGCCGAAGTCGCTATTCGAGTTGGTATTCCCGCATCCAAACACCGCACATCGCTTTCCTCGGTCATCCCTCCGCTTCTTTGCCTTCTTTTCCGGCGGTTGATCATCAATAAAAGTAATTTCGGTAGTATCCATCGCGTAAAAATCGTATTCCAACTGAGAGACATCGCTGGCGAGGCCATTTTTATATGCTTACCGTGTACTAATCTGATCAGCTGACTCCTGTCAAAACACGGCCTGTACAACTTCATACGTCACGTCCGCGAGATGGCAGCACTAGTACGTTTTGAGTTTCATCTCTATTGCAGACGACGTTTTGGTGAGATTTACAACTCGATATATCGAAAACAGTGGCGTTATGTTTCGAACTTTTTGTCGTAACTGACTCAGATGGTCACATACATGAATTCCTAAGCACTAAACAGCATTTTAAAAGGGCCCTACAGGCTCTTTAACTCTAGTAGTCTTTAAGTAGGTCAGTAGGTCATAAAAGTGGGTCAACAGAGGGTTAAAGGAAAGGTAAACAACATGTGCCAGTGTAGGCCAAAGCATATATTCTCTGTGATCCCAGGGTACTGAGAGTGGAGTAGTCAATAAAGAGTTAATAAAAGGACACAGGTACATTACAAAATCTATGTCTCAGCATTCCATAAATGGAAGGGTGGACGGACGGACAGACAACCACATGCAGTTGGAAAGACACTCCTCTGCAGAGAGTTCCCCTTCATGATGTGAATCATCTCATGGGTATAAGAGTGGAACCCAGTATCTCTTACGACTTATCAATTTCCCAGCATGTGAGTGGAGTAGCCAAACGGGGGTTAAAAGGACAGGTAGGACATGTGACAGTCAGTATTCTCTTTTGCATGTTTGAGAAAAATGTACAGCACGCATAATCAAAGACAGACACGAGAAAAGGTTGGCCTTACGTAGTGTGACACTTGGTAGGGGCCTATATTTTGATAGGCCTATGGGGAGAAACATGACAAAAAAATGGACAAATCTGGCTCAATTGTTCTCTTCTCAAACATAGGTCTATTATGTATGCACCACGATACACAGCCAACAGTTTCGTTTTTTCAGGAAAAACCCAGCATAAAATTTCAACAGAAGTTTGACATGGCAAGCTCGTGTAATTTGTTTACAATTCTGCATTGTGTATCAACGGTCACGGCGAACGGAACACATGGCAAGAGCACATGGCGTTGTTTACTTCTGTACGGATCGATGACGTCGCGCCTATCATCGTAGGCCAGTCTGATCATGTGACGTTCGTGACTATTATGGGATGTATCATTCTTGTTTTTGTGTTCAAATGGGGATGGGATGGGTGAAAGATTGAGTCCCTACGGGTTTATTCCTGGCGGGATTTTTTTGAAAATATTTATGTCCATATTCTATAGAAGGCTCTTCTTTCATTGGTATGTAAAACGCTTTGAAAATCACACATCTGCACGCTTCTCAGCCGCTTGAATTTGCAGGAGCAGACGAACCAGGCCTATGTTAATTCAATGTAATTTATCCATGACTCATTTGTTACACATGTCTCGGGCATCGATTTATACAGAGTTCCACGGCAACGAAGGAATTTTGCGTGCAAACCCGCGATAATTGCCCAAATATTGGTCCAAATGACATAGGTACATTCAGATTGTGAGGTAGGCCTACATACAGATTGTGTGAAAGTTCTATGAAATTCCGTCCAGTAGTTTGGGTGGAAATGCCTCTTCACTAGTCCCAAATATAAACAAAGAACACGTGTCCGCCGTCTAAAAATGCATGACACCACACAAGACGTCACAGAAGGGCGGGACTGTACACTGTATTCAGGTATTGATCCACGAAAATGATACTGACAAAAATGCGTAAATATCGTGATAGTCGAGAGACAGTAATCAAATCTAGACAAATAGTGAAAAGGCACACTCTGAGAAGATAATTCTGCATGAAATCTAGGTGATTTTTGAGGCCAGTAGGTTAGGACTATATCGTGAGTGTATTTTTATCTGGTGATTTCATATTCAAGTCATTTCTCCATTACAAATTTTGGCGTAGTTAGGTCGTCAAGCAAAAGGTGACAAGATGACGGGGTCCTCTTTGGCACTACTTTCTCGTAACGTTAAAGCCATTTGTGGCTCGGAGAGAGCAAGGGTCATTTGTAAAGCTACGCTGGCTAAAGACCAGCGTAGCTAAAAAAGAAATAATTATTTATATGAAATTGCTTCTGAATACATATCAAATGAATAGTTATCAAAGCTGAGGCCTTAGAATTTAGTGATATTTCGGGATTTGGAGATTCTGTGAATTTTTCAAAATTTTGGTAATTTGGCCAAAACATGCTAGGTGCTGGTTTAAAGGGGAACTGACCACTTTGCCAGCCAAACTGGGCTACCTACACCTCAGAATGCCTTATGATATCACTTCAGGACTCACAGCAGTTTGATTCGAAAATCTCCACCCATCTCCGAACTAAACACCAAAATGTAATTTTCGAATTCAAATTTCCCGCTCAATTAGTGATGTCATTCAGAGAACCATTACAATATAGTGACCATTGCAAAATGTGCAATATCTGTATCTAAGACAGCTGGACAGAATATATTTCTAATGTCAATCACGTTGCCGTGATTGAGAATCAATAAGTCAGCCATGTGGGGATCTTTACACCTGAAATTCAGGTGAAAAATTCAGAAATAATTGAAAATACCATATTTAGAGATTTCGATATCTTAGTCAATCACGACAGTTTTTTGAATAATAATATCCTTCCTGAGACAGTTAGTGTTTACTTTGGACTTTTCCTCCTAAATCAACACTTTGAGTCAGAAAGTGCGCTTGACTGGCTCTCAAGGATAAAGATTTAGTACAGTTTACAGTGGATGACTATAGAAATGGTTCTAGGTATGACATCACTAATTGAGCGGGAAATTTGAATTCTGAGAAATACATTTTTGTGTGTAGTTTGAAAATGAGCTGAGATTTTTTCACCAAAATTTTGCCAGCCATAGAGTGGTGTCAAACCCATTTGGAACAGCAAAAATAGACACTATATTTGAAGGGGTCAGTTCCTCTTTAAACATGGGCCATTGAACCATCTTTTTTGAAGATGTTTGAAGATGGGGATTTGGCCTAGTGGTTTAAGGCGTGCTGCCCCTTAGTGCTGGCGACTGATGCCTTATGCGAGGGTCCGTGGGTTAGATTCTGGTAGGAAGCAATGTCTTTCACCTTAGAATCCCGATTTCTATTTCATATTCATTTCTTGTATCTCCTTTATTTGTGACCCCTCGCATAACATAAAACTGTTTGGGTTCGGAGATTGTTTGGACTACTCTTTCACCTTAGAAACCCGAATTATATTTCATATTCTATGTGCTGGATGAGTGCTCTAATCAAAAATATTGCATTCAGGGTGAGACCATTATGACAGGTACCAATATTGTGAAGAATTCATGATATCAAAATCCCAAAATATCACTAAATTCCAAGGCCTCAATTTTATTCATTTGATATGCATTTAGAAGCAATTTCATATGAATTATTATTTCTTTTTAATGAAGTGGTCTGAAACAATCTTTCATAAATATCATGAAATTTGAAAACTCAAAGACAATATCAAAATTTGAGATTTGAAATTTTTTCATGAGATTTTTGTGGCAAATTTGATTTTGCCCATAGGACTGACTGCTACACCTATTAGAGTAAATGTGCTGAAAGTCTGAAGTTTGTACGGCCAATAAAATAAGAATTTCACCCTCTTTTCAGTATGGTATTTATTGGGTGTGTAAATACTTTAGCGAAGCAGTGTGAGTACCAAGAATGTATAACTAGTAATGAAGCAAAACATTCGGATGTGGAATGAAGAATAAGTACACGGTTAGAAATAACTATAATAATTTTACAGAAATTGCCTGCAGCAGAGTCCTAGAACTTTCTGTAAATTTACATATGGAATGATTTATGTTTTCCTGTGTAGGTTGGACTCAATTAGACTTTCCATAATGATGCTTTCTGAGAGCAGTTAATTTGGTCGGCCTCCAGTCAAGTCTCTGTTAACATTTCTTAACATTACAGGTCACGTCCTGAGACTCTGCTGCAAAAAGTTTCTTTAAACTCCTCGGTTATTTCTAACAGTGAGACAAAAACTGATTGACTCACATGCTTCAGCCGTCTGTTGCACAACCTCCTGTGACCGCTCACTGACGCCACCCGGCGTGTACGCCACAACGTAGAACGAGTAATTGGTAAATGGCTGCAGCCCTACCACGGTGTGCGGACCTAGAGGAACAACCCTCTGTTCTTCAACAACTCTCGTGCCTGAAAGAAAGGAGGGAAATTTCTCGAGACGTGGACCATTGACATGATCGATTGTGGTCTATGTTTGCTCCGTTGGTTTTTGCATGCCAGTTTGAAATCCTCATTGGGTGCGTTCGAATACTTCCACCGCGCTTCCCCGAGAACGTGCATCAGGGAACTACGTGCATGTGTCGTATGCGTTATGCGGGTGATCCACCGACTTTACGACGAGTTTACGATCAGTTTGCAATTAGTTCACGACTGCAGTCGTCAACTAATCGCAATATTTGTTGTAAACTAGTCGCAAACTGATCGTAAAGAAATGACGTCACATTGAAGTTGATCCACCGAACCAAATCAAACATGCTTGATCTCGTCGCAAACTAGTCATCAACAGAACTGAGTCGTGAACGAGTCGCAAACTCGTCGTGAACGAATCGTGAACGCTGATCCACCGGCTACTATGACTTTTCGCCGTAAAGTAGTCGCAAAGGCGTCGTGAACAAATCGCAAACTGATCGTAATGTCGGTGGATCACCCGCATAATAGTGATAGAATGAAATGGTCCATGGACCATGTGCTAACCCGTTTGGATACAATTGTGTAGAGAGGTACACGTCAGTTATGAGCAATTTGGGTCAAGTCATTTCCAAGTTGCAGGACTTCAATGATTTTCGGGGTATGCCACCCGGCGGCCATATTGGATGGCCGATCAGGCCAAAACTTCACATGCAAATAAAGGTCATCTAGAGGGAGCCACATAGCACATTTTAGCGCTCTGGGTCAAGTTGTTCCTGAGTTATCGCACATTTGATGATTTTCGGGTTACGCCATCTGGCAATCACATTGGAAGTTTAATCAGGCCGAAATTTGACGTGCTTCTAAAGGTCATCTGGAGGGAGGTAAATATCATGTTTGAGCACACTGGGTCACGCGGTTCCTGATTTATAGTTCTTGGATGATTTTCAGGTTACGCCATCTGGTGGCCATACTGGATGTCCGATTGGGCCGAAACTCAGTATTTTTAAAGGCACCCCTCTAACACACGTTTATCCAAGATGGGGTCGAGTTGTTCCTGATACTTTGATGATTTTCGGGTTACGCTACCTGGCGGCCATACTGGATGTCAAATCAGGCCGAAATTTGACGTGCATGTAAAGGTCATATAAAGGGAGGTAAATATCAAGTTTGAGCGCTCTGGATCAAGTTGTTCCTGATATAGCTCTTTGATGATTTTCGGGTTACGCCACCTGGCGGCCATACTGGATGTCCGATCGAGCTAAAACTTGGTAACTTTGAGGGTACCCCACTAACACATGTTTATGCAAGATATGAAGACGCTGGGTGAAATAAATACGAACTGTGCTAGGTTCGTTACTTTTGTAGAACTTTGACCTCTGTGACCTTGAAAAGTACGTCAAATCAAAAACCCGTTATATATGTTATGTGTCTCCGTTAGATACACCTATGATAAAAAGTTCTTGATGTTCCCGTCATTAGTTCAGGAGTTATTGCACTTTTTGTGTTTTTGGTTGTGGCCACCTAATGGCCAAGCCAGTAATCGGATCATCCGATTACTGGCTTGGCCATTAGGTGGCCAAAACCAATCGGACCGAAACTTGGTGTCACAGGTCATCTAACCTATGGGTAGATAAGTACCATGTTTCATATCAATAGCCCCAGCGGTTACGAAACGTGCCCTGCTAACGGACGACGACGACGGATGCTGCACCACGACAAGAGCTCACCCCACCCGACTGAGCTAAAACGGCGATGCCTACATTCCAGTGTGTAAAATGGGCTACTGAACAAGACACGGCACACCACTCACCCGCATGATGACGATAATGAATTGAGTAAGCGATGACGGGCTGGGCGTTACCATCATCGGACTCCCACTCGAGGTAGACAGAGGTACTAGATAATGTCGTGGCCGTGAGATTGACAGGTGCTTTAGGGGCATGATCTGAAAAAGACGTCAGAAAATGGAATGAGCAGGTGTAAAACCATACTAAAATTGAGAAGAGTTTGTTTGTTTGTGTTTTCGGGATTTTGAATAAATCCAGCCCATTTAAGTCTACTCTCCTGCAACAGTGGGCCATGAGGAACTTCATTTCATCTTTGAGGGGGAGTCATCAGTAGCCTTAGGATAGTGTCATATATTGAAAAGCATGATGTTCACTCATCGATTAGTTAGGTCTGGCAGGTGTTCAGCCAGCCGTCAGGTAGTTGTACCTTGAGCATCCGCAGTGGGCGCTTAATAACATCATGGCCGCCTAAGCAGAAGTTGTTCTGGTTGCCCATTATTTCAATCCCCCTATCTGACCCTGTCTCCCGGGCACAAAGGTGATACAACAGTGGCGACGAGGATTTCAACCACAGGTACAAACCGTAAAGCTGGTGATCCACTGTCGCGATTTTGGCTTGAGACGCGGTTGCGTTCCCTTGCGGTTACCTTATAAGGACTTCCGATTGCCATTTAAGGCATCGCAAGGGACCGCAACCCCGTCTCAAGCCAAAATCGCGACAGTGGATCACCCGCTTAAGATGAACATTGAGTTAAAGCCGTTAGAGCCGGATTGTCACGGACAATCCACCTCGGTCGGTCCAAGATGGCGCCAGTTGAAGCAAAGTTGTGACAGTTATATTCAGGCAAAGGCCCTCCAAAGCAATGCCCAAAAATGGGCACCGCTACGGCCATGTAGAATTAGCGGAATCGGCGGATCTGGCGGATTTAGCGGATTCTGTATAAAACTGAATAAAATTTGATAATAAACAGAAGTTAATTTAGCAGTATAATTTTTCAAGTGTTCTGTGTGCTGCACTGGTAAAAGCACTGGAAAAGCCCCAATAGTGTCGCGAACCGCAACTGGCCCAACTATTCCTGCAGACCATTTCTGTTGCCCTATTTGGATTACTGACTGTAAAAGTTATTTTCGCGGTCCTTTATAATCTGTGGGACGCATGAAAAATTATATTACCCAATATTACTTAATCAGTTTCCATTCATCACTGAATTTTATTCAATTTTAGACAGAATCCGCTAAAAATCTGCCAGATCTGCTGATTCCGCTAATTCTACATGGCCCACTGCTACTGCTTGGGATCTGACCACAGTATAACAGTTACCACCATCGATACTATGAATCCTAAAGAAGCCCCTATCATTAAACGCGTGTGGCAATACCATCTGACCAACGGCACGGCACTAAATGATGCTATAGAAAGTCATGACTGGGACTCAGTGTTTGGTATCCACGACATCGATGAAATGTCCTCTGTCTTTACGAATCATCTTTACACCTTATATTGCTCATTTATTCCCTATTATGATAAGGTTTTTAAAGTCAACGATAGGCCATGGTTTAACTATGAAATCAACAAAGCCATTAATAAACGCGATAAACTGTACAAAAGGTATGTAAGAGCGAACAATATCGGGAACTACAGGAAATTTAAAGATCAGGCAACGGTCGTCAGTAATCTTGTCAAAGAGGCTAAAACTAATTTCCGCAACAACCTATGTGAATCCCTAGCTCAAGAAAATTCTAACAGCAGGAACTATTGGCACCTAATCAAAAAACTGATCGGCAACAGATTTAACAACAGTGTTCCAACAATCGAAAGTAACGGTATTATTGCATCGACGGATGCCGAAAAGGCGTCATTGCTCCTTAATAACTTCGTCGGCAAATTTCATCATAATTATAACGAGAATGTACTGCCGCCCTGCCCCCTTAAAACTAGAGCGTCAATAAACGACTTCACTATTGACCGGGTAGCCGTGTACAACATCCTGAAGGGACTCAACACGTCTAAGAGTTGCGGATGTGATAAGATTACGAATCACATGTTAAAAATGAGCGCTGAGGCGATTGCCACCCCGCTTACCCGCATATTTACCATCGTACTCAATAGAGGCCACTTCCCTAACTCGTGGAAATTGGGCACTCTTGTACCAATCTTCAAAAACAAAGGTAGTCGAAACTCTGCTTGCAACTATCGGCCCATTACCCTCTTAAACACAATACCTAAAATCTTAGAACGCATCATCCACAACAATATCATGAACCATATTAACGAGAACAACTTACTATTTGTAAACCAATCAGGATTTCTAAAAGGACACGACACTCAGAAGCAACTCTTACAAATTGTGCACATGATTAAATCCAACATCACCAATAATATGGAAACTAGAGGTATTTTTCTGGACATTGAGGGTGCCTTCGATGCGATACCCCACTACTTACTTATCCATAAACTGAAATCGTATGGGATCGGACCCAAAATAATTAGAGTACTTAAATCCTATTTGTGTTGCAGAAGATTGAAAGTGAAAGTAAACAACGCATTCTCGGACTGGTCACTTGAAGGTGACATTAACAGCGGTGTACCGCAAGGTTCCATTCTGGGCCCCTTACTATTTTTATTATATATCAATGACCTAAGTGAACGTGTCCTTAACGCTACATTATTCCTATACGCAGATGATAGTTCTTTATTTTTCCCTGTAGCTCGCGATACAAGCGTACTGGCAGCTAATGCCCTTATTCAAAATGACTTAAACAGGATGGCAGCTTGGTCGGGTGAGTGGAAAATGAATTTTAAAGCGACTAAAAGTATGGAGGTATTGTTTGGATCCCCCAGGCTGGCCCCCCGAAATCACCCAGATCTGTCGTTAAATAATGAGCAAATTCCTAAAGCCACCTCCCATAAACATCTGGGGGTTGTCCTCGATTCAACACTTAGTTTCAACACTCATATTAACAACGTAATCTCTAAATGCGACAATATGTTAAATCCACTCAAACTCTTGACATCTTCCCTAAACTCTAAACATCTTGAACGTATTTTTATGTCCTACATTTTACCTCATCTTGAATATGGATCTTTGATTTTTAATTGTGCGCGCCAATCGGACTTAATTAAACTCGATCGCATTCACTACCGGGCGGCTATTATCGTAAGTGGATGTATCCATGGCACTAATAGTCATAAGGTTCTGAAGTGTCTGGGGTGGATGAGTTTGGCTGATCGAAGAAATGAAAAAATGGCAATATTAATGTTTGACCACAATAGAAATACGCTACCGGTTAGCTTATCACGCTCAATAAACGCATTTAGAAACCCAGTAGTGGATCCTAGGCTTAGACGCCGTAGGGACTTCAGACTTCCTGCTGATATGCCCCACACCATGCGCCAGTCACCAATACCTAATGCAGTATCAACATGGGATAATCTTCCCACAGTAATTAAGACTGCCCTCTCCAGAAACGCATTTAAATACCAGCTACGTAGATATTACAGGGGAGCTAAAATTGCATTTCCAACAAGTACAGTTCGCCTTAAACGAGCAGAGGAAATTTACCTGAATAGAACTCGTTGTGATCTAATATTTAATAGCCATAAGTTTGCTCACAATTTTCCAACGGTTCAAAACCCCTCGTGTGAGTGTGACCAGACAACAAACCAAACGACTAAACACATTCTCTTACAGTGCCCACTTCTTGAGCTCAAACGCCGCGAACTGCCGTTGAACCATGACATCCTCCGCAACCTTAATCAAACGCAAACAGTAGACACCCTTTTATACGGCAACGAGAATCTCTCACGAGATGAAAACATATCCATTATACGCAGTACTGGTAAATTCTTACACTCTTTATTTGTTTAAACAATATTTGCCCCGTCACAGCACGGTTCGCTCTTCTAGCTACATACCCCGCCCTTGGTCCCTCCAACCCTTGTGGTCCAGGGCATAACTTTATCTACATGTATAACATCAATATGAGAGGCCGTTGTGCCCTGCCCCTTTAACCAAAACGACCGTGTTGGTATCACATCTGCCGTCATTTTTCCCTTTTTCCCTCTGCCCTTTATCTCCGAGTATGTATGTTTCCTTTTGCTTCGTCATTTTGTTTTGTTTCTGTATTGTATTATGTTACATATATTCACCTTACGGGTTTTCACTTGGTTTATACTATTCTCTTCTCGAATTCTCATCTGTCTTTATGTAAGGTCAATGTATATGACTTGCTCCGCCATTTTGTTTTCTGTATAGTATTATGTTATGTATCACCAACTTCGTGTACTTTCACTTCATTTATACAATTTCTCTTTATTTAAATCCTTCACTGGGCCAGTAATGCCTCGGCTTCGGCCCAGTGCCTCATGTAAACTTTATTTTGTAATAAATTCTATCACATCACATCACTGCTACTGCTCATGCCCAGCTCGCAACCGAAGGTTGGGCCAACGTTGGCTGAGGGTCGAACGTCGAAGGTCGTGCGCGAACGTTTGCCGGATGTTAGGATAACCTTTGAATATTACCTTCCCAAAAATCAGGGTACAAATCTACTCCCTTGACCGAACGTTTATCATGGCCGGCGGACCGTGAATTTGATGTTTTTTCCCAATAAACAATATGTTTATTTTTAAGTCAATGTTGGCGAATGACGTTATCTAGACGTTAAGTGTACATTAGAATATAACCATTACAAAATTTCTACATTTCATCTTTCCTTCCTGATATGCTGTGAGTTTTTAAAGTATTTTGGTAATCACAATACAAATATTTTATCTCCCAATGTCATTTATTAACGTTGTGTAGACGTTGCACCAAGGAGGGTTGTTGATGTCGACGTTCGGTCAACCAAATGGTCAGAATTTTTATCCCACCATGGCAGTATATTTTATGTATTTCTGGGTTTAGGGGTGGGGTGGAGTGGGGTGATGACGTGTATTAAACTATGGACTACGTCAAAAATCTGTCGTTCACGCTGGGCGGATTGACTGGAATTTCAGCCAACGTTGTGTCAACAGATTGAAACTTGAAATTTTGTGCCGATGTAATTTTCATGCCATCATGATAACAATAAACGGATGCTGTGTATTTCCGTTTGTCGTAGATGCACGATCAACGCTTCGCCGAAAAAAAATTGTTCATCGACGTTGGTTGACGTTGGGCCAGCATTGCCTTCCTGACGTTGGCTGGACGTCGAGCTGACGTTTTATTAATAGTATGACCATCAAAATATTACAGATTCTTATCTTTTGATGAAATAGATGGTATGACTCTGGAGGATTTTTGGTGCTGTACCTCAAGTAGTCCGAACGTCTGGACGCAATACAGAGTCAGATGATGAGTAAACAACCAGATTTTGGTTCTACGTCATCAGCATGATCAGATCACGGATTGGTCGTTCCCGTATCACGTGACCTCAAACAGTAACGATCGCGATGCTGTGCTTCGGCTTTTCGAGAGGAACATATTTCGTGATTTTGATACCAAATTGCGATTTTCTTGCCAAACGAATGTTTGTCTGTCTAGAGTGAACAGAGAGCGTGATTGCGAGTGTAGCTGGTTGAAACCTACGCAAGTAGAATGCCTGAGAGCAGCGTTGTCAAATGATACGATTGCCGTAACTAAGTGAATATGCAAAACACGACCTGAAGATGAACGGACCAATCAAAATAGACCCTCCGCGATAGGCTTCATCTGACTCTTGTTGCGTCCGTCAGTTCTGCAAATGAGCAACAGGTGGCAGTGTTCGGACTATACCTCAAGAAAACCTCCACCTGACCGACGTTTGGTTGACATTGGGCCAACATTGCGTTCCTGATGTTGCCTGGACGTTGTTATAGGTCACTGCCACAAACTGACGAAAACGAAACTTAAACGTAAGAATGTAGTACACAGGAGTACCATTGTGTGGCGCAGCTGTTCCGGCACCTCATTGTTCGGTATGGCCGAACCTGTTACATTTTGGTTGTCACCGCCCATACACTGACATGTAGTAGGCCTAAACCCAGTGACACGATTAATGTCCTAGTTCATAGTTCCTCACTTCAGGACTTCTATGATGTGAATGTTTTCAAACTCAAGGGTCGGGATGATGGAGACATCATGATACTCCAGTAACTCGAAATTGATAATTTGAAACACATGCAATCAGTTTGTGGTAGTTCTAGAGGCGAAAACCAATGCTTATTCACAGGTTATTGATGATGTGCATTTCATTTACATATGACCTTGAAGATCCGAGGTCATGATCAAGGCCAAACATTCCGTAAATACAGTGAAACCCCTGTAAGTGGACCATGCGTGGGACCGGGTCAAACTGGTCCACATAGACACATAGAGGGGTGGTCCACATAAAGGGGGTTGGCATTTTCGAAATATTGGACTCCTACGGTGACACTACCACTTTCACCACAGATGGATCCCATGTTGATGTTTAATTACCCCTTCGATGTGAGTGAGTCATTCAATGTTGATTAGCTTGACTGAGTTTTTGTCTAGCTTACACCAAAGGTGTTAATTGTTTGTTTATTTTTGGGACCAACAAAAAGCCTATGGTGTGAAATCTAGCTTTTCCATATGTTTGATGTAACCATGGACCACGCGAATGCCTAGATTTTGAATCTTCTGGTCCACATAGAGGGGTCGCCATGCACTTTGGGAGGGGTGGTCCACTTAAAGGAAAATGTGAAGGATATATTTGGGACCGACAAAAATCGATCCACATAGAGGGGTGGTCCACATAGAGGGATGGTCCACATGAGGGATTTCACTGTAGTATTTTACCTATCACCAGTAATCATATCTTATTTCACGGGACAGCCAGAATCATGAAAACAGTTCCTATTACCAGTTTTGTTAACCCTAGATTGCATTTTCACATTCAGTTACATTACGTAATGTAGGCCTAACTCGGTTGTCATTATTACATAGACCTGCTTGAAACTATTTACTATCATGAAGAGCCAACAACTCTAATTAAAAGTGAAAATGCAAACTAGGGTAAAGCTGCGTTTACTGGACACGGACGCGTTTTCACCAACTTGTGACCACATTTTTTGTGACCACGATTTTGCGGTCAGGTGCCTGTGTGCTGATGTGAACATCACATGGGGCCTACCAAAGTCAACAAGCCCTCAAACTGTGCTTTAAAACATCATTTTTGACCTCATCAACTAATGAATACCTAATCTTTTTAAGACAAACCTCTACCCATGAGAAACGGTGATAATAACTTAATTTTTCGCAATTTGATTTTGGGTCCCCTCTCTGTTCGATATGATGGCCCAGAGCCGACCCAGGTTCATAATTTGCATAATTTATCATGTAGTAGGACACACTCCACGCAGCGATTTCTCGACATGCTGGTCTATGGCAAAGGTCAGTAAGAATTGCGTGGAGGTTGAAAACTCGGCAAAACTGCCACAAAATCACCCGAAAGCTCGGCTGACTTTGATCGACTACGGAAAATGAAAACTTTCAGACATGGCCAGATATGAGATACATATGAGATACCTCCAGTTACAATGGTGCATCTTATAAAGGCCGAAGAAAATACTCCATGTTCCGCGATGCTGCCTAGAGGGGTATAGAAACATATACCGGTAGATCCTGTATCACTCGGACAACACGTGTTCAGCATGGGCAAGTTTGAAATTACTACGCGGAAAAATGAGTACAATGTCCGTTTCGAGAATCTTATGCAAATTAGCAAATCTGACAGTACCATCGGAAGTAACGAAAATGATGGTCCAACTACGTTTGTTTTGCTATTTAACGACAGCCATGGCCATTTTCTTAACGGTTTTCGGTCAAAATATTCCTTTTACTCTCAAATAAAGACAATCAGGTATAGGGTCTGTTTCAAAATTGGTCATCATCAGGTGGAAAAATTCATTTGCGGCTGATAATCATTTTGTTGGTGTTTCTTGATAGCAGAACACGTCAGCTATATATATTTGAAGAATTTCTCCTTTCTGTCATCAAATGATGATTTTGCAGCCACTTTTTCACCAAAATTATGGAAAAGTATTGGTGGCGGACGGAAAACAGAATTAAATTGATTAAAATTAAGAAATAATCATCAAGCAAAATTTTATGCTCTGATGATAAAGTATGTAGAGCCTGTAATGAGATAAAAGTGATTTTGCATTCCAAGTAGTACAATAAGTGGTCTGAAAATGGGAAGATTTGGGGGAAAATATGACATAATGGGGGTTTAGGCAGATTTGGTTTTCATATGCTAAAACAACAGATCTTAAATTTTTGAAAATGTCATAACCTATCAATGATTACGTGGGGTGACCACATGGCACATGCGAAATCTGTATTAACCCTTTCACTAATTGTCACTGACTCCCCCAAATATTTTCCGTCCGACACCAAAATAATTTTCCGTCCGACACCAAAATAGATTCAGTGATTCTGGATGAGTATCTGTAGATGGATTCAGTTATGATGTAATGTCATCCAAATAAGATCCGTCTTGTAAAGGTAGGTGGCACCATAAGGAAGGCGGGATAGGTGGCAGCACTAAATTTGGAGTACAATCTAGTCCTTGCGGACCTGTCATTCAGTACTGCTATGTCAAATGAAGAATGGATTCCCTGTGGCATGGGGTCATTCCATGCCAAATCACCTAAAATTTTGGAAATTTTACACCAACCCCTCTCAGATTTTGGTGAAAGAATTACTAAAAATACTATAGGGTGTTTAAGCAAGAAATCCAAAATTTTAGGTCTTTTCATTGAACGGTTTTTGAATTATGGCACTTTGAACATTGGGTAACATCCCACTATTTGTGTCCCCAAATGCACAACTCTCATTCTGAAGCATTTCTGAGCACTCATAACTTCCTACTTAGTTGAGATACAGATCTGAGTTTGGCTAGGATAGGGTATTCTAGCCCCGCTTTTCAGAATATGCTATCAGAAAAGAGAAAGAATGTCCCCTTTTCAAGATACAGTCGAATCAAAATTGAATTTTGAACGAACCCTTTTTCTTTTTTTCCATTTTTCAAAAGCCCCCTGATCAACATCTGCTGTCAAAAGGCTATGAAAGCATTTTATTGACAATATATGAGGAACGGACTCTCGGCAGAAGCAATTTTGGCTTCATCGGAGCCATAATTATTATTCTAGGAGGGTCCAAAGTTGGTACTGGATGAAAAGATGCCATTTTGCCCCCCTTATTTGGGTGGCTGGGAAACCATGTAGACAGTTGAAAAATTTAATGAAACTCTTCCAAGACAAAGATACACATATTAACTACTTATGATAAAAAAATTAAGGGCCTTATAAGTTCCGTTCCATATAAACTTAATTTTTTTAAATATGTCAATTTCTAATGGAGTTTAGTGTTAGGGGACAGTGCTGCCATCTCTATATCCACACATGAAGTTGGTACATTGCCACAACAATAGGTGGCAGGACTGTGCCCCTAACACTATTTTCCATTAGAAATTGCTATATTTAAAAAATTAAGTTTATATGGAAAGAAACTTATAAGGCCTTTAATTTTTTCACCATAAGTAGGTAATATATGTATCTTTGCCTAGGAGGAATTTCATTAGATTTTTCAACTGTCTACATGGTTTTCCAGCCACCCAAATAAGGGGGTCAAAATGGCATCTTTTCATCCGGTACCAACTTTGGACCCTCCTAGAATAATAATTATGGCTCCGATCAAGCCAAAATTGCTTCTGCCGAGAGTCTGTTCCTCATATATTGTCAATAAAATGCTTTCATAGCCTTTTGACAGCAGATGTTGATCAGGGAGCATTTGAAAAATGGGAAAAAAGAAAAAGGGTTCGTTCAAAATTCCATTTTGATTCGCCTGTATCTTGAAAAGGGGACATTCCTTCTCCTTTCTGATGGCATATTCCGAAAATCTGGGCTAGAATACCCTATCCTAGCCAAACTAAGATCTGTGTCTCAACTGACTAGGAAGTTATGAGTGCTCAGAAACGCTTCAGAATGAGAGTTGGGCATTTTGGGTCACAAATAGTGGGATGTTACCCGACGTTCAAAGTGCCATAATTCAAAAACCGTTCACCGAAAACACCTAAAATTTTGGATTTATTGCCTAAACACCCTATAGTATTTTTAGTAATTTTTTCAGCAAAATCTGAGGGGGACTGGTGTACACCTCTAGGTGACTTGGCATGGAATGACCCCATGGTGACATTCTGTGACAAAATTGGCTTGCCTGTAACTGTGACATTTTGAGAATTCTGAGACTATTAAAAATGTGACAAAGACAGTGGTCAGTAAAATTTTGTGACGATCACAGGAATTTATGTGACATTTCAAAACATGCTTACACTGCCTCTTTTTGTGAACAAATCAACTACAATTTATCATTTTTAGCTAACCTGTGAGCTGTAGTTGTCATGCGGTGTCCATTGTCGTCTGTTAGCAGGGCACGTTTCATAACATAAATTCATGTTTTAATACTAACTTGAGCAATAAAATATTTCTTATAAATTCAGTTTACTCTTTATACACATTCTGACAGATGACCGCATCCTTCGAGTGCACGGTTTCTTACCTCAGCCCTCTTTGTCTTCACATGCAAAAGAGGGTGAAGCAAAGGGAAGATCGTCTGAAGGACGGGGGGGGGTCAGGTTGGAGCTTCCTGCATGGCATTTTTGTGAAATTTTGATGATGGACCTTAACAAAGATGACCAAATCTTGAGCTAGACCAATTCCTGCATCTGTATCTAACCTTTGAAGGATGACATACTAACATAGGGAAAAAGTCGGTTTCAGGGACATACTGTACAGAAAAGTTTGGAGAATGCGTTTAAAACAAATATCACTGACCGAAGATGTAGAAAAATCATACTGAAGATGAAGAAAGTCAGCTGCGGTTGACATCTGTTCGGTTTCCTTTTTACAATGCAAGTGTGAACATTTCATTCCGTCCGACACCAAAATAAATTCCGTCCGACACCAAAATAAATGTGGCTCTGGGACAGAAGGGGTTAATCGCAAAATCTCATCAATATGTCTGCATATAGTATACTGACATTGGATGTCTATGATATGGATAAGCCGTGGTTACCTTTTCAAATTTTGATAGAACATTGCATTTACTTGAAAAGGGCATGCTATTGCAAATCTATCGATCCGTCCGACACCAAAATCATTTTCCTTCCTCTGTCCATATAGGGTTAACATATGAAATTGAAATTAATGGCACCATAGACCTCTCTAATATCTTCACTTACACAGCAGAATTTGGTTCAGTCAGATGTTTGCAGCTGGACACAAAATTTGTTTGAAGTTATCAATTTCCGTCCTAACCAAAATTCACTTTTTGAAAAAAGACCTATAGTAGGCATTATTCAGCCGAGGTTTGAAGCCGCAGTTACGTTCGATTCGATGCGTCGTCTGCTACCACCAACTCGCAGTATTCAGCAAGCTTCGCTGGCAAGGCCCAGCGAAGGTAAAAAGTTTGGAAGGTGGCAAGCCCGCCCTTAAAAATATTTTGGTTGAAGCCTTGTACTCACCATGTTTGAAGACCTCCAGTCTTGCTGCCGATTTCGTTTCACCCGCGGCATTTGAGGCAACACATTGGTAATATCCCGTGTCAGATTTATCCAGTTGGGACACCATCAGTATGGAGTCAAAGGTCTTCTGTGAGAGACGATGGAATTTGTTAAATGAAATGGTCCATGGACCATGTGCTCACCTGGGTGAATGTACCAGAAGAACAAATGACAAATGTTAAGTCGAAATGTTCCCATGCAGGCAAGCCTTGAGTTGCAGGTGCAGAGGGGACCCAGGCACCTGATCACACCAAGTCAGAAGATATTACGTCAAATAGCCACAAAACGTGCCATCAAATGACAAAATTTTGAACTTTGACCTCTGTGGCCTTGAGAAGTAGGTCAAAATAAAAACCCGTTACATGTTATGTATCCTCACTAGATGCACCGATGATGAAAACCTGGAGACAACCCCGACTAGTTTAGGAATTACTGGAATTTGAGTTTTCGTTTTTCCCACCTAGTGGCCAAGCTAAGAATCAAATCAGACCGAAACTTGGTGTCGTTGGTTAACTGACACAGGGCTGTATAATGTACCAAGTTTCAGGTTAACAGCCCTAGCAGTTACGAAACATGCCACCAAAATGGCAAAATTTCGAACTTTGACCATGTGACCTTGAACGATCAGCTGCCACGAAACACCTAGAGAACATGGTTGGGTTTTTTACAGCCAGAGGCCACCGCGGACGGAAGGTTACTAAGGAAGTAAGTAAGGCGATCGAGCGTCATGACCACCAGGTGGCTTGCCCTCCCACAACGATGGATGCCAATACCCAGAATGGGAGTAGAGATGAAACTGAGGATAGTGGACGCAATGCTAATCCGAGTGCTAACCGGCGGAAGTGGGGTCAAAGACAACCAGCAGTCCTCGAAAACCCGTAATATTCCCTTAGTCCTCACTTATCACCCTGGACTGCCAGACATCTCCTCTGTCACACGTCGCTTCCTACCCAAACTTCATCTTAACCCTTCCATGAAGGAATGCTGTCCTGACCCACCCCTTATTGCCTTCCGTAGACCTAAAAACCTACGTGATGTGCTTGTTAGAGCCAAGGTCCCCATCCCGGACATTCAATGTTCTAAGCTCACCTGTGACCAATGTTCACGGAAAGGACCGAAGAGGGGTCGGAAATGTGAACTCTTTATACTCCTACCCACCCAGTCCCACATCACTAGCTCCTCCACGGGAAGGTCCCACCAACTTCGCCTGAAGGGCCCCACGGATTGCGACAGCAGAAATGTTGTCTACTGCATCACCTGCACCAGACGCCCTACAATCGATCAGTACGTCGGACAGACCACATGCTTCCGTAAAAGGATGAACAACCACAAGTCCAACATCAGGCTAGGGAAAGAGGATGACCGTGACTGTTCTTTACTCTATGCCCATTTCAAAACGCCTGGACATTCTGCCAAGGACCTGATGTTCACCTTTCTGGAGGGATGCCCGGATGAGACGACCCTCCTCAGACCAGAGTTGTGTTGGATGTGGACCCCGGCAGATAGTGATGTAGGTGGCGAAATCGCCGTCCGCCGCCTGATATTGAGAAGGCTGCCCGATGTGTCTAAAGTACGGTAATAGATTCAAGGTGGCGGCGTTGGATTCTTCATTCAGACGCCTTGACTGGCACCTTGATCTTAATGATGATGATGATAATGATAATTACTCACTGTCATCCTCCCGTTAATTTTGATAGCACGGTTGTTCTTCAACCAGCGTATTCTCGGTGGCGGAACGCCCGACTCGATTTGGCAATCAAAACGTACTGTCCCTCCCGTGATCTGCTTCTGGCTGGTCAGTGCATACCGAATCACAGGTGGCGCTACAAAACAAGAAAAAATATAAATAAACTAGAAAAGGTTTCGACAGTCAGTTAATGAGAGGTATTGTTCTGGATGGTTGAGATGACCAATGTCAGAATGTTGGCATTATGTTGGCAGTGGCATCCATGTATGGTACTTGCAGGCTCTGGGCTGGTTTCTTAATGAAATGGTCCATGGACCATGTGCTCACTCGTTTGGACATAACAGTGTAATGACAGAGAGAGGAACATGTCAGTTATGAGCAATCTGGGTCAGGTCATTCCCAAGTTGCAGGACTTAATGATTGTTGGGTTATGCCACCTGGCGGCCATATTGGTTGTCCGAACGGGCCAAAACTTCACATGCACATAAAGGTCATCTAGAGGGAGCCACATAGCACATTTCAGCGCTCTGGGTCAAGTCGTTCCTGAGTTATATAGCACACTTAATGATTTTCGGGTTACGCCACCTGGCGGCAATATTGGAAGTTTAATCAGGCCGAAATTTGACGTGCTTGTAAAGGTCACCTAGAGAGAGGTAAATATCAAGTTTGAGCACTCTGGGTCAAGCCGTTCCTGAGTTATAGCACTTGGTCGATTTTCAGGTTACGCCACCTGGTGGCCAT
>NMRB01000803.1:16445-36880 GCA_002633025.1 Notospermus geniculatus | reverse complement strand
AAAAACGTTTGAGTGGTTAAACTGTGCATTTTGCAACGATTTTTATTGAAAAATTCGTATGCATTAGGTGACTGTTTCTCCCTCCCCACCTCGATCACGAAACAACAATGGCCGCCATAGCTTCACCACTTGAGAAGTTCAACGTGCTGTTATAGCGTGACTAACCCTTCATCAGGTAAGGTAACATGCTTCAACTCATTTTTCTATATGTAGCAACATTCACAATGCCTAATTGGTGACTTAGATCATTCAAATAGATAGTTTGAACAGTCTTGTCGAACCGATCTTCATCAAAGTAGTTCACGGAGCAATATGGCGCTGTCCGATATACGTCAGAGTTACGATGTTGGCACGAATCGTTCTCTGACGTTCAGATTGCTCTCCAAACGAGCGGATTTCTTTGGTGGGGTGGGGGTAACAAAAAACCCTATTTCAAGAAGAAAAAAAATCACCAAAAATTGGAACGTGGATGGATAGTCATGAAACGTTGAGAATTTATAGATGAGTATGCAACATTGACCTCAAAAAGTGCACTCAGGTGACCTCCTGGGCTTGATCCGAGAGGTCTAGGTCAAGAGGTCAAAACATCACAAAATATGCTTTGGAGTGAAAAAAAAGTTATTTTTGCACTTGCATAACCCTTTTTTCATCTGAAAGCAATAGACAAAATAAAAGAGTATGAAAGTGCTTGAAGGACCATCTTTTTTTCAATGACCTGAGTCTGGGAGGACCCCCCCCCCCCTGGGGTACTTGAGGCTAAGTATCTCCCATGGTATGAGGGAATTGAAAAAACGAAGTATGTATGTGTTCAATATTGCCCGCACAAAGCGGCTGTCGGATATATCAGCGTCAGTTCTATCTTTCCCACCAGAGGAAATTAATCGGGTTAAACGTTTTTCAGTGTGGCCATTTTTCTGTGTGATTCCCATTGTTCGGTAACAGACTCACTCTTTCTCTGTGTGTCGCTCATTGTCAAGTCGCCGCTTATTCCGTCAATCTATTGTCATGTCACACTGGCCTCACTGAAAAACATTACACTTGTACCAGCACCCGTGGGAGATCTTGTCAAAAGAATTCCGCTCACTATAAAGGGTTAAGGGCGAGCCGACATTGTGAATTTTCATAGTGCTTCAATCAAGGCCCCTCTGAGAAAAGCAGAAAAAAACCCACTCTTGACTGTTGTTTGGGTCCAATGTCATCACTGTGTTTTATAGACACAGGAAATGAGCAAAATCCCAAGAATTACAAGTTAATTATATTATGTAATCCAAAACAAAGAAATTCGCCAAACATGAAAAACAGGTACCGGTACAATTTTCTCAGACAAGAAACATGTAAATGACACATTCAGGGACTGGCAGCAATGCCACAAACCCATAGAACCTGGGGTGGCAAGGATGTCTTGACCAGCATTTCATAGACATCATACACGCTCAGTACAATAAAAGAGAACCAGGAAGTAAAATCTAGATCCAATATGGCCGCCCTGTTTTGGGAAAATTGGCAGCATTCATGCAGTTCACTTGTGGAGTACTCTATGTCTGTTGAAAATACTGCTACCGAAAGGAGTGGACTTGGTAGAAAAAAACGACGAACTTAACGATACGCATGTTGTTTGATCTTCAAAGTGTGCCATTTCTTGGGAAAGTGTTCTGACAACTAGTCTTTTGTTTCAGCTTTCGACTGATAGACCCCGTAGGTGCCTTCATTTTCGTCATACAACTTGTACTTTTATGGTATTTTGACATGTTTTATTTCCAATGCTCCAAAAATTCACAATGTTGGCTCGCCCTTAAGGCGAGGGGCTACTATGCCGACTTTACTGGCGCTCTTTGAAAACAAGCGTCCTTACATATTCATGACAAAAAGTAACTAATTGATTTCAACAAAATGTTTTAGCTACAACCTTTATGCTCCCGTTCTGCGAAAGAATTGTTTATTTTGACCAGTTACGATGGAGTTTAATGGGGTACCGGCAAACAAAAGGAGGCGCTGATCATCAACCAGGTTAAAACGCAAGTGCGCATGCTTTTGCGATTGTTGAACGTCATCAGGCGTCGTGCGTCATTCTGACGTTACAAAAACTTCGTCATTTACAACCCATGACGTCGATCATTGGCCTGTCGTTTACGCTACAATGGTCAACTATATCGGTTAAATTTCAATCAAACATTATTATACGTATAGCAAATTAATGTATATATTTAGGATTAAGAGCCAAGGTTTTTATAAGATTCAGGCGGTGGGTGCTATATGACCCCTTCAGATGTGCCTGCATTTTTTTTGCTGGAAGGCCTATAGTAGATAGGAAAAAATCCAAATTTTCAGGTCCTGGAACCCAACGGTTTTCATTCCAGGGCCTCTGGAAGGGTCCACTTTTTGAGGGTCAAAATTGCACTTTTAAAAAAATTTGTTTTTGAAATTGAAATATCTCAATGCGCCCACAACAGCCCGCCTTCATTTTGATGGATATCAATCTACGATTGAAGGAGCTCCGGAAAATTGTAAAATTTCGGTGGGCTGATGAAGGCGCCACCTGTAGGGGGCGCTGCAAAACGGTACGTTTTGTAAATGTGACACTTACATGTGAGGCATTAGTGGACTGCGCCCTCAACATCCCACACTCGTTTATGCATGATAGAACTCCACTAGCAAGCCCAACACTATAACACTAGAAATTAATATGGGATGATGAGGGCGCAACAGTATAGATGGCGCTTAAGTTGGTCAAAATGTCATTTCTGGTGTTTTTCAGGGGTGCATTACTGGATGCGCCCTCATGAGATATGAATAAATTATTTTTTACCATACAGCCCTGTATGTCCACTAAGTATCCTAAAAAGATTGTAGTGGGTTTCAGCTCAATTAACCCTTTTCTGACCATTAGCATCGTACATGTATGTACCATTGTATCAATACTGATGAGTGAGAAGACAGTGACATCTACGGGGACTTTACGTAACTAAGATGTAAACAGCAGCAGAGAATACATTGGGCTCAAAAAGTGGACCCTTCCAGAGGCCCTGGAATGAAAACCGTTGGGTTCCAGGACCTGAAAATTTGGATTTTTCCTATCTACTATAGGCCTTCCAGCAAAAAAAATTTAGGCACATCTGAGGGGATCATATAGCACCCCCTAATAGACCTGCCTGAATCTTATAAAAATTGGCTCTTAAGTTGCCAAAGTGGGGAAAAATGCAACTAAGGACTATAAAATTCGATATTTCGACATAATTAATCGGTGGTTCTGACTCAACTGCCGCTTTGGTTCGAATCAAAGTTCTGGACCAATCAGAACTCCCGTTCTATCCAACATCATAAGAAACACAATGCCGAAGCGATATGAAAAGCCAGCGCTGATTGGACAATACATTTTCACCATAAATTCGTACCTAATGATGGCTGAATTTATACATGTACTTTATTTCCTCTCTTTTTCTAACATATGAACACGCGATAATTCAGTGCATTTAAAAACATACATATATTCATTTGCAAAATTACAGTAAAAAGACGTTATCAATATCAAAGCCGAAATGATACCGACGTGGCTTCGGGGACTGTATGGCTTTTATTCTCTTTACAAAAAAATCTTCAAACCTTGATATAGGTGACCGTTTGATTTGATCCAAAATATTTAGAACATTTGTTTGGGTATATACTTTGGTAATGCTTCCGGTGTCCAGTCCGAGTGCTATCCCGAACTCGCAACATGTCAACAATCGCCGAGTTCAGTATTCCGTGTACGTTATGTGTTTTGTGTTAATTCAACAGATCTGTTACGTTGTGGCCTAAACACACGGTCAAATTTTTCATCCAATTTTCTGAATATGCTCAATAAAGGCCTACATGCGAGTTTATAAATTGAAGCCACAATAGTTTCGGAATCTGAATTTCCAAAAATTGGATGAAAAATTGGATCGTGTGTATAGGCCATTAACTATGAATTCTGAACTCGATACAAACACCGGTTTTACACCAATGTTAGTTTCAAAAGATCTGTTAAATTTTGCTAAGCATCAGGCTAAATGTTACAGATCTGTAACGTAGACACAAGCAACTAACATGTTTCTTTCATGGAACGCTACGTAAGCTAAGGTTATTACTTATACGGTGACGTATTCTCCAATAACAGGTTCTTTGTAAATAGTGCCGTACTGTGCCCATGACATGTATGGATATAACTGCTCCGTTGGAGAATGTTTTGCGTTAGTCTACGTTCTCAATGAACGTAGTCAGATGTGAAGCCTGATTGGCCACTGCCCTTGAAACTCCTCCTCCCAGCCAGGCGCCGCTGACCTCCGCCTGGTATTGCCGCAATGACCAATGTCCATATTTGGACACGAGCTGTGGCTAAAAAAGGGGTAGTTATTATCCCCGGAATGGAATAATTAATTTTGAAGTACTTTTGCGCGCGTACAAACCATAGTAATGTAGCGAAAACGGCTGAGCGACAACGATGTCCGCGACAGGCAGTGAACCAGGAAGAGAAACATTTGTGGCGAGTGGCCGGCATTATCACCAGACGGCGCGGCGGTGACACATATTTGATCACCAATGCATGGAATGTTCACCGCAACAATTTTTTTGTAATAGTTTTGGCGCATTTTCGTCGGGTATCTGACACCTTTTAATTCTAAATGATGTCTCCCTTATGCCTAGGTCACATATCCACTCCGGGGCCCGTACGGCGAATGAAAACAGACATTTTGGCCAATTTCAGCCAATTTCGTACGGTGCCCGGCCGGTTCCCTCACGGTTGCCACGGGCACCGGACATTTTTCACCAGCCGAACGGGCGCCGCATTGATTAGCTGGCTGCTCCCAATTCTCTCGGCGTTTTCATCTGACCGGTAGGCCGTAGAAAGCCCGTAGAAGGTCCCAGTGTCCCCTACGGGTCCTGTGCGGGCTCCTGCCGGTGACCGGTATGGAATGTTCACCGCAACAATTTTTTTGTAATAGTTTTGGCGCATTTTCGTCGGGTATCTGACACCTTTTAATTCTAAATGATGTCTCCCTAATACAAATCGCGCGCCCTCCATGTACACGGTATACAAAGTCAACATGAGTCAGGTTGCCGTTTAGTCCGCAGACAATTATCAATAATTATTCATGAGGGCTTTAGCCGCCTTCCCCGATCACGGAAGGCGCGATTGGCCAGCCAATTAGCTGTGGAGCTGGGTTACGTTAGGCAAGGTAGTCGTATAGGTAATTACGTACTATACGTAGCGTTCACTGAAAGATTCCTATTAGATCTGTAAGTGTAACGTAGTCTTTTAACTTAATCTCAGCAACATCAAATATGTTAAGGGAATTCGCACATAACTTTTCTGTATGACAAGGTTTCATGTTGGAGTTTGCAGAAAAGAAATCAAGAAGTTTTCCTCTGCAGACACAGAACTTGGCAACTTCCATACTGCTATTCTGTAAAAATCATTAAAGGAGCACGGTATTGCCACTTTTTCTCGACAGCCGGCGCCACTGTGCCACTCTCCAACGCAGGGACCAACGACGTATTGGCGAGTTGACCCGATTTCCTCCGTACATTTTGTAATGCATTTTTGTAGTTCGTATTACTGCCGCTAGGTGGCTCCCTCTACGTCGGCAGTCAAATAACGCATTTGAGATCCAATACCGTGCTCCTTTAATACTAACCACTAGTGGTTACGGAGATGTTACCAACCTCGTCCCCAAGGGTTTTGTTCGCTCAGACAACCTCGGACCTAACTCGCTCACTAACCCCTGGAATCACTTTCTCAAATCATCAGAATCTGGTGATTTCACGGAAATTAGGCCATGGGCTGAGATCAGAAAACAGCCTAGATTTTGAGTTCCGTAGTCTGCACCTGGTAACTACTTTTTGACTTACCAGAAATATCAGTAATAGGTTGGGGAAACATTATATAATTGTTACCACTTGCGAAATTTGCCAGTTTTTGAAAAAAAATGCCTAAATTCAATATGGCGGCAAATCATGTACACCAATGTACAGGAAACTTTGTAATGGCTCAATTTAGACACCATAAATGTATTACAAACATATATAAATATGCCATTTATAAACTGAATAGGCATGTTTTTGGGTTGCTATGGCAACTCATTCTATGTGAATCCAATATGGCGGCCAATTATGTACACCAATGTACAGGAAACTTTGTAATGGCTCACTTTAGACACCATAAATGTATTATGAACATATATAAATATGCCAGTTACAAACTGAATAGGCATATTGTTGGGTTGCTATGGCAATCCATTGTATATGTCAATCCACATTTACCTCCGATAACCCAGACGCACCATTTTTCGCTATCCCGTTCCGCCGAGAAATCTTCCGAGAATGAGCTTTTTTCGTGTATGACGTCATCACTCTGTGCGTTGGTTTCCCCGATCCCGCTCTCGGTCTCCGTGAATCAGGCTCTGGTTTCCGGAGTGTCATCGAGAAATTATTTCTCCGCTTTTTCTCTCCAAAACATGCAAAATGGCTAATGTATGGGATACAATTGCGGTATGTAGCTTCGTGCAGATATGCACGTACTTTAGGTTGAGTGCTCGTTGAAAAATAAACCAATGAAAATGAAAAATGCAGTGCAGAAGCACAATGTATAGCCTAGGCCTACACCATGGCCATCATGCTACACCATGTACACACTCGGTACCGGTACACATTATAATTACGTTAGGGGGCCTACACCAAATGCATGCATCATGTCACACTTCCAGTTCGGCCGGTAGCCCTAGGCCTAGGCGGGCTACGCTCTAGGGCGTAGGCCTTGCCCAAACACTCACCCTTTCCTACATGATCGTGATGATTGATGCTTCACTCATGCACTGTACTAGGCCTAGGGCGCAGTCTCCTGGTGGNGGGGGGGGGGGCTTCGATATGGCGGCACTTTAGGCCTACCGGGTAGCATTATAAAGCATGTCTAGTTTTGATTGCATTGCAGGACCGAGAACCCCCAACCCCCAACCCCCAGGCATTGACAAGCTTTGCAAGTGGAGTGCTGGTAGGTAGGCCTAGCCTAGTTTGTTACACCTTGGCCAAGGCCGTACAACCATGATCAGTCAAAGACTTTGATGGGTCCAATCTTGGCCTGGGCCCTAACCCTAGGCCTATTTTGATGGCAATGCTATTCAAATGCCTAGGCCTAGCCCTTCATCATGTTCATTTGCGGGTGTCCCAGAAACTTTTTCTGTTGGCCTACTCAGTATTGCTGACCTAGGCCTACATGTTAAATCTTAGTAAATCATTTCATTTGCTCCTTTTTTTATTTTCAGAACCTGAAACTACCAGAAGATGTGTCAGCAGAGCGTGGAACCAGTAAAAATGACAAGCCTGATAAGACTGCATCAGGGTGTGTATTAATGCAACAATGTGTCTCCAGTAGGCCTTATGTTTGTGCATGGTTTGACCTGAATGCAAATTTCATTTTTTCTAACTCTTGAAGTTGCAGTAGCAGTGTGAAGTAAAAAAAATCATAAAAATCATAAAACTCATCTGTTGTTAATTTTTCTTTCAGTCAGAAGATGCTACGCTACAGCCCTGGGATGGATATAATTGTCTTGAAAGAGGTCCTTGCATTGAATCCATTTGAAGACTCGAGTAAATGGGATGAAATAACTAAGGCGATAATGCAGTGCTCACCAGAACCAGGCCAAATATCCTGGCCATCAATTCCCGATCAGTAAGGGAGAGAGTCGACAAATTATTGAAGGCATTCAATCCCATACTTAGGTTACTGATGATGCCCATTTCGATGACGATTATGCAACGACCTTGATGATCAGAGGTCAAGGTCAAGGTCAAACGTGGTAATTTGAAATATCTGTGCCTGTGGTAGAGGTAGAGGCATGATATCACCCATACTTAGGTTATTGAAGATGCCCTTTTCGATTATGCAACGACCTTGATGATCAGAGGTCAAGGTCAAGGTCAAACTTGATAATTTGAAATATCTCTGCCTGTGGTAGAGGTACAGGCAGAGGCATGATGTACCTTTGTTACCTAGTACCTTTATTGCCTAGTACCTTTTTGCCGAGTACCTTTTTACCTAGTACCTCTATTTCCTAGTACCTTTTTACCGGTACCTTTTTACCGTACCTTTTTATCTGACCTCTATCAACGTGCCTTGATCTCTATCAATGTACCATTCATGTACCGGTAGAAGCACCTGTACTATCGGGAACCATTCGACATTTACAATGTCATCTTGTTTGCTCCTTTTTTTTATTTTCAGAACCTGAAACTACCAGAAGATGTGTGAGCAGAGCGTGGAACCAGTAAAAATGACAAGCCTGATAAGACTGCATCAGGGTGTGTATTATTAATGCAACAATGTGTCTCCAGTAGGCCTTATGTTTGTGCATGGGTTGACCTGAATGCAAATTTCATTTTTTCTAACTCTTGAAGTTGCAGTAGCAGTGTGAAATAAAAATAATAATAAAAATCATAAAACTCATCTGTTGTTTATTTTTCTTTCAGTCAGAAGATGCTACGCTACAGCCCTGGGATGGATATAATTGTCTTGAAAGAGGTCCTTGCATTGAATCCATTTGAAGACTCGAGTAAATGGGATGAAATAACTAAGGCGTTAAATGCAGTGCTCACCAGAACCAGGCCAAATATCCTGGCCATCAATTCCCGATCAGTAAGGGAGAGAGTCGACAAATTATTGAAGGCATTCAAAACGGAGCAGATGGCAGCACTGAGAAGGTAATGTTTTGCAGACTTATTAATTATGTTTTATGATCAATTAAAGCGTTTGCCTCATGTGGTGCATTTCATGACTTGGGTGGTACAGAAGACCTCATCAGGTTTCTTTTAAAAAATTATTACTTACCTTGCAGTTGCACCCAAATTTTTCAGCACATTTTGAAACTACTGATTATAGTTTTAACTTATTCGAAGGGCTTGGAAGAAAACTGGCTTTCTCTTGCTTACAGATCTGGGACAGCAGAAGAATTCACAGAGCGAGAGATCCTTTTAACGGAAATAACACAGTTGAGGGATGAATCGGTGGTACAGAAGGCATCTGAGAGCAAAAGTGACGACAAAGACATCGTTAGGCAGGGGGAGGCCATCAGGAAACGTGCCATGGAAGGTATGGCCAAAAAAGGTATGTAGTGTTTGGCCTCAAGATCTTCAATGAAATCCTATGGACACATGTTGATGTTGGACGGTTTCTTCTTTTATAACATCCCACATGTCTCATGGCTTATTCTATTTCAGATGAATATACTCCAACTAAAAATGTAAAGAAGGTACAATGCTTGTCCGATTACGTTGAAATGAAAAGGTCTGAGCTTGATCTTAGAAGGGAAGAATTGGAACTAAAAAAGCAAGAATTTGTACTTGAAAAGGAGGAGAGACAGAGGAGGATGGACCTGGAAACAAAGGAGAAGGAGGGAATGTTTGAAATGATGAAAGCAATGATTGAGGGCCTGAAAAAATAGAGTTAAGCTCCATTCCATCACGTTTTGACCTGTTCCAGAAGAAACAGGATGGTGTTGCTCTAAAACTTGGCAGGTCGACATGGTCTGGTTGTTCATTTCTTTGTTTTTTTTTGTGAAACAAAAACAATTCTGAAAGGGGCCGAGGAAATAAGGTGTTCTGCGGTATGGCTGGGATCATTTCACTATTACTGCACAGATTTCAACCAAACTTGGTGTGGTAATAGTGGTGGGGCTAGGGGACCTTCTGGTACCACCCATCATTTTGTTATGTAATCCCTAGCAACAGCATAGCAACCTTATTGTTTTGCGGTGTTCCTGGGATCATTAAACTATTTCTGCACAGAATTATACCAAACCTTGTAGGATGATAATGGGGAGGCTAAGTTACGTCATCGTACCACTCATTATCCAATTATGTAATCCCTAGCAACAGCATAGCAACTCCATTGTTCTGCAGTATGCCTGGGATCATTTCAATATTACTGATTAGAATTCAACCAATCCTTGTAGGATGATAATGGGGAGGCTAAGCTACGTCATGGTACCTGTCATTATCCAATTATAATATGTAATCCCTAGCAACAGCATAGCAACTCCATTGTTCTGCGGTATGCCTGGGATCATTTCAATATTACTGATTAGATCTGAATACAATGAATACAAGTGGTATTTGTGAACAAACTGTTTTCCTGTCTAGGTCACAGTCTCATGTCAAAAATTCTATTTTTCAAGATGGCCACCAGGTGGCCACACGTGACGTTCGCTGGGACTGAAATTTTAGCAGGAATGTACAGGATACTTGCATAGATATTTAGACAACATTGAAACATCGTAACATTTACTACCGATGAGATATGGCCAAATTCAATTTTTCAAGATGGCCGCCTGGCAGCCATGTTGAAGTCCAATCGAACCGAAATTTGGCATATAAGTAGACGGTACCAAGACACATATTTAGGCACGGTTAAAGCATCCTAGCTACCCCTACTTATGAGGTGTTGGCCGAAGTCCATTTTTCAAGATGGCTCCCTGGCGGCCATATTTGACGTTGAATCTCACTGAAATTTACCATATATTTATATGGTACCTAGATACATATTTTGACAACGTTAAAACATCCTACCTACTCCTATATTTATAAAGTGTGAGTCAAAGTCCATTTTTCAAGATGGCTTCCTGGCGGCCATATTTGAAGTCCGATCGGGTTGAAATTTGGTGCATTTGTGCAGGGTGCCTAGATATATCTTCACACCAAATCACAACACTCTATGTCAAATAGCCATGAAATGTGCCACCAAAGAGTGAATTTTGAACTTTGACCTCTGTGACCTTGAAAAGTAGGTCAAATCAAAAACCCGGGATTTATGTGATGTAGTCTCATCAGAAGAACCCACCATAAAAGTTTCGTGGTTCTTGCTCGCAGCGTTCAGGAGATATGGTCAAAAGAAGGTTTTCACAAAGCGCCCCCTACAGGCCAGAGCGTACAAACAGCAGCGCTAAGTTTCGGTCCAGAGATAGTTTTTACCATATGGTACTTGTACACCAAATTTCAAGTTTGTAGCCCAAGCGGTTTAGAAACGTGCCACCCCTGTTAACGACGACGGATGACGGACGACGACGGACGACACACCATGGGAGAAGCTCACCTCACAGAGGTGAGCTAAAAAGGTATGTAGTTTGGCCTCAAGATATTCAATGAAATCCTATGGACACATGTTGATGTTGGACGGTTTCTTCTTTTATAACATCCCACATGTCTCATGGCATATTCTATTTCAGATGAATATACCCCAACTAAAAAGGTAAAGAAGGTACAATGCTTGTCCGATTACGTTGAAATGAAAAGGTCTGAGCTTGATCTTAGAAGGGAAGAATTGGAACTAAAAAAGCAAGAATTTGTACTTGAAAAGGAGGAGAGACAGAGGAGGATGGACCTGGAAAGAAAGGAGAAGGAGGGAATGTTTGAAATGATGAAAGCAATGATTGAGGGCCTGAAAAACAGAGTTAAGCTCCATTCCATCACGTTTTGACCTGTTCCAGAAGAAACAGGATGGTTTTGCTCTAAAACTTGGCAGGTCGACATGGTCTGGTTGTTCATTTCTTTGTTTTTTTTGTAAAACAAAAACAATTTTGAAATTTCACAAAATGCATACAACAGTGAAAGGAACAACCAGTCAAGTCTCAACCTGCCAAGTTCAGAGCAGCATGTCCTATTTTTTCTTGAACAGTTTACAGTCACAAAGTTACACTGCTGTATTGCAAATAAGTCGCTCAGTTGGCTATTTGTATTTATAATTTATTATTTTAATTATGTAAATTTTGTTATTCACGTTATAAAAAATAATTAAGATCTATTTTTGATGTTATACATACATTGTTAATGTTTTTGATTGTTGAAATACAAAAAAACTACATGTACAGGGTACAAATACTGTTGTATTGAGTGAGTTCAGTCTGCCTGGTGTCTTGTAAAGATAAAGTCATGCCAATGTAAGACTGGAGTGTTGGAGGTTCCATGTCAAAATAGGAGCCAGTCTGAGACCCATTGACACAAGTATGGAGATTGGTGAGAATCCCTGCCACTAGGTAATACTTAGCAACAGGTTGAAGGAAGACTTTGAGATTCTTTTTGAAATCCACAAAGGCCCAATATTTGAGAATCTTCCCAAACGACCATTCCACCGCTGTACGAACATCTGCCATAGCGGAATTGAAGTTTTATTGTTGCTGCGTCAGTCCAGCTGCTCCCACTCTGAACCACAGAGTCATGACTTTTAATTTATTGATTTATCGTCATTGACTCTGATGTATTATGGCCGCCATATTGCAGAGACTACTCACTTCCGGCGCAGTGCGGTAGAATTCACCGCTGTATCGCTGCGCAAGATGGCGCCCATAATACAGTCGAGATATGTACGGAGGCCCGTCGGAAATTGCCGAAGTACATACGAAGATGGCGTCGATTGCAGCTGCTCCATCTCGGAAGGGCGAAATCAACCAAGAACGTAACGGATACGCGGCATCTCCGTAGATGTAAAAATGCCCACCACCTTCCGTTCGTGGTAGTTCATCCAACTGTTCATCCTTCAACGGGACCCCACAGGTGTGCGATTATTCCATTGGGAAGCGTCAACGATTGGAATTTGATGGCGTGGACTCTTTTGTGGCTATTAAACACAGCCCTTTGAAATTGAATTGGTCGACATATCGGCCTAACCGTTCCGTCGATGAAGCCGATACAATCCTCCAGCGGTGCTCCACGTGCATGAATGACATCAGCATATGACCTCAGATGGTTAGCATCCATCCACGGCTGGTCAAGGCGATTTAGAAGATGGCCATGTCTTTGGTATATGACGTCGACTGTCTCGTTGATAGCAAGTGACAGGACTGACATAGGCCTACCAAACAGTTCTTCTAGATCTGTCAGGCGGTTGGGGTACGCGAAACGTCTGAGAGTCATGCAGAAGGAATCCTCTGCAAGTACGACGGACCGGTTTTCGCAGATTATTACCGGAGGCAGTTGCAGAAGTGTGACCAAATTTCTGATTTCATCTTTTCGAAATCTAAATTTATCCATGCATTGCGCATCGGTAAATCCATCAAGATTAAATCTTGTCCAGTTGATGTCGAAGGTCGGTAGTTTTTGGTTTACCAATAGATTATCAATCGCGAACTCGAGTAATTCCTCGTCGTCGTGTGACAGCGCCCAATCAACCAAATTTCCCGCCGACATCATGCATGTCACGACCACGTTTCTATTGGCAACGCCAGCGCTACCACCTGGCGGCAACAAAAAGAACTGAATTTCTCGGCGTCGGATATGCGAAAGCCAAATGACGTCGCGTCGTGACGCGAACGGAAACGGGAATAATTCTCGGCGGATCGGTTCTCGGAACGGGATAGCGAAAGGTCTCTATTAACTACTTTCAACGTCGAAAACATAAACGTATTGCTGAACTAGGCCCTGGTTTTTGTTTAGGCCTAAGTTTTAATTATTTTGAATACCGAAGCCGAAACTCCTCACAGCGCCACCTATCTTCATTCTTTCGACACTGAGTAAATGACTTCATTTCTCAACAAAACGCACCGAAATAAGGGTTTCCTGTGCCTGTCACCAACTGAATCGACATATGTTAGCACTCTTAGGCTAGTAATTTCTATAATAACAGATAAAAATGTGGTTTAGGGGTTGAAAGCGAATGTTTGATCGAGTCAGTTTCCCCCCATGCATCACTGTGTACAAAAATGTACAGACGGATACCGCTCGATTCAATATGTCAATTTGTGCTTGATCGGGCTATTACTTACCTGCATCATCCGTTCGTCCAGATGTGTTTCGCATATAATATCCATTTAGATTGTACAAGGTAAAATCCCTTAGTTGAACCACAAAATGACCAAATCTTAGCCGAACTGAGGGCACGCATGATGTTTACAAAAAACTGCAAACACACGTGCTTTATTTACTAATAATAGACACGATTGTGCGACATCACTTCCTTCTACTTCGGGCGACCAATCAAAGGCCGGAATTCAGCTATGAGACCAGGGTTTGTAAGCGTCAACCCAGAGCCCAGGAGCGCACAAACCCCTGGGTACGAGGTTGAGATGTTACACCGTCTTGAGTTCAGTTGAGTTGATTTGCTACATGCGTGGGCAGCCATTTTGTTTCCACTTCAAAAATGGTCGTCAATCCAAGTTGATTTTCAAACCTGTTTTGCAAGCTGTAGCCATTGAAATCGGTGATACATGTGCTGGAGGGCAAACTGCAGGTAGCCAACAGAGTCTACACTAGACTGACAAAAGAGGAGCTGGCCCGCCTGTCCGCTTGAATACACCCCCACTCCTGTCGCCAAAATTCCTAATCCACCATGTCACCATCCACTGCAGTAGCAGAAAATGCATTTCCTATCATTTGATTTAAGTCTTCACCTTTCTATGTTTTGCCTGTATAAAAATTCTCCATGCCTCGCCAAAAGTTAATTTAGAAGGGTTGAAAGTTAACGTTTTGTAATCCAAGTTCAAGTGCTGTTTCTCAGCCCTAAAGCCCTAATGCACTCTGCTGGGGTCCTCCCTATGTGTCCCGGGTCATTTGTGTCCCGGAGTCGTAGAATGTCATGCCCCCCGATATGAGATGCCCCACAACAATAGATTCTGACGGATTAAGGGTCAGCCGGGCACTGACAAACAGAACTTCTGTTACCAGATGTCCCCTGAACAAAAGAAGCGGGCATCTGATACTTGGGGCATTACATTCTATGACACATGGTTCTATGCGTCCCTAAAGACACTTATTTGTATGCAGGGTTCTATGTGTCCCCGGTTCCATGGGTCTGTCTCAGTTATGATTGGCCTTGTCGCCATTTTAATCTCAACTGGAGTCGACCAACTCTTATATTAATCATCATGGATAATGTATGTAAAACTAAAATAAATCAGCGTTAGCATTAATGAATTGTGGGCATTCCTTTGGTAGCTTCATAGTCCACCAGTATGGTCAGGGGGCTTCCAGGGCCGTAGCTAGCTTTTTTTCGCTAGGGGGCATTTTAAGCAAACGAGCTGCACGGACGTAGGCTTGGCCTTCGAGCACCACAGGGGCCTGTTTTGCGGGGGGTCTGGCGTCCCCCCCCCCCAGACAAATTTTGAAAATTAGAAGCTCTGAGATGCGATTTGAGGTCAATTTCCTGCACTCTGAGACACGAACAATTCTGATCTTTTATCCCATTTGATTTTGCTGAATTTTTTTTTTCAACAATTGGCCTGGAGGGGGGCATTTGCCCCCCCCCCGTCCCTATGCTAGCTACGGGCCTGGCTTCCAAATTCTTAATCCACATGATGCTTCTAACAGTTAGGCCTATAATACATGTCAAAATTCATAATGATTTTGGCCATTGACTATTCACCAGTTTTTTCTTCCTTCAGCATCACCGTAGCTCCTGCATTTTGGAAAATTAAAAGTCTAATTATTTTTTACAAAAAAACCACTTAATGGACTCTATCACTCCAAAACAGTGCAGCACCTGACGGGGCAGCGTCACGACGTCCCGCACACCATTTCTGAACTACATGACATGACTCGAAAAAAAAATGTCGTTGTTTCAGCGACCATGAAACAATTTGATTTTTTTGTCTCACGTCAAGACATCATGCAGTGACCTGCGGGACGTCATGACGTTTACCCCATCAGGTGCTGCACTCTTTTGGAGTGATATCCTGTATTGTTGGTATGTATTGAATATGAGTAATGGTTTGTTATGATTTTTAATTATTCCGCCATCTTTTCCATATTTTATCTTTAGTTGTACAAGGGCCACAAATGCCTCGGCTTCGGCCCTTTTTAAGTTATATTTGTAAAACTTTATGTGTAAAACTTTATGTTTGAAATAAAATCAATACAATACAATACAATACAGTAATGATTTGTGGATAGATGGGCCGTGGAACTAATGTTTTTCATAGTGGAATTTGTACATTAACGCTAACTGTGATTTATTTTAGTTAATAATACTTTATCCAATATTGCCTTCTTCCGCATTCCATTGGGTCGCACTTATGGCCTACAAATGATCCACTTTTTCATCCAATTTTCTGAATATGCTCAATAAAAGCAAGTGCAACTTGCAAGTAATGCGAGTTTATACATTAAAGCCCCAATACGCCCAGAATCTGAATTTCCAAAAAGTTGGATGAAAAATTGGATCGTGTGTATAGGCCATTCGATGTTGCCGGATGAAGAAGAACTGACCCAATACTGACCAAGTAATTCTGACAAAACTTACAAAAGGTGGTGCTGCATGCATGCATACTTACATATGACATTAACAAAGGCTGTTGATTGGACCTCCTTCATGATACCCGGTACTTCTGCGTGACAGGTATACCCCCCTGCATCTCGTGCGGAGACGGCGGAGATGTTGAGATTTCCCTGGCCGTAAAGATGTCCGCGAACTGGGTGGCCATCTAGTGGTGAAGAGAGGTACTAATCATTAGTTAAGAATAGTGCAAAAATGTGGGTTTTTGTAAAGTAAGAAATGAAACGAAACCAGAAATGAAAAAAAAACAAAACCAGAAATGAAATCTGGTAGGAAGCAATGTCTTTCACCTTAGAGGCCCGACTTCTATTTCAATTTCTATACTTGTATCTCCTTTATGTGACCCCTCGCATAACATAAAACTGTTTGGGTTCGGAGATTGTTTGGACTACTCGCAAGGTACTGATGGACGCCTCGTTTAAACATGGGCCATTGAACCATCTTTTTAGATGGGGATTTGGCCTAGTGGTTTAAGGCGTGCTGGCGATTGATGCCTCATGCGAGGGTCCGTGGGTTCGATTCTGGTAGGAAGCAATGTCTTTCACCTCAGAAACTCGATTTCTATTTCATATTCTATACTTGTATCTCCTTTATTTGTGACCCCTCGCATAACATAAAATTGTTTGGGTTAGGAGATTGTTTGGACTACTCGCAGGGTACTGATGGACGCCTCATTTAAACATGGGCCATTGAACCATCTTTTTAGATGGGGATTTGGCCTAGTGGTTTAAGGCGTGCTGCCCCTTAGTGATGGCGATTGATGCCTCATGCGAGGGTCCGTGGGTTCGATTCTGGTAGGAAGCAATGTCTTTCACCTTAGAAACTCGATTTCTATTTCATATTCTATACTTGTATCGCCATTATTTGTGACCCCTTGCATAACATAAAATTGTTTGGGTTAGGAGATTGTTTGGACTACTCGCAGGGTACTGATGGACGCCTCGTTTAAACATGGACCATTGAACCATCTTTTTAAATGGAGATTCGGCCTAGTGGTTTAAGGCGTGCTGCCCCTTAGTGCTGGCGATTGATGCCTCATGCGATTCTGAGAGGAAGCAATATCTTTCACCTCAGAAACTCGATTTCTATTTCATATTGCAAACCATAGTGCAAATTCAAGAGTGTGCCTTGTTGGTCAGTTATTCAGCGGGTGAAAGTGCTAGCCACGAATAAACAATATTGCGGCCATTTTCCAAAACGGCCGCCAAACGGGCCTCTTTTTTATGATTTTGCTCAAAAACCATAGTTAAAATTGTGATATAAACTTGAAAGTTCTGGCAGTTCTGGCCGGGTTTAACACAGGAAATATTTTTTTCCAAATCTTGGTTGACAATGGTTCTTCGTCTTCACGCATTCCGTCGCTGCCGGACACAGCCGCAAAGACGGGTTGTGACACATCACACGTAGGCTACCGGTACGATACTCGGCGGCCTCGGTCAACAATGTTTTCTCGGGATGACATTTCGGTCTGTCCCCACCATGGCGGGCGCCATTTTCTTATTATTATCTATTGAACCTACCTGAACCATATAACATTTTCAATGTCATCTTGTTTAATCATTGTGTTCACTTTATGATGTATGTTGCACTGGTCTGGCCCTTTGCCCATGTTGAAGTTAGGGTGAACTAGAAATTGGCTACTGAGCCAATTTGAAGACCGCCCTTAGAAATTAGGCAAAGTTGACTGATCGAGAATTACTGAGTGGCAATGTAGAAAGTTCGGTCGATGGGCAAGGTTATACAGTCTCGTGCAACCAGCCCCTCGGTCATACTCCGAGGTTGTCAGTGGAAATTTATTTGAAATTGCAAGAGTCTGGTGGCATGAGACTAAAGGTTATAGAGTTATCTTTACAAGACACCAGGCAGACTGAACTCACTCAATACAACAGTATTTGTACCCTGTAGTTTTTTTGTATTTCAACAATCAAAAACATTAACAATGTATGTATAACATCAAAAATAGATCTTAATTATTTTTAATAACGTGAATAACAAAATTTACATAATTAAAATAATAAATTATAAATAAAATAGCCAACTGAGCGACTTATTTGCAATACAGCAGTGTAACTTTGTGACTGTAAACTGTTCAAGAAAAAATAGGACATGCTGCTCTGAACTTGGCAGGTTGAGACTTGACTAGTTGTTCCTTTCACTGTTGTATGCATTTTGTGAAATTTCAGAATTGTTTTTGTTTCACAAAAAAAACAAAGAAATGAACAACCAGACCATGTCGACCTGCCAAGTTTTAGAGCAAAACCATCATGTTTCTTCTGGAACAGGTCAAAACGTGATGGAATGGAGCTTAACTCTGTTTTTCAGGCCCTCAATCATTGCTTTCATCATTTCAAACATTCNGTCGAAGAAGGTTTAGTTTGCGAACAATGTTTGAAGATGATGTCTTCATCTTCGGGCATCAAGGATGGTGGAGCTAGATACATGTGATATCACATACATTGTCATTGGCCCCTTTCATTGTGTCCTGAGACTTGAAATATTACAGAAATCACCTTGCAGGAAGTTGTGATTATGGTATGATTGTGACAGTCTCTCATGTGTTGCTTCTATTGGCAAATTACTTTCTAACAGCATCAAGTTCTAGGACACTTAATATCAAGATGGATCTTTTTGTGCATTCGTTTTAGACATTCTGTAAAGAGAAAAGGAAAATGGTTGCGAGTATGAGGCAATAAATATCAATAAGTTAGCCTATGGCTTTCTTTGATGTAGGCCTACACACAGAGTACAGATGTACTAGTATTGGCACTCTGACGTTCTTTCATCAGTCTTTTAGTGGTGGTCTGCATCAAGAGCAAAATGGTGTGAGAACACTCTGCTTTAAGCGAATTACTTGTTTTGACATGTCTCGCGGGTGCGCGCGTGAATAAACGGGAAAAAACGGGAGTAGGCCTACCACGAAAACTGTTCTACCGTGAAAACTGATCACTCCATCATACAGCACAGGCCTGTAGGCCTATTAATTGTAGGCCGAAGGGCCAAGGCACAGCCGTAGGCCTATGCATTATAATGCGGCCTAGCATGCCTACACCGATACTAGTATAGGCCTAGGCCTAGGCTAGGCAGGCCAACACACTATATGACAGTCAGATTTTCTGATAAGGGCCTACGAAATTTAGCCTATTTTAGGAATTAGGCCCCTTCCTTACCTTGCTTTTCTGATTCAAAATTCAGCAGTTCAGTATCAGTGCAGTGCAGTGCAGTGACAGTCATGACAGTGTACACACACTACTAGGCCTAGTAGTACACAGTAGCCTAGTTGGCAGGGCCGAGGGCCTAGGCCTAGGCCTAGTAGGCCTAGTGGTGTTACCGATTCACGATTCATGTGATTCATTCACCTGTGGCGGCCCCATCCCATGCTCATGCATCAAGCATGTTAAACAAGACGCATTCATTCATCATGTGCATGCACGTGTATAGGCTAGGCCTAAATGTGTGTAGGCCTACGGTACTCATGTACTGTCATGGCCTGCTTGCCATGCATGAACAGGAAGTTCGGTCGCATCAACGGTCTTTATTCAACAATACCGTGTCGATGAGTGCCGTAAAAACTTCTTGATTGAAACTCGGATATGCATACCTATCTCGTACTAAAGATTCAAAATGAATACTTGGCAATAATGTCGACAATTTTCAATTAATCGGCAAACAAACATCATTCGCACATGGAACAGCGGAAGACGTAACTGGTATCACTACTGCGCATGATCGAAAAACGCGCTCGAGTCAGCCCGATCCATGGATCGAACGCAGAATCAGAATCAAAATCAGAATAAAGTTTATTGTACGATTACGCATGCGAGTCAATCCGGGTATGGAACGATGATGACGTACCAGGGGACTTGAACAAACACGTGACCTGCGCTGGATTCTATTTTGGGCAATCGGGGATTCCCACACCGGCGGGCTGTGTTTAGTTTTTGTCGAAAAGGTCGCCAAATACGGGCCAAATGATTACGGATTGAGCCAGTTAACGAACTTGACCTGTATTTTGGATTTATTTACATATCCTGTAAGTCTTAAGCTGATATATCGCCTAATTCTTAAGTTATCGCTCGGAAACCAAATGTTGCCACAGACATTCAGAGAAAATCTGGTCCAGTAAAACCAATGAAGACCGCCACCTATGAGGTGGTGGCGGTCTTAATTA
>NMRB01000803.1:0-15888 GCA_002633025.1 Notospermus geniculatus | reverse complement strand
TTCCTGTCGCAAATTTACCTCTCCAAAATCATTATTTCTTGGCGTATTTTAAAATTTAAAAGAAGTATTTGATATAGAAAAGAATTTGCAGTTCGACTGTATGACTTTGAGAAGTGCCCCGATTTTATTTTCATGATTTGTTGCTTTTAGCCAAGTTAAAGAGAGAGCACTTGTGTTGACTATGTAAACAACCCAGCCCACAAATCCGCCGTTAATTATACCCCGATTTGCGCCGCAGATCGGGGTATGAACGGCATTTTGCTCCTAAGGCAAGAGATCGTAATGCGCAATCTTAATACCAAAGATAATGTGTTGAAACTTTCACATTTTATAAGCATAGCCACGGAACAGTATTGAGTAGAGTATGAGTAGCTTGTGATGGCCTCCTCCGTACTTAGCAGGGCCAATAATGCTGTAGCGTCGGCCCTGACGGAAAAATGAAATACAAACAGTATTGAGTGAATTTCCACTGGGTTATAATGAATAGTTATTGAGAAATAGAAATTTGAAGTTCGGGACGGGTTTTTCATATCTTATTGGATCCCGGAATCACACATTTGTGGTGCCCCTCCTGGGTTGATGAAATGATAGGGAGTTAACCAAGCAAAACAGATGTAGACATGAAATGGCCACAGAGTGACTTTTATTGCGACTTAAGATTATAAGATGAGCAGCCAAACTGCAGAATAATAATTAGAAGATGGCTGCATACAGATGCAAGTGCCCGAAAAGGGCGGAGAGTGGGGCGAAAACCGCCAACCGACAATCAACAATACGCTTATATGTTACATAGAATATGACATATACAAAATATACACTAGTCATTTTACATTCCCTTAGCCTAACTACTTGGGCTGGGAGGGAGGGCAAAAAGTTTAGGGTCTTGCTTGGATGGAAGTTATAGATTGAATGATGACCCCCCTGGAGCCCAGGGCCTGAGAGTTTGGTCAAACCGCACCGTGATTGGTTGTTAGGGCCAAACACTCAGGGAGTCAATGCATAATTAGCGTTAACAGTTACAGAACCCCAGGTGGTGTTATGCAGACTAATTAAACACATGTGATTATCCGGAACTGAAGAACAAGGGCCCTTTGTGCGGCCCTAGAGGACAACGGCCCTTTGAGGGGTCCACAAAAGGATTTATTCCAGGGAAACCTGACAGAAATCTCCTTTTTACAATGATTTTTAAATTGAGTGATACGGTGCTAATACCAAAGGTATCAATGTAAAAATTTCACACGTGAAACAAAACATCTTTACATTATACGGTACCAAATTTCATTGAATTATAATAGACAATAGGAGCTGTCAGCGAGTTGACCACTAGGTGTCACTACCGCCCAATTCAATGCATCTAGCGGACCCAGTCATTATTGATCGAGCAGCAATCACGTAGATTTTCCTGTACATTGGTCCGGTAAGACTTTGCTGCCATCTGTTAGCAATATGCGCGGCTGACTGCTCCTATTGTTGAGAAATCAAGATTTGAAATTCGATGCGTTTTTTTGCCCACATTATATGAACTGCGCCATATAAATACCGTATTACTATTATTATTTATATAAATTCTCCCCTCTCAGGCCCGTAGCTAGCATAGGGACAAGGGGCAAATCCCCCTCCAGGCAAATTGTGCAAAAACATTTTTTCAGCAAAACCAAATGGGATAAAAGATCATTACTGTTCGTGTCTCAGAGTGCAGGAGCTTGACCTGAAACCGCATCTCAGAATTTCTAATTTTCAATTTTTTCTGTGGGAGGTCCCTAGACCCCCCCCCCAAACCGGCCCCTTCGGCGCCGATGACGAAGCCCACGTTCTTTGAGCTCATCTGCTTAAAATGCCCCCAGCGAAAAAAAGCTAGCAACGGCCCTGCCTCTGCACGTCATCGAAAGACTTCAAAAAGTGTGGTCTGCAACCGTGACCGTCTCTTGTGTACGGCAATGGAAGGGTCATCACTGAACATTGAGCGCCGTGCTTCTATAAAGCACTTGCGATTTTTCGTGCGATTTTCCAGGCTACCGGCCTTGCGACCACAGAAGCGACTGAATATATTTTTATTTTTTTTTAAAGTTTTTGTTGACTCGTTTGCGACAAATGCTTCCTTGGAAGATCAGTGATGTCATCACTGATCAACCTCAAAGGTAATTATCGCATGCGACGTAGTAGTCGCATCGGTAGTCGCCCCCATTTTAGTCGCACGTGTGCGCCGCCCTTAAACCGAACTGGTCGTGCCAGTCAAGGTGTCTGTCGGTGAATAGAGAAATCAAACGCCGCCATCTTGAATCAATTACAGCACTCGCATCGGGAATTTATTGTCTACTACGAGCATATTTTTGCGCAACTGCGGTAGCTTTGCTGTCTTCGAGCATTTAGAACACGATCAACTGTAAATATACGGTAGGCGTTTATACAATACAACATTTATAATTTTGAAATATGTGACCCGCTCTGGCAAACGCAGTCGCATGTCGCTCAGAAGTTGAGCCTAAATAAGATGAGACCAGGAGCGAATGGAAGAAATAGATTATTTCATATTTCATAATAGCCAGACAGTACTGAAACTGACAAACATTTGGTCTCAACCTGCCAAGCTAAGAGCGTCATGCAACTGGTTTTGCCAGAGCGGGTCACATACACACAGAAAAAAAATTCCGGCTCATGTTGAATACTTTGGATTACTCATCGGTCATTTTGTCCGTGAGATGTGTAGAAAGGTACTCATCGGGCCAAGGAGCTGCATTTGGAGTTCCTTGCTACTCGATATGAGGACCTTTCTACTCGCTATGAGTACCTTTCTATTCAATATGAGGACCTTTCTACTCGCTATGAGTACCATTCTACTCAATATGAGTACCTTTCTACTCATCTCAGGGATAAATTGAGTACCCCGAAAGTACTCAGTATGATTAGATTTTTTTCAGTGCATGCATGTATATATTGTGAATTTCGTGGCCCACGAAATTATTCTAAGCGTCATTTTTTACTGCCGCGACTAATTCCATTTAAGGGTGCATACAGCAGCGATTTTGGTGAACACAACTACTTGCCTTCTGCGCATACATCCGGGAATCTGCACGTCGAAAACATTCTTTCTTTTCCAAGCATTTTCCTTTCCTTTTGTCCATTTGACAAATAAACCTGACGACATCGGCCATGACAACGACCGTCGAACATCTTATTGTCAAACAAATTGCAGCGCATGCCAGCACTGACGTCACCTCCTCAAATTCGATGTCGGGTTTCTTGATAATCCAGTCTCGTCTCAACAAGTCAAAGTTCTCGCTCTTCATCATGCTTGTTATGGGTTCTGCCATACCTGACCAATATACAGTAGACTCTGGGCCAGGTCAAGTAAATCATGCGCCAAGGTCACATGGGAGTTCTTAATAAAATCGCCGTGTCTATGGTTTGGTGTGGATTGTGAGGGCGTCGTTGATATTATTATCGAAGTGAGTGTCATTTGCAAGTGTGTTAGGGGCAGATATTAGGATAAATATGCCATTTCATCGATTTGCATGAATCTGGCTATTCTGGGCGCATTGATACAGAGGCCTATTTTTCGTGCGACTTCAAGTGGAAGCAGAGGCGAAACTCGCGTCTTTCACGTCTCGCGAGATTTCTCGAGACACAAACAAGAATGTTTTTAACCTCTCTAACAAATGTTTAATGTCCTTCCTAGAGCTGTGTGAAATTTCATTAAAATTGATTATTTCCTTCGGGTAGATATTGCGGTACGGTTCGGCCCCAAATGTACACGAAATGTACAGGCGGCGTATTACTGTACTTAGCCCGACTGGGAAAGCAAGATGCAAAATCAGCAACTAGCGTACCGACAACAACAACAGATATGAATGAGTTCAGCCAATCAGAAAGTGCGTCTTGAACGGCCGTCGGCTGTTCGTTGCAAGATGCCAAATCAGCTGATTACACCGGAACAGTACTGTATGACAGCAATTATTGCTGTCTGACAGCAATAATTGACTATCTGACAGCAAACTTTCGATAGAAAAACTGTCACGTGGAGCGGCGCCTTTAGGGCATATACATGTATTATGAAATTTATCTTTCGTTTCCATTTCGTAGATATTATAAAGTGGAAATTCAATGAAATGGTCCATGGACCATGTGCTCACCGGGTTGGACATAATAGTCTAATGACAGAGGGAACATATCATGTGCAATCTGGGTCAAGTCAATCCCATGTAGGACTTTGATGATTTTTGGGTTATGCCACCTGGCGGCCATACTGGATGTCCAATCGGGCTGAATCTGCAGGGGGCCACATAGCACATTGGAGCGCTTTGGGTCAAGTCATTCAGCACTTTGATGACTTTGATGATTTTTGGGTTACGCCACCTGGCGGCCATATTGGATGTCCGATCGGGCCAAAACTTCACATGCACATAAAGGTCATCTGCAGGGGGCCACATAACACATTGGAGCACTTTGGGTTAAGGCGTTTCTGAGTTGCAGCACTTTGATGATTTTTGGGTTACGCCACCTGGTGGCCATGTTTGAAGTCAAATCGGGCCGAAATTTGATGTGCATGTAAAGGTCATCTAGAGGGAGGTACCGGTAAGTAACAAATTTGAGCACTCTGCATCAAGCCGTTCCCGAGTAATAACACTTACTTGATTTTCAGGTTACGCCACCTGGCGGCCATACTGGATGTCCAATCGGGCCAAAACTCGGTATTTTTTAAGGTACCCCTCCAATGCATGTATATGCAAGATATGAAGTCGCTCAGTGAAATAATAAACTGTGGCAGGTTCGTCACTTTTGTCGAACTTTGACCTCTGTGACCTTGAAAAGTAGGTCAAATCAAAAACCCGTTACATATGTTATGTATCCTTTTTAGCTACACCTATGATAAAAATTTGGAGATGATCTAGTCATTAGTTCAGGAATTATTGCACTTTTTGTGTTTTGGGTTTCCGCCACCTGGTGGCAAAGTTGAGAGTCGAGTCGGACCGAAACTTGGTGTCCTGGGTCATATGACCTAGGGGCATGTATGTACCAAGTTTCAGATCAATAGCTCCAGCGGTTACGAAACGTGCCCTGCTAACGGCCAACGACGGACGACGACGGACGACGGACGCTGCACCATCGTAAGAGCTCACCCCGGTGAGCTAAAAATTCAAGATACACCATAACTCTCTTGGGCCCGTATTTTAGAAGCCTCCTTAACTCTAAGGTCCACTTTAAGCTTTTGTATTCTGCCCTGCAAACAATAGCTAAAGGTAAACCTTAAAGTTAAGGAAGCTTCTAGAATACGGCCCTCGGTCTTACATGATACGCGCACTGGCCGCAGGAATGTTTGTGGTACTAAACATCTTCTGAAATACATTACGTCATGGAAATGAAGTTGAATTTCGTATTTCGTACTTCAAGTTTCGTCAGATTTGCGAAACCTCACTAATATTAAATTCGTGACTTGTGAATGCAGTTTATCGGGATAACGTAATCAAAGACTCATAACGCGCCATTGTGGCATACTCCACGCAGCGTTGAAAGTTTTTGACGAAAATTGGACGAAAATTTTAACACTGCCATCGATGCTAGATCGCCATCTTGAAATCCTGACGTCATCGTCGGTGGCTGGTCTATCACGTGACGCGAACTTCTTTTTCAAAATGGTATTATTTGCAGAAAACAGTATTTATCTTGTCGAAAATGAAACAGAATAACTTTATTATTACTTTATATCTACTCCACCGATGTTTGTATCACTCTATACCTTTATACACCTATCTTCAAGCGTAGAAAACGAGTAATGGGGTGACCGCTTAACAAATAGAAGAATTTCTTCTGTTCACTCCGCGCACGCACTACTTTTCAAGATGGAAACCTAGCGCCGATACTAGTAGTGATATTCTCCGATATCGCCACCTAGCGTCAAGTTTGCTATTGTGGCTGAGCGAGTGGTATCTGGAGACATTCTGTTGTAAATGAGTTCTCATATTTATTCAACTGTCTGCAAAGCTTTGCTTGGCACCGCGTTAAGGGTTATGAAAAGTGGCTGGAAATCTCGAATTTTTGACGCAAAAAATCTGACTAATTGCACACAAAATTGACAAAATAAGGCTCGGAGGCCCTTCTTCTGTTGCTTCCCGAGGAGCCCCGAGACTTTTTTCTCAATTTTGTGTGCAGTTAGTCAGATTTTTGCGTCAAAATTTCGAGATTTCGAGTCACTTTGCATAACCCTAAACGTTACTTTCAACTCGGAGGAGCCCAAAGTCAACTATTGCTATAGACGGCTCTCAAAACGATGATGATGATGATGACATTCCCCGGTCTGTTCTGTGCCAATACGTGGTTCGTCATCGTAGTCTACAGAGAGTAGGGAGGTTTCGCAAATCTGGCGAAAAATGAAGTGCGAAATTTTATTACAAAAATGGACTTCATTTCCATGACGTAATGTATTTCAGGAGATGGTTGGTATCACAATATCGCCTGCTGCAAGAGCGTCTTTTGGCGTATGACGTTAAACCGTTACAGTTACGGCGTATAGGCTATTAAACTTGGAAATTCATCTTTCGTTTCCACTTCGTATGAACATGTACGAAGTGCAGATATATAAAAACAAGATGCAGCATACGTCTTTCGGTTTTACAATCTATACAGGTATTATAATTGACGGTGGGACTTTAAGTTTGACCGCTAACTCCTCCGTGGTTTCTGATCGAAATGGCACCATTTTCACAGGGAATGTTGAGAATGACATGGGGGTGGTCCGTAAGTGGGTGACATTAGGGAGGTTCAGATAACGTTCCGAGTCTCGACTCCGACTCCAGAGGACTCCTTTTTTGGGAACTACGTCATCAAATACAACGGGGTTTTCCAAAGCAATGGTGTTTTCTCATTCACTAGAACGAATAGAACCCGCCTGGGTGGTAAATTTATCTCTGACTTGAAAAACCCGAATTTTAGTAACTCGGAGTCAGAGCGGGAGTCGGAGTCGGACCAGATCTGAACCTCACTATTATATTTTTGTACCCCATAGCGAATAAAATGCATGAAGAAACTTCCAATGATTTACAGTGCCCACTAGCCTGGTTTCGCTGGCCACCGTTTAGACGACGCAACGCCACCTAAACGGTGGCAGACGGAACCAGGCTACAATGCCCATCAATATTTTCTTCAACCATGCAGGGTAATTAGAAAACAGGAACTGCAACACAAAAACTGCTGCCATCTGCTTCCCATAGGCCTAAATAGTTACCCAAGGGGAGTTGGCCCCCTCCAAACATATTCCCCCCACACAGACGCTCACCAAAAAGCCATCCTCTGGCCACATGCATCCTGTGAATAATATGTGCTCGCCACGGGTATCATGCTAGTACATGCTAAAGGACGCACCAGCAGCAGGGATATTTGTGGTACCAACCATCTTCAGAAATACATTATGTCCTGGAAATGAAGTTGAATTTCGTATTTCGTACTTCGTTTTCCGTTAGAGTTGCGAAACTTCCCTAATAACGGTGTTGCATCCACCTTACTGGAACCAGCATCAAAATTTGAGGACGGAGATTAAAGCTTGGTTTAAGTCTATACGTGATCTGATTGTGCCATCGTGCGAACAATACAACACTGTTAAAAATATCTGTAAATTTACAGCAGTATCTGTAAATTTATAGCAGAATTTTCACTGCATGGTTGCTGTAAAATTCATTTTACTGCAAACTGCTGTAAAAATTTTGCCGTTACAAATTTTTACAGCAAATACTGGCAGCAGAGTAACACAGCACTTTTCTGTATTTTGACAGCACCCGTTTGCTGTATTTTGACAGCAAAATGGTATAAATTCTGCAAAAAATGCTGTCTTTAAAACTGAGAAACTGTAATCTTGCTGTTAAATTCCAGCAAAAAAAACAGCAGTTCGCAGTAAAATGAATTTTACAGCAACCATGCAGTGAAAATTCTGCTGTAAATTTACAGATACTACAGATATTTTTAACAGTGAATAAAAACGGAAAAAGAACATTTGCGTCTGACGAGCGGAATGAGTAAGTGAAGTGGAAACCAGCCGAGAACTTGAAAAATGCATCAGGCCTTCTGCATGTTTTCAACTCGGGGGCTTCATGCTGTATAATCCAGCCGCCGATTTCAAATCATAGTTATTTAAAAGCCTTTTGTCAGTGTATTGTTATTGATGAATACATGTTTAAAGAACACCACAAAAGTCGTTAGCAAAATATTGATCTGGATCATCATTCGTACAAGCCTTCATGTGAAGTTAGTACAGCAAACAAATTGCTATGGTGGAGCATGGGGGGCACCTCATGTACCATTTTAGAATTACTAAATAGACTGATAGGAGGAGGGTTAAACCCGGAAAAAATTAAAGCGTAAATGAAACATGTGTCACTATGTCTGTTGAAGACTCCTCAATCACATAGTAATAATCCCTATCAATCCCACTTGGGGAAAAAATTTACACGCTTTTTTTGGCTCCAAGAGCTGAATTTTGTACAGGAGAATGAGACCCGATGTACAACTAACTTTTGAACGGTTAGATTTACACCCATAAAGGGCCGATTTAATAGACGTTGGCTAAGCTAACCATTGGTTTCACCAAAAATAGATAGGCGTGCGAAAAATGTACAACTTAATTTTTCACCAAAAAGCCCCGTTTTCTAAGCTCTGTATAGCGCTTACTATCCATCCAAACAGGGCTTTTTGATAAAAATTTAGTTGCACACTTTTCACATGCCTATCTATTTTTGGTGGAACCAATGGTTAGCTTAGCCAACGTCTATTAAATCGTCCCTAAATGTATTACAAACAGATAGAAACACGGTGCATGTTAATCGAAAAAACATGTTTTTTGTAGTTTTTAACTACATGTAGTTACGAAATTGGAAATGGCATTTTTATGTATTTTGACCCATTCTGTATTATTTTACAAGAACGTCATTTCTTATTACATAAAACAATTAAAAACATGCTTGTCTGCTTCTAAGGTGCCATATGGGGTGTAGATCTAAATCCAACCGTTCATAAGTTAGGTGTACATCGGTTCCCATTTTCCTGTACAAAGCTCTGTTCTTGGGTCCAATGATAAAGTCAGTTCCAAAAATTCAAACCTTAATAAAATGTTTTCCCCAAACGGGATTGATGGGGATTTTCAGTATGCGATTTCTCACAGTCATATGCATAAAATGAAAAAAAATCGTTCACCCCTTTTTTCCAGGTTTTGGGACAAGATTGGTCTCTCCTACTAGTCTAAAGGCCCGTTTCCACTATAGCGGATTCCGCCGCGTCTTGCGGCAAGCGGAGCGTTTTTCACAGGCATTGGAATAATCAATAGGCCATGTAGGCCTATTGTTAAACCGTCGACGGATTATACAAAGCCCTGTGAAAACCGCACCGCTCGCCGTAAACCGCCGCGGAATACGCTATAGTGGAAACGGGCCTTTATCCGCATTCACTGTCTGGCTCGTAAATAGATCAGGGCAGTGGCGCTGGGAGACGTCCATTTTTTCGTTTTTTTAACTGCAAAATCAGCAGTCAAGGTCGAGGTCATTGCTGATTGAACGAACATGTTTCATCGGACTCACTCGACCTCCTCAGTTTAACATGATAAAGTATATAAAGTCAATTTCCAGAATATTTAGCAAATTTTCGACCCCAACCGGGGTCTTCTTCAGGCTGGAACTTTACAATCCGAAACTCAGTTTAACACTGCGAAACTATATACTCTAGTTTCGTTCTTCTAAGGTTACTTTACTGAACACCCATATGACCGCCTACCCTATTGACTATGCATGGCAAAATAAAGAGCTGTAACGCAAGACTCACTCATTGGTCAGTGATGTTGAATAGAATCAATAAATTCTTTGTATGGTCTATACTGTGGGCTAGGCCTAACGTACAGCATGAATATCTGAAGTAACCTTAGAAGAACGAAACTAGAGTATATACAAACGTATCAGACTGGGCCGTCACACTGTTCCGTGGTTGATACGTGCACGTGACTTTGTCGCGCCAAACCGCGCAATGACTGTACAAAATACAATATTTTTTTTGGCACAAAACACCTACAATCCTGCGTGGAGGGGATGGAAACTTCTCACCGTAAACTTCTACAATTTTTGTCAATAAACAAGCAAGAATTCACTGTGCCATACTCACGTTTAACGATTTTACAGGCAATTTTAGACCGAAATTTACCTCGACAGCCCTAATGGCAGGCCTTGTTACAACCATATTTGTAGCCGCGCCACTATTTGTAACCTATCACTATTTGTAGCCAATTTTAGTAGGCGCTACAAATAGCGTTGTCGCTATCAACGCTATTTGTAGCCGCAACGCTATTTGTAATCAACGCTATTTGTAACAAAGTCGCCGCTATTTGTAGCTGATACGGACTAACCGTATTTGTAACCGACTTCGCCGCTATATGTAGCCGACCAGAGCTGACATCTTACAGCTAACCACGTGAACATTCACCATTGAAAACGTGTGAATTGAAAACGTGTGCACCGTAGCCTACCAACTCTGGAAGACTGTCAACTTTAATCACAAAACATTTTCGGTAATTGTCAAGATCTGGCAGCGTTCGGTCATTTTTTCAACATGATTGTCGAAACGTGATTTATTTGTGTTTTTTTGTGGCTGTGAATTATTTACTGGCTATTTTAAGGAGAGATTATAATTCTTAGTTCAAGAAGAAATAAAGAAAAAAAACATGAAAATTTAAGGCAATTAGCAAGATTTGGAAGCGTTTGATCATTTTTTCTGCACGATTTTCGAAACGTGATCTTTTTTTGTTTTTTGGAGGCTGGGAGGGGTCAAAATAGCAACTGCAATTTTACTTGGTTCCTGATTATGTGCTCATGGTTTACTAATTATTTCCAATCCAATGTAAAAAAACACACTCAAATCACCTGCTGACCAGGAAAATCAAACTTTGTACCTGTACATGATGTTGATACCATTAATAATTATTTTTGTTACCAATATATGCTTTTGTCACTTTTCTGTACATTTATCCAGAGGCTGACTGGTGTGGTATCCACTGAGATGGAAATGAAGCATTTATCAGAGTGAGTTTTACCATACTCTCAAGATCCAGGAAGTGAAAGAACAATAATGGAATGACGTCATGTGAGACCACACTTCCGGTATAGTGCAATTCGCTGTCCTCACAAACCACGGCCATGGTCACTGAATCTAGGGTCGGCTACAAATAGCGGCGAAGTCGGTTACAAATACGGTTAGTCCGTATCAGCTACAAAATAGCGGCGACTCGGTCACAAATAGCGTTGATTACAAATAGCATTGCGGCTACAAATAGCGTTGATAGCGACAACGCTATTTGTAACGCCCACTAAAATTGGCTACAAATAGTGGTAGGTTACAAATAGTGGCGCGGCTACAAATACGGTTGTAACAGGCCTGCCATGCCTACCTGCATTATATGCCATTTTCGGCACCACAAACGCCTGCAGAGCTTGACATTCAGTTCAGGTACGTAGATAAGATGATAGAGATTGCATTTGGACAGGTCATTTCAAAATGGTGCTTTTTTAAACGATTGACGCTTTTTTGAAATCAGACGTGCTAAAGTCTTTTATCTTCGGTTGGCCTCAGTTAGCCGCGATTGTTGTTGTAATCTCCACAAGTAAACCATTGTAAACGTTGACTTCAACTGCCCCGTGATATCACGCTGCAGCGCGACCACGATTCCCACCATGCTCAGCGAGCAGTTGTGCGGTTGCGCCACATTCGATCCACTTCCTCTTTTCACCACGGAAGTCACGGTAAAGCGTTAGTTACGGTACAGCGTGACGGCCCAGTCTGCGTATTTGCAGCGCAGTAACCTTGAAAGAATATTATCTACTCAATGAGTTCACTCAATAACTGTGAGTGGCTTTAAAATGGCAAGTAAAGTGGAGCGCAACGCCGTATTTGTGTCAACAGTTACCATTTTCTGTTCATAACCATGATTATTTAATACATAGAACTAGCATTTTTAAGTGTTTTACTTCTCATCCACAGGTCTGCCGCCTAAAGGGCACCGCACACTGGCGACTAAAATGGGGGCGACTACAGATGCGACTACTGCGTCGCATGCCATAATTACCTTTGAGGTCGATCAGTGATGTCATCCACCACATCACTGATCTTCCAAGGAAGCATTTGTCGCAAACGAGCCAAAAACCTGAGAACAATAGAGTGTTCTATTGTTCTCAGGCGAGCAGTTTTTTGCTCGTCTCAGAAGACAAGGCCTGCATTTCGGTCCACTTAGTGGCTGACTTATGACACAGTTACATCGGTACAGATTTATTCCAAACACCAATGTCGGGCCATCGTGGATGAACAACCCGTGGCCGACTCACGTCCAAATCGTCGTGAACTACCTACTCCCAACGTCAGACCAACGTCGGCAAATGACCAATTATCAACGTCCGACGTTCGCCAACCTCTGCCAAACTTTGCCGACGTTGGGCCAACGTACCTCTGCTGTCTGGGTATGTGACATAGAAAATCAAGATAAAAAGTCGTAATTACGAGATGTTATGTCGTAATTACGAGATGTTATATCGTAATTACGAGATGTTAAGTCGTAATTACGAGATGTTATGTCGTAATTACGAGATGCTATGTAGTAATTACGAGATGCTATGTCGTAATTACGAGATGCTATGTCGTAATTACGAGATGTTATTTCGTAATTACGAGATGCTATGTCGTAATTACGAGGTGTTATGTCGTAATTACGAGATAGCTAAGTCGTAATTACGAGATGTTACATGTAAGTCGTAATTACGAGATGTTATGTCGTAATTACGAGATGTTATGTCGTAATTACGAGATGTTATGTCGTAATTACGAGATGTTATGTCGTAATTACGAGATGCTATGTCGTAATTACGAGATAAAAAAATAACTTCACATGGCACTAGTCGGCTTCCGTACACTACTCAGCGGGCTGGGACAAGTCACCACAAACACTGAATGAACCCGTATCGACCCGACTGACGCCGAAGGATGTTTGTCCGCTCCCATGACATCGCAAATCCACAATTTGCTTTTTATTTTGAGGGGAGGTGGTTTACCGCAATTGGACGTGTATCAGCGCCATCGCAATAACTCCAGCAATCTCGTACCCAGAGATTTGTTACGCTCTGGCCGAGGTTGAAGGTCGCTCCACGAATCTCCGGAGACGACTGGCCATTTCGCGCCTACATGTACGTGTGATTTGTGGCATCGTACAATAAATTTAGACCAATTTTAGACTACATTTGCATTGAAATAACTTAAAGGGAGACTCCACTCATTGAGTGAAATTCTGAATTTTTGAAATATCGTTAATACATTCAAATTCATTGATAAAAATCTGCAACATGTCAGATTTTTTAAAAATCAGAAAACTCATCATTTTAAGTATTTTAATTGAATCCCAAGGGGACCATTGCACAGCACATGTGATGTCATATGTGCTTAATGCATATTTATGAAGGTACAACCAGAGTGTTTGCGAATTTTCGACCCCAACCGGGGTCTTCTTCTGGCCGGAACTTTACAATCCGAAACTCCAGAACAGTCAGACTGTTCTGGAGTTTCGGATTGAAAGTTCCAGCCTGAAGAAGACCCCGGTTGATTGGCCTGCTTGAACCTTTGGTGGTTCTCTCGAAGGTGGTTTAGCGCCTCTAGCATCTTCTGCTCGCTCCATCTGAATCGTTTCTTGCCCTTTTCCATCTTGTGTTCTGCTGTGGTAATGTACAGCGCTTGTGTGTGTATGAAGCATGCACTGATGCTGATCCAGATTCAGAGTAAAGATTCAAGGAATCTGAGTACTAAGAGTTAACTCAGAGTTTACCTGTACCTGGGGTAAAGTGCTCAGGTTAACTCAAAGTAAACTCAAAGTTTACTCAATCCATCTTAACACAATACTTGACCTCACCCATTGTGTGTCAATTTTTGTGCTTTTCTTCTCTTATGAAGGTACAACCAATAGGATTAGGCAGTCACAGTATTAGCTCATTCACTACAAAGCTCGTCAGCCTATTAACACTAGTGACATCACAACTCATGGCAATAGTCTACATGGATTGATAAAAATTCAGAAGCTTACAATGAGTGGAGTCTCCCTTTGAGTATAAAATAGTATACACAAAAATGTCCTTAGGAAGGTTTTTATGAAGGATGTGTTGTATTTATTGAGGCAAAACCAAAGCACTACTTGGCGCACCATATAAATTTGGAGTGAAACGGTCGAAAATTAGTACATGTATATACTCTAGATCCATCTCTAAGAAACCAACAAAGAAACCGCAGTAAAACCAACCCTGTTGATTATTATTCATAAAATGGGCATGGCCAGGTGGTCATTCATAGAAAAACACACTGAGGTCAGCAAGCACTGATCATTCCTCAGATTCACCTAACCTTGACTGGAAATGCATAAGTGTTCTATTGCAAAATGGATTGGTCAAAACTTTGTGGTTTCTTTGTCAGGCCCTTTTTTTGTGGGCAAGCAGATCTGACATGGTCAACACAAGCTTATATCGTACCTCAAGTAAGTTTCCGGGAATGCGATTGGCCGAGAGCAGTCACGTGAGCCGTAAACATTTCGGCATGTTCGCCCGGAAAGTATTTCCGGTTGGGATGTTTTCCCGCAAAATGCTTCCGTTGTTTAGACGGTCCCCTCGATGTTGCAGCGCGCGAAGCCGCCATTTTGTTCCTCGCTTTAATTTGCTCTTTCGTGGGATAAATGGATATTTTTACAAAGAACGAGACAATAACTCACGGTGACATGGACATATGGCAATTTGAAGGATTTAATTTTCGGATTAAGTCAACAAAGTATCGAAAAAGTAAGTACAATACGTCTGACAACCACTTGAATGTTGGTCGAGAAGGTCGAGAATCTACTTTCTCCACTGTGTGCAGTTGATGTACATCTTGTGTGTGCATGGAAGACGCCACGTTTTCGTCGAACGCACATTTTTTTCAGCCCCACGCCTGGGCCCAATCGTAAAAATAATGTGTTTTCCTCGTTTTATCATGCAGGTAACGTTATATTCGGGTTTCTAGCTTCGTCAAATAAGCTGTATAGCTCTCGTTTGAGGATATTAGAGTAAGTAGGCCCATAGAAATTAGAGTTGGGCCTACATTATGTGACTATCACGTGATGAATCATTGTGTCCGTACAAAAGTAAACAAACACAATAGTTCGTCTGCTCTGTTGCTTCCATCCTTCTGCTTGGCAAAATGGCTAGGCCTACCATTCCTACGCCTCCTACCAGATTTCAGGAGGTGAACGAGGGTGATATTTCAGATTTGTTGGTGGGTACTGTAAGTAAGTCAACAGAAAAGGTGGTAGACAGTTCACGGAGAGCATTCGAGGCATTCTGCAAAGAAACTGGAAGGCCAGTTTTGGGAATCAACCAGGGTATATGCAAAACAGACCTGAATGAGCAGCTTCGACATTTTTTTGCCTCATTGAAAAAAGAAAGATGACACGAGGCCTACAAGTACAACCATGATGTATAAGCTGAATTCGTACACTTCACTCCACTATGGACTATCAAAATACATAAAAAAAGAGCTAGGTTATGACATAAATGAAGATGTTGCATTCAATTCCTCTCGTGAGGTTTATCTTGCGATGTGCACGAAGTTGAAAAAAAGTGCACTTGGCGGCACTGATCATTATCCCCCCTATTGCTGAAGAAGATCTGAAGAAGTTGTACCAACCTACCCATCACGCATTTGATGTCGAAACACCAGTGGGCCTGCAGCAGAAAGTATGGTTCGAAGTCATGTTTTACTTTTGTCGGAGGGGACGAGAGAATATCAGAGAAATGGACAGAGAAACCTTCACCGTTGAAACGGACGGCTCTGGAAGAAAGTTTGTCGTCCAGAAGAAAGATGAGATGG
>NMRB01000802.1:232994-275188 GCA_002633025.1 Notospermus geniculatus | reverse complement strand
GAACTTATTTGAGAAGAGAGAGCAGGACACTTTATTTGCAGGGGTGACTGAGGTCTGTTACATCAAATATTTTCAGTTTTGGCCCCCCCCCCCTAGTGGCATAAGAAAAAGTTGCCTCTGAAGAGTTGAGACCTTGTGGAATGAAGAAAGTCAAGTACCTGGTACCGTAAAATGCTTGAACTTCAGTTTTGCAGAGCTCACCAATGGTTTTTACAGCAGAAAAGAAGTAAAAGCATTTACTTACTTCCATCCATCCCACCCAAAGTTCTTCTGCTTTAGAACTGTGCCCTTGTTGAAGTCAATGGGAGACTTTCCTGCCGTTAGAGGCCACCACCAGTTGGCGGTCCTAGAACGTCATGAAATGTGACGTCACAGAGAAGTGTGCACCACAGCGTCTTCCACGACATGGAGGCCATGACTGGGGCATACGCCAGTTAAAAACATGTACCAAGAGGACACAGTTTCATTGCACACATAAATTTATCAACCCTTTACATAAATAAGATCATAAATTCTTCATCTGTGCCATCAGTTCATCCAAACTTGCTCCTGTATCAGCAGCTGTCGAGTCACCACCCTGGAATAACAAGTACAAGTCTTCAATTACTATCCATTTCAAACCCGAAACTTGACAGTTTTCTCTGCTCTCAAGTCCATGCACACATCAAAACAAGGAAGGAATAGACTCTATCACTCCAAAAGAGCGCAGCACCTGACGGGACAGCGTCATGACGTCCCACACGTCATTTCTGAACGCATGACGTGACTCAAAAAAATATCGTTGTTTCAGCGATCATGACGTCGTGAAACAATCTGATTTTTTTTCTTCTCGCCCCAAGACATCATGAATGACGTGCGGGACATCTTGGACGCTGTCCCGTCAGGTGCTGCACTCTTTTAGAGGAATATCCTGTAATGACTCGTCAGTTAACAGAAAGTAAACTTGCCTCATCCACAGGCTGTTTGACTGTGTAAGCGACCTTGACCCCAGTTACAAGGTCGGGCTTCTCTCCCTCGGCAGCCTGGAGTTCTTCCTCCGTTGTCTCTGATACGACCTCTATACCTGAAAACAAAACTACTTCATAGAAGATGTCTCCACAGACCAGGCCTCTGCAGGTCAAACTGATAATACGGTCACGCGTGTTCAATAATGATGGAGACAGAAATTCTGAGCCTTTGACTGGTTAAGTACAGACCAACATGTAAGCCTTATCTGAGCCTATTGGCTGGTTAAGTACAGACCAACATGTAAGCCTTATCTGAGCCTATTGGCTGGTTAAGTACAGACCAACATGGAAGCCTTATCTGAGCCTATTGGCTGGTTAAGTACAGACCAACATGTAAGCCTTATCTGAGCCTATTGGCTGGTTAAGTACAGACCAACATGTAAGCCTTATCTGAGCCTACTGGCTGGTTAAGTAGAGACCAACATATAAGCCTTATCTGAGCCTATTGGCTGGTTAAGTACAGACCAACATGGAAGCTTTATTAGAGCATTTTCTATCCATTCATACATGTATCAATGGTTTAGATCCCTGGATATTGGAGTCCGTGTTTGTGTTTATTTCGGACCGCCCCTGTATTCATCAACTTACAGAATGGATTGTCCTCGTGGACAACCTCCTCTTCACTTGTTTCCACTGCCGCTGGCTTTGGTTTTAGTGCCTCACGCTCCTGAAAAAAGGTGGAATAGAACATAGCACCACCTCAACAACTCTCACAAGGCAAAAACTGAACAACAAATGGCACCAAGTGACACTGCTGGGTCTGGTTGTGCTGCTACGCATTACCTGATTCTGGCAGTGGGAACATATGCTTTAGAGAGGAATTCTTGCCTAGTTGACTGTGACAGGATAGGGGTCGTTACCTTACGTTGACCCCTGGATACACGGGATAGGGGTCGTTACCTTACGTTGACCCCTGGATACACGGGATAGGGGTCGTTATCTTACGTTGACCCCTGGATACACGGGATAGGGGTCGTTACCTTAGGTTGACCCCTGGATACACGGGATGGGGTCGTTACCTTACGTTGACCCCTGGATACACGGGATAGGGGTCGTTACCTTACGTTGACCCCTGGATACACGGGATAGGGGTCGTTACCTTACGTTGACCCCTGGATACACGGGATAGGGGTCGTTACCTTACGTTGACCCCTGGATACACGGGATAGGGGTCGTTACCTTACATTGACCCCTGGATACACGGGATAGGGGTCGTTACCTTACGCTGACCCCTGGATACACGGGATAGGGGTCGTTACCTTACATTGACCCCTGGATACACGGGATAGGGGTCGTTACCTGACGCTGACCCCAATGATATGCTGACTACAATAAACCTACCTGGAAGAGTCTCTGTTGTTTTTGGCAGTGGCGGTCATCACAGTTTGGGTTCGGTTTCATCGCCATTTTTGGAAAGAAGTCTTGTAAAGCGTTGTAACCGAGATAGTAGGATACCTCACCAAACTCAAGTAAATATCTGGAGTGAAACAGAATTCATAACGTCATGTACATGTACACTGTACAGTGGATAGTAAGATTCACACAACATTCTGATCCTATGGTGGACAACACAAAGGCCCCGTATTCTAGAAGCGTCCTTAACTTTAAGGTCCACTTTAAGCTTTTGTATTCTGCCCTGCAAGTGCAAACAATAGCTAAAGGTGGACCTTAGAGTTAAAGAAGTTTCTAGAATACGGGCCATCATTTGTTCCACAGATGTACCAGACCAGGATGACGAGACAAGAAGTGATTTGTGCAAGACTGACTTACTTTAAACAATTCTGCACCAAAAATCCCGCGACAATCCCCATGGTAGTAGGAAGACTAGCAGCACATACACCTTCACGTTTTAATGTTTTTTCATCCGTTTGAGTAGCTACAACCAGCGGAGGCGCACACTACAATTAAAACATTCAATCAGTTATAACAGACTGAAGGAAACTTTATTCGTTACATGCATTCAAAATTTGAAGTCGTAAAATTATCAGAAGGTGTGACAGAAAATGCCTTCTCGATGCCTGCACAAACATATTTCCTTCACAAGTTACCGGTATTAGTTATCAAAGGAACTCACTGCGAAACATGATGTATCACCAGGTTTGATGACTTGTATGTGGCCAGATACGGCATTCTCGCTGACACCTGACTCTATCCACGTCTGGCCTAATTCATTGCACGCCTGCAACAGAGAAATAAAGGGTCGGATCAAAAATCAATGTTTAATCACAACAGAATGGACACCTTACAGAAGTTCACTCGGCAGGGTATGAAATGTAGACAGCATGAAGCACACATCAAGCATGGTCACACAAGTCTGCATCGTCATTTAGTGAAAATATTAAACTTGTATATTGGAAACAACTGAACCACAGACAAATTCCATCATTCTCCCTGCACAGATGGAAACAGAAAAACACAAATGAGAATCAGGAGAACTCCACACACTTACTGTATTAATGGCCATTCTGGCTTCAAAATTATCTACACAACTCAACACGAGGTTCACCGGCTTATCACCAGTCAAATGGCCATGGCTGAAATAAATCAAATTAATGACTTTAACCTCAGTACATGAGACTAAAGCAGACATTTTTGACAGGCAAAACCTGTCTGCAAGATCCGAGATGAGAGGCACTCTATCAGTCAGTGGTTCACACTTATGATGCTCGATGGAAAACAGATCTGGCTGTCTAACCAACACTTTCCTGAATATTCCATTCTGTTGCAAGCAATTGCCTCTTACAGGAAACAGCTCATACATGTATTAGATTGATTAATCTCGTCACATCCCTCTAGTTTGGCTCTCACCTTATTCTGTTCATAAAGTGATCAAAGTTTTCTACGGTTGTGATATTGTAGTTATACACCTCAAACTCCACATCTGGGTTGATATTTCTGAAAGAGACATTCAGTCAGCATACAATTTATGAGATATATGGAATGCAAAGGGCACCACGTTCACATTTCTGGACAAATTCACTGTTGACCAGCAACGCATCGTGATTCTGAATAACAGTGACAATGTAGCACAGCCACAGAACTGTTCTAAGGATGCAGGAAACATGACATCATACACTGACCAGCATGTATTTACCTCAGCGTCTTCTCCGCAGCCTCAACCTTGGACAGCCCAGCTTGATGAGGTTGGAAGAAGAGACGATTCATGTTGGCGAGTTCAACTTTATCGTAGTCAAACAGCAAGAGCTGAAAGTCAATAGAAGTTTGATCAGATTGGATGAAGATGTCCTCACTTGCCTGCAAGGAAAGCCTAGCATTTACTGCAATGTCCCCACTTGCCTCCAAGGAAAGCCCAGTGTATACTTCAATGTCCCCACTTGCTTCTGAGGAAAGCCTGGTGTTTACATCAATGTCCCCACTTGCCTCCAAGGAAAGCCTAGTGTTTACTTCAATGTCCCCACTTGCCTCCAAGGAAAGCCTGGTGTTTACATCAATGTCCCCACTTGCCTCCAAGGAAAGCCTACTGTATACTTCAGAATTTTCAACTTAGTTCTGTGCATCAAATAAGGCATGACTGTAATGCTAGGACCTCCCTCAGTTGGAGTGATAAAGACTGACTAGAAGGTCCCTGATTTACGTCAAGGTAGATCCAACAACTTGGGGTACAATCGAGCAAGTCATGTGGTACCCACCTTTCCTATTCCACACCTCGTCAACATCTCAGCAGTCACGCTACCAACTCCTCCCACACCAACAATGGCCACGGTGTAGTCACGGATTCTCTAAAACAATACAAATAAGAAGAGGTGAGAATTTGTCCAGTTGTTACACTTGTTGATATACTGTTGATTGAAGAAATGTTATCTTATGTCTCGTCCTGCATCAGCCCAAGTGTTTGCAGCAGGTGCGGAGAAAGATCTGTTAAGTAGAGGTCAGTACATTGCTCACATCATCATCAATGGAACATTCCGGCCATAGGCCTAATTACCTCATAGTTGTCCACGATACCCATTCTCTTCAAAGCCATCAGCCGACTGAAAACAAAATTATTAACATTAGATTGGTTCACTGCCATCACTTACTTGTCAGTTGTCTTGTTCAACTAGGCCTAGCTGGACACCAGTAGACCTACCTAGCCTATGTCACGAAGGCCTAGCCCAGTCTTCTCCAACTCCTATAAGCTGCCTACATGTACCTGCCGCCAATTCAAAATATTAGCCCGCCAACCCGGCGGCCGAGTTGTGTCCTTCCGCCAACCCGAAAAATTTTGCCGCCAAGTTAAAAAAATTGCCGCCATGTTGAAAAACCCCGAGTTCAAATTGACAAAAACATTGGTGTTTTGCCTTCTATAATCGATCTCAGTCAATTTGTTTATCAACTGACCTGAAAACAAAGTTGTTTCCTTCTCCCCAGCCACAAAGTCATTCTCTGAATCGCCCACCATTAAACTGACGAAATCGCCATGAACGCGGGAACATGTGCGCTCTCCCTCCGACCACAGCTACGCCGGTCGCAGTCTACGTGGGGACTCCACTTCAACATGAAAATCAATAATTTATGCGCAATCTACATAATGCATTCACGTCTGTTCACGCCATATTCACGCCCTTCTTCCTGATTGGTCAATCAACTTTAGTCATGAACAGTGATGAATGGAATAGTAGCGTAACGGTGACCATATTTGGCACAGCGTCTGACGTCACACACTCGGCCAGTCGTTCGGCAATTTCCGTCAGGTTTCGTGCCAAGTGACTTCCTTGTAATGGCCGCCGCTCGGATCGATNTGTGAATTAACAGTGCCCGCCCGGAATTCGGGGCGGAGTTGCTCCACAGGGAATGTATTGGGCAATCTGAGACTCTGTATGCGCGCTATGTAAAAGTCAGTTTGTAAAAGCAAAAGCGGAGCATACAGAGTCCCAGTTACTGAGACTAGTAGGCAGGCAGGCCTGCCCTAGGGCTAAGCCGGCCTACATTAATAGGCATGGTGGTTATGGTAGGCATACGGTACCGGCGGTGCTAGGCCTAGGCTTTAGCCTAGCGATCCCTACCGCGTGCCGGGTAGCCTGCCTACAACACATACCGTAGGCCTACCGATAGGCTTTTGACCAATTCAACATAATCAGCCAGGACCCACATCAAGTAGGCCTAGGCCAAGACTATGACCTGTCGTGAATACTGACCTGTATGGATTCGAATCCACAACTTCAGAACTCATTTCTGTGATTTTCTCTCGACAGGCCCCACCATATTGTTGCCTATACTCGGCCAATTCACCTTCCAATTCCTTAATTCGAGCTTGTAATTCGTCTGCAGTAGACATTTTTTCTATTTTTCTATTGATTATTGTTTCGTGATGCAGATAAAGGCAAAAATTCGGCTTTTAAACAAGGTTTTTATTCAGCCGGTGTTGACATGTGTCAACTTGTTGTTATCGCCGTTTCTGCTAAACCAGCGAGACCATCTCCACCTTCACCTGAGAGGAGTGCGGTAATTGAGGAATAATTGATAACGACTTTACCGCTCGCGACAACAACGACGTACATGCGATTTGTTAATTCTTAGAAATTGAGAAGTCATATAGTAGCAGCATTCGTAACACTTCGTGTCTTTCCGTCATTCTTCGGTAACACGCATGATATGATTCAAATTCAAATTCAAATTCAAATTGAGTTTATTGATACCGTATAAATTTACATTTATATAGGTAGAGAAGTACAATAAACTGTGCTGGTTCATTTCAACTGACTGTAGTACTGTTTTAATGTCCTCTTCACATCTACTGGATGGCACCATAGTCAAAGCATTTACAATCTGCGATTCAAGATGATGACGTCAGAAGCATGGCCTACAGTCTTGGCCAAATAAGAATGTCCACCTCAATATCTCGAGAACTGCTGGGAATGTTCATTTAAATCGGATTTTCAGAAATTTCTGGATCATTCATGATATTTTCTCATATTCTAAATCACATGCTAAAATTTTACCGACAAAATTACCTTTTAGACGCGACTAAGTTTTTACGAGAAAATGAGATAGTGTCTATAGTTCTTTTGCCAAGGACTGTACATGTGCCAAATTATGACATCATCAGAAGAGCTGATTATTTAACGTCATCATATTCTGTGCTCCTGGTCGTATACCTCCGCTTCAGGTTTCCAGATTCAACAAATCGCACTCCACGGCACGTTGGTCATGTTGGTGTTTGGTTGAGATAAATCTCCAACATCAATTTCCTCATCTTGGCCCTATTTGCTCATTTTTTTCGGAGTTATTGCAGGGGGCTACCCCCTCATGAATTCGAAATTGTAGTAGTTGATTGAGGTGGCCTCTGCCGTGCCCTGCATCTCTTGGTTGTGTTAGGAATGACTAGTCTCACACCCTCACATTGCATGAAGAACTGGTGCAAAGGGGATTAACCCCCCCCCCCCCCGAAATGACTTGAAGACAGAGATCAAGGAGTAAATAGCCACTGCATACTTTATTACATTTGCATATTGTACAGGAGTAAACGAATGGGTTCTAGATAAACTAACAAAGCTAAGATCTACTCTACAATCTGACAGTAGCTCGTGGTAGACTGAACACACAAAATACAGGTTTTCATCATTTTGTTGTTACTCCTATGAATGTGCAGAGAGTTGAAATTGAATGTAATCCATTCATGCAAAACATGGAGCCTCGGCAGTAATTTTTGTATCGGATTGGAATCTCAAATTCAAACTTAGAGCTGGGAATTTTATTAATTCTTCGATTTCTGATTTCGGTTTTCAGGTTCCGTCCTCCTGCCAGTGATCAGGTTGGTACGGCAATGTGATGGGTCATACTAAATTGTGGAAGGGAGATATAGCAAAGGTCACGAGGGTCGGATCTTATTGTTCGACCTCCTCGATCCATCCTGGAGTGCGAATTTTAGAGGGTCATGGGCACGACCAAGAGGATCAGAGAGGTCCTTTCTAAGTGCCTTGTAAATCTCCCCTCACACGAATAACAACTCTGCCCATCTGACACTATTATTGGTCTTAATACTTAATGGTACAGCAGGGAATCATGGTGTACCGTACAGTGATCTTACAGAGAACTGGACCCAGGACCTCCCGATTCTGCATGCAGCTCTCCTGCACTACACCATTCAAGCCTCAACACAGGTGAACCTGAAAACCATCAAGTTTTGTGGAAAAATTCTCACTTCTACTGTGTTTTGTTCAGATTTCTCTGAAACTCTGCATACGAGTATCGGTCATGTAGTTTGAAATGTTTAATTCCAAGGTTTTCTTTAACTTGTTCAGGGAATCCCAGCATCTCTGAGTAAAAACTGCCCGAGGCTTATCAATATTTCCCACAGAATAAATAGCTGCACATATATGTTATTATATCGAGTATTAGATAACCTTTTTCAGTTTCTACCATATAGAGCATACTGCGGCGACTAACCTGCAAAATCCTGAGCAACCTAAATAACAAAGGAGGTATAAAGCGTAAACGGTTCAACAAAAGTTGTCATTTTCGTATCATTATAGTTGTTCATGCTTCGGTGATTTTTGATTGGCCCTTTGGTTGCCAAGCGACGGGGAAATCTATTCACCAGGAACGGGAATTTCCCAACGTCACTGATCTGATACTGTGATTATGTGTCGGCCATCTTGTGCAAATTCTGATAAACGTGGCATCACAGTCATCAAAGGGCAAGATTTTCTGTTTACTTGTCATATTTTGTGTTTTCATCAAACTCATCCTCAAACAGCTATCAACAGTGACCTTGAGAAGTTAACTGAAGGTCAAGGACAGTTAACAAACTGCCTCAACAAGTCAATGCATGAGGTCTGAGTTATCTCCATGGTAACGGTATCACAAACAACTTGGAGTAGTAAAATTATGGTGTCGCTGCATAGATGAGAAGGTAAATGCATAGATGTCAACATATTACATGTACATGTACATGTACATTCGTGTACATGTAGTTGACTCGTATCCATATACATGTACATGTACATTAGCTGAGATACCACTCTCCATTTTGTTTTAGGGACCGTAAATTTGTAAAGCATGTACAACAATCGTTGAAGCTAAAATCGTATCAAAACTTACGCCTGAATAAAATTATCGTGTTGAAATGTATCACGTTTTGTATAAGAATCACATTTAAAAAATAACAATGCAAGTCATCGTCACAGTAACCCTCTTGTTCCAAGGTCATCGTCATAGTAACCCCCTTGTTCCAAGGTCACCATTCTTTATGAAGACCTTACAACATACCATATAAGGTTCTGGGCATGAATCATGGTTGACGTTTTAGGCACCATATTTGGCTACAACAAAACCTCCAAAACCCTGGATTAAACGAGGAAATCGATGGCTTTGGAAGGTCGCTGTCAGTGATTGTCATATCATCGACTCACTCAGCACCCAACCACAGTTGGCCAACGTCCTCAGAAAATCAACCCTAGGGATGATTTAGTGAGGAAATCAGCCTTTCTCCTTATGAAGTCCTGAAGACTATTTCTTCAGGCTTTATACAATGTGATTTGGCACAATAAATACTGAAAGGGCACTGAATGAGTCGTGAAAATTTGAGAATATATTTTGTATTTTTCACATAAATATTGTCTCTGCAGTCTCTCCCCGGGGATATTTTGTAATCTCGGGGAATTCACAAAATGTTTTTAGTCCTTTGCATTTTCGATGAACAATCCAGCGCGGCACGAGATTGAGCCAGCGTCGTTCGTCACGATACATTTGTAGACGGACTCATCCTTGGCTGTGACGTTTTCGATCGTCAGGGTGAAAACTCCGCCCTTGCTCTCCTCCATGATGGTCCGTTTATCCTTCACGATCTCCTTATTCTTCTTGAACCAGACAATCTTCGGTGGCGGGGTACCGGACACTTTCACTTCGAAGAATGCCGTATCACCCTCAAATAACTCGTTGTCTTTCATTTTCTTGATGAACGCTGGTTTTTCAGATTTCACCTTCTCCTCCGGAGACTTCCTTTCTTCGGCAAATCTCTTCTGTTCGGCTTCGACCTTCAACAAGAAAAGACGTCGACTGTGTTCTTTCCGTCACTGACTGAGTTGGAAGCTTTTCATGCAGTGAGATGCTTCGAGGTCTCGTGGCGTCGCCGTTCTCAAGTTTGGAGGGGTCAGGAGGGTTCACCACGCTACTTCTACCGGTTAGTATAGACAGGCGGCCTATGGCGCGGATGGCATTCCCGGTTTTCTAAAAACGGAACAGAAAGAAAAGTGTGCAAACGAACATGCAGGATTCGTGCGGTGAATGGGAGAAATAATGCTAACAGAAAACAAGGGACGAAAAAACATCTGCAGGTCAGAACAGAAAACTAGAACTCAAGAAAAATCAAATAAAGTTGACACTTTCACTGCCAAGTAAAACACTTGAAAATCACCTGAACCCTGTCACATAAGTATTCATTGGAAAGCTCTCAGTGAGTACTTTACAATGAATACCTATGTGACAGGGTTTTTGTAACATTTCAGGATTATGTCCAAATGTTTTGATGAAACCGGCAATGGCGGTCTAAGGATTAAATAACATGTGCATGGACACAAAAGCAGGCACATCATACACAATGAGACATCCAAACAAGTCTAACACTGATGTTCACTCAAAGGAGATTTATTTACAATCAAAAGCATTCGATAGGCCTTCACACACTTGCTCATGCTTATTCCTCAGCCGTCCTGCTTCGTAACGTAAACGACGATGCTGACGCAAGAACACAGCTGTGTCAAGGCCTTGAAGGGACATTGTTTAGTAAATAACTACGGAAGACGACAACAAACTACTACAGTACTTCAGGCAAATTCTGTTAATTTGAGACACAAAGCGAGGGGGGACACGCAGTATTTGTAATGGGGTATTTGTAACGGGGGTATTAGTATGAAATAGCTTGCAGAATACAAATATGCATCATAAGAAGAAAGGTGATTTTTATGGTGCTCAAAAATATCACATGAATCAGCGAGTTCTGTCACTACGTCTGCCATCATCTCTAGTGCGTTCTCTGACGGAGTAAATTCCTCTCATCAAGTTATTCTTAATTCAATGACATTGAGTCATTGAAAACAAGGCCGACGTTTTATCTTCACAGAGTTTGCATCAAGAGAGAGTTCGCCCAAACCTGAGATACGTACCTGCCACTTGCGTCGAGCCAGATACTGTTTGAGTTTGGATTTGTTGAGTTTCTGTTTCTTCTGTTTATCTTTAGGTTGTGCTAACCATTTGTGAGCGAGGCAGTCCTGTATCTTCAGACGCTTCCTGTAATGACATCAACATGAAGGAGTCAGATCAGGTCATGACGGAGCTGTGAGATTTAACGATCTATTTTCATTATTGATGTGATCGTATCATGTGATCGACTGAATGAGCAGACGACACCAATGTGACCCTTTCCTGCCGTTAGAGGCCGCCACCAGTCAGCGGTCCTAGGACGTCATGAAATTTGACGTCAGAGAGAAGTGCACACAACGTCATCCATAATGACATGGACGCCACGGCTTATGTCTGTGACGTCAAATTTTGTGACATTTTAGGATTGGTAACAGGTGGCCTCTAACGGCAGGAAGGTCTCCCATTTTTACAAGTGAGAAGTCCCTAACGAGTAATCAAAATGTAAATCTACCTTCTGACTGAAGAGAAAGAGATAGAGTTCATAAATACACCACAAAAAACTCACTCTTTTCTTTTGATGAGTATTTTCTCAATGAAATCTTTGGCGTCTTTTGAGATGGCGTCAAACGCTTCGTCTTCAAAGTCCCAGGCAGCTTTTGTCACATTACTCAACGTCTGTTGGTCGCTCTCACCCGCGAATGGTGACAAACCCGACAGACTAGAAGAGAGAGACACTCACCATGAACAAGAGGCCAGCAAAGACATGTTGACATCAGATGCAAATGTTCAAGTCAAAGAATATGTCATGTCCATGAATGACTAGGAATTGCTAATGGCTGTTGTGGATGCTCTCGTTGATGGGGGAGTTTTCTCGGCCAAGTTGGTAACTCAGCCATGGGGCACTACAATGTATCTCAACTAACAAATTGTAAACGTCCTTTGATCCTATGGAACATGGTATCCAGTATCTAGGGTAACGTCTGCCCACGAAAAGTCGTCAGTATCATGGAATACTTACAGGATGTAACAGATGACGCCGATACTCCAGACATCAGCGGCCATGTTGATCACGTCATAGTTGATGACCTCCGGGGCGACAAACTCCGCCGTCCCAAACATCACCCGTAACTCCGTCTTGGGGTCATAACGTCGTGCGAGACCAAAGTCAATAATTTTGATCTTGTTGCTCTTGGGTTTGATACAGAGAACGTTTTCAGGTTTGAGATCGAGATGAAGAATGTTTTTCTCGTGCATGAACTGAACGCCGCTGCAGATCTGGCGGACAAAATAGATGGCGTCCTGCTCCGTCAGTTCAAAGTCGTCGGCGACGATACGTTCGAAGAGTTCACCTCCGCGGATGCTGAAAATTAGAACATCCATCAATGAATTCTGAAAACGACAACTAAATGTGACCTGCTCCAGCAAAAGTAGGCGCATATTGCAACCGAGGAAAGGGTTAATGGCATTACAACACAATAGCTGAAATGTACGTCTCTACAGAAACTTTGATATGAGCAAACCCTGGTTTTGAACATTTTGAAATGAAAATCTTGGCAAACTTACATTTCTGTGATGACGACAATATTCCTGGCGTGGTCGTACGCGTCATAAAGTTGCAGCAGTTTCGGATGAGAGAGTTCTTTCATTAGGTTGACTTCTTCGATCTTTTCATTTTTGTCGGCAGCTCGGTACTTCATGTATTTAGCAGCGTATGAATTCCCGGAGGATTTCTCCACCACCTCGTACACTTGGCCGAAGCGACCCCTGAGAAGATGAAAGTTAGAACTGAATCAAACAAGAAGAACAAGGTTTCATCTTAAACAAAGTCAGATAAGCAACGAATACTAAAACCCCGTAAGTCCACTTTTGGTCAAAATGAGTTAAGACCATGGCTCTGATAGGTTTGTCTTCTGAGTACTAAATCACCATTTGAACTAAACACACTTACTTTCCGAGCAAGTCCTTTTTCTCATAGAAGTCGTCCACGTTGGCTTTCTTGATTTCAACCTCCGCAGATTCAAAGACGGCGTCATCACCTGAAAAACGGACACAAAAATGTTGTAGATCTCATTTTCTTAAGATGTCTGGCTCAACGTGCAGAATGGCATCATTTTCTAACAGAATCTAAGACTCTAACAGCACTGGTCCACCACTCTCCCACAGCAGGGGTTTTTACCTCGCTCCTCTTCATCCACTCACACACACTCTGTGCCAGTGTATCAAAAGGATGATGGTACAGATGATAAACACAGCTGTCAGAGTGGTACGTGTGAGTAGTCATATGTGAGGCGGTCTAGGAAAATCTGTCGGATGTTGCATTTGACGAAAGGGTTAGTAATGGCCTTGGTGAACCTGCACATTTCAAAAGCTGAACTGTAGTACGTAACAGGTAAACAGTAGCAGATCAATGGACAGGTAATCTGACAGCCCTTGTTGATCATTCAGCGACGTCTGATGGGTTTTCCTAGACCGCCACACATATATGAGTGGCACAGTGCAAACATCAGCGCCCGTCACTTCTGAGGTCCCAGGTTCGATGCCCACTTAGCCCTGCTCTGCATATGACAGAGAGGACAACTCTCTCTTTCACAATGTAGGTTTTCTCCTGCTGGACGTTAGATTCGCCCGATGTTATCTTTAGTACTAGACACAATAATGCCATATTTTCCATACTTTAGCCATATTTCACGTACCCTGCACTCGAATCTAAACAACATAAGAGGCAAAATCCCACAACCAGGGTTAAACTAAACAACACCAGGTTATTTACAGAGTCTTTTCTAGAGTTTCAGATTGTAAAGTTCCACTTGAAAAAGACCCCGGTTGGGGTCGAAAATTCGTGAATTCTGGAGATTGACTTCTTGTTTATTATCAGGTTATTTACAGACATGCAGTCTAATATAAACAAGCCATAAAACAGGTGAAAATAATAAATTACCAAGTGTTGAATTGAAGGAATTGCCAAGGTCTGGCTCATGCCCCGTGCTATCCCATAAACTCGGCCGCTTTAGGATTAAACCGTAGTAAACTAAAGAACAGAAAGGGGGCGTCATGTTAGAACAGAAAACAGGGGGAGGGGGGGATTGATGCATGTAGCAAACACGAGGGAGGAGGGGTTAATGGAACAAACAGAATGAAAGACTGATAAATGGCAAGTGGTGAGGTAAAACTGAAGTGAATATCCAGACCATTTGTTAAGGCATGCCCGTCCTAGATGGACTCCCGTTAAGTTTGTCAGTGAATGGCTTAACGTTGAGTTGGATGATAACATTACGAGATGCAGTTAGGGTACCCGGTTAAAGAACAAAGTTCAATCGAAGACTTACTGTCATCTTCATCGACCGTGGTCGATGATTCTTTCCTGTCGCCCATGACAACAGGCTCCGACTCCTCCGACGGTTTGCTGAAGCCGTGTTTATTCTCCGCCATCACACGGAATTTGTACATTTTGTTTGTCTCGAGGCCTTTGACTTGGTACGATGTGCTCTGGAGGTGGATGAATAAACTATTGAATCACAATGAACCAACTGAATCAGTTACGCAGTGGAACACTCTGGTTTCCTCCTGCATTTCATGAAGATGCCCAACATTACCCAGAATGCTACACAGATGTACAGTGCTTAATAATTCAAAATCTGCAAGTCAATATTTGAACTTAACCTTTGGTGTAGGACTATCTGTCGTACTCACCCTGCAGTTGGAGGTCATGACCTTCCAGTTGTCCTTGAACTTCTCACACAGTGCCATCTCTACTTTATAGTTGTTAACAATACAGCCGCCGTCATAAGACGGGCCGGACCATGACAAGACGAGGGAGGTCTCAGTCACTTTGGAGGTGGTCGGTTTGCCAACAGGTGGCTCAGGTATATCTAGAGCAAAGAAATGGTGAAATGAGACACTCGTTGCAAACAAGGAAAGGGTTAACAGCCTTACAACACAATAGGTGTGAAATTTAATGTACGTCTCTGCAGGTTGACAACAATAGTAGTGGACAGCAGTGATAATAGTTGAGTAAACTGATGACCAGTGATGATCACCTGCGACATGTGCCTACATTTGCTGAAACCTTCAAAATAAGACTGGTGGTGAAAGTTTGAACTCACCTTCGACGTTGAGAGAAGCAGACGCGGTCGCCGTCCCAGCCTCGTTCTCTAACCTAACGGTATATTTAGCGATGTCATTCTGTTCACAGTCTTTGATCGTCAGCGTTGTTTTATCACGAATGTTGTCGATCTTGACGCGAGTGCTTTCTTTGACTTTTTTATTGTTTTTCATCCAATGGATCTCCGGCGCCGACTCGCTGTTGAACACGGCTTTCAGAACGGCTTTCTTGCCTTTTAAGATGGAGATATCTTTAGGTGGATCTTCGATGACCGGGACGGGGGTTGGACCGGACCCCTTGGTGCCCTTTTTACTCTCAGCGTGACCAGCTCTTTCTGTAAGATAATGGAAAGGATCAGAAATGTTCGCTAACTGATTTGGGGGGGATTGGAAAATATGCCATGGGATAAAAGGACAAGTTACAATTTCCCACAGCCATCATGAAACATCCACAAATGCTCTTCCCTCGCACTTGTGGAGCCACGGTGGTGCAGTGGTTCAGGTCTCCAACTAGGGGTTAGAGGGTCCAACAATGCGTACCTTTACAGAGAAGATCACAGTTCTCTGTGGCAGTACCAGAGCTGTTTGTAGCTGTACAGGTGTAAATCCCCTCATCCTCTGGGTAGACTTCAGCTATGACTAGTTTGGCGATGCTGTTCTCGTAAGACATTTTGAAGAACTTGGATTCCTGGAAGAAAATGACAAAATTCGTAAACATCGTTCAGCAGACAAAGATTTCTGCCACAATTTAGAATGATACGGTAACTGGATTGTTCTCCTCATGGCGATGGTGAAGCGGCACAAGTTTCTCAGTGAGAGGAGGTCATGGGGGTTAATCCATGGGAGACTTTCCTGCCCTTAGAGGACGCCACCAGTTAGCAGTCCTAGAATGCCATGGAATTTGACGTCACAGAGAAGAAGTGCACGCCACAATGTCATCCATAATGACATGGACAGTGTGGCTAACGTCTGCGATGTCGAATTTTGTGACGTACTAGGACCGCTAACAGGTGGTGGCCTCTTATGGCAGTAAAGTCTCCCACTGTAAATATGGACGTTGAGCCACTCATGTCCGACTCCATCACCTACTGGAGAATCTCTAAGCTCCCCGCCCCAAGATCTGCTACAGCTCTACATGTCTCAGTGTAATTACGTCATTCTCACCTTGATGACTTTCTTATTGCACTTCCATTCAATCTGAGGCTCCGGCACAGCCTCAATCTCAACCTCAAACACAACCTCGCTCCCTTCCCTGGCAACCTGGTCCACAAGATGAGTCACAAAGCTTGGTTTCTTCTTGAGCTGTGGTTCAATATGTGATTTAAGAACCTCCCTGAAGTCATGCTGTTCAATCTCTTTATCTTCTGACGACTCGGAATCCTGACTTAGTTTTTCTTGGAGACTTGGCCGTGACTTTAATAAAGCACGGAAATCTTTATGATGGTGTTCCTCGTCAGAGATTTCTTCCACTTTTATATTGCACTGACACTTCGCTTGACCGACGCTGTTCTCGGCGACACAGCCATAGCGACCGCCGTCCGTTGCTAACGTCGTCGTGATTTCCAAGGTGTGGGTGTTACCTTTGCTGGAGATCTGCAGAAAGATGAAAATTCCGGTTAAAAACAGCAGATACGGAGGCAAGGGTAGGCCTACCGGTACAAGGATAGATGGGAAAGGAGCAGAATATGAGATACACAGACGTCAGCCACTGAGGTCTCATTAATTAACTATATGAGGATCCAATGGGAGACTTTACTGCCGTTAGAGGCCGCCTGTCAGCGATCCGAGAACGTCACAAAATTTGACATCATAGACATAACCAAAAATAGATAAGCGAGGTCGCTTATCTATTTTTGACGTAAGCCATGGCCTCCGCGTCATTATGGATGATGTCATGGTGTGCACTTCTTCACTGTCAAATTTCGTGACGTTCTAGGTCCGCTAACTGGTGGTGGCCTCTAACGGCAGGAAAGTCTTCCACTCCCTGAGCATCACCATCCACACTTTCTGAAGCAAAACCACCTTCTGGCAAATTGAACAGAATTCCACTGATGTCATGACACATCACTTACCTTGAACCTTGCATCCTTTCCAGGCTCCAGATCCTTCCCATCCTTGGTCCATCTGACCAGCGGGGCGGGCTCACCCTTCACTTCACACAACAGTTTGGATTTCTCACCTTCCTCAACACTTATTGACTTTGGTTTCTCGACAAACTCGGGTGGTGAGAGGCCTTCTTTGTCTGAGAAAAGAAAGAAGGGAAACTGGAGAGGAGCAGAGTGGGCAGGTTGATTCCTGCTTTTGAACCAAGTATCGTAACACTAGAGTTGCAAAATGCAGTCTCAATCCTGCTTCTGATCCAAAACGAGGGTCATATTTGATATTTGATATTTATTTTGACCAACACAACAGTACGGTAACAAAAGTTTCATACACATGGGAAGAATTGTGGTCAGGGACAAAGCCAAGATCCTAATAGGATCGCTTACGGCTTTGCCCCATAATATCTCCTTCTCATCCAATAATAGGGTCACTATATGGAAGCAACACACCACTCTGTAAGTAACACAAGACAAGCTTTCTGCTTGAGAACCAATCAGACTGTGCACCAGGCAGCACCTGGCTGACATGCTGGTGACACCTCTGAAGAGCCACATGACGCGTTGGTGACACTTCTGAAGAGCCACATGACGCTTTGGTGACACTTCTGAAGAGCCACATGACACGTTGGTGACACTTCTGAAGAGCCACATGACGCGTTGGTGACACTTCTGAAGAGGCACATGACGCGTTGGTGACACTTCTGAAGATCCACATGATTGGCAAGATGGCTGCCCGATTCTGTTACTAAGTACATTGTATTTCACCAGTTTGTCACTACTCTACCCAACTTTTCTTATGGTTTCCAAGGTACGGTACTGCATCATAAACCAAACTTGTATCAGACTTGGCATTTGTGAAACCGTGGAAGCATATTTTGTAATCTTCTACAAAACAGGCCCATTCTAGAGTCTCCAGAACTTTACCTTTTGGTCTAACGATGAGTTTACATTCACTATACGCCTGTCCAAAATCATTGAGTATCTCACACGCATAAAAACCCGTATCGTCCGTGCACGCCTTCGGCAGAGTTAATTTATGTAAATTTCCAGGATGGCGGGTCTGTATAAAACCAGGGTCATTTGGCGGCAGCTCTTTGTTTTGTCGGACCCAGAATACGTCTACGGGTGGGGTGCCTATAAAGGAGGGAACAGGAGGAACATGCGAGAGTGGAACAAAGGATGAGACGTTTTTTTCCTTGGTTCAGATGTGGCCAGTCGTTTGATTCTATCTCAATGATGATAAACGTTTGAAATAAAGTGGTCCAAATTTTAGGCCTTAAAATTGGCAGAAATGACCACGCAGAGAACTTCCACATCAAACCAAGGAAAATGACAGACTAGGGACCACAAGTACTGAAAACACCATGCACAAAATATAGGTCACTATCAAAATGGCATAGCGCAATGAAGAAAGTGCCAGGAAGAGCAGGTTCAACCCTCACTATCCTAGGTAGAAAGTAACATCTTCTATGCTATAGTAAGTACTGCGATGACACTTTTATAATGAATTGATATCATTCTCCATGATACAATTCAATGAATTGTCACCTGGACAAATCTATATGTCATGCTTGATTACTGGTAACTTTAATGTCTACTAAACGTCAACTATGACAAACAAGCCTAGACGACTAGCAAGGAGTCATCAGACACTAACAGAAACTGTACCTAAAATTCATAAACGAAGGTTCCATTTACGAATGAAGTAACTTTATGCCTGGAGCAAGTCCAACGTTCTCCATGCTCACATGACTTCAAGACTACCAGAGACAGTTTGCATTCAGTCAACTCTTAACTACTGGTAACATGAACCAAATCCAGCATGTTATGTCATAATATTTTTAGTAACACTGTTGATGCTCAATTCCTGAATATGCACTAATATTTCTGCAAGAGACGTATAACACAGTTGCAGACAGTTGGACGCTGACTTACTCGTGAAGGACCAGACGACATTGTACAGGTACCACACTGAACGAATAAGCACAAGGAATCAGTGTTGGAGCCTTACCTACATAATGCACGAGGTACGGGGCCCAAACCCACTGCAGGAGCTACACACCATTGCTGGACAATTTCCAAAGTCAGTCATACATAATGACAAACTCAACAAGCATTCTGACTGTTGCATTTGGATGCAAGACTGCATCTTGCTTGTGGAAGTCGTGTAGCAAGAGTAGTAACCATAGTAATGAGTTTGAGCCTTTACTTACACTCATAACTTATACTTAAGGCATGGACAATGGCTGTGGATGGTTTGCAGGGACTAACATGGCATGTGTACATGGGGTAAGCAGGGCCTAGCAGGCTGTACAGGGGTTAAGCAGGGCCTAGTTGGCATGGTGTGTGTAAGCAGGGCCTAGTTTGGCGTGGTGTGTGTAAGCAGGGCCTAGTTGGCATGGTCATGTTGGCGTGATGTGTGTAAGCAGGGCCTAGTTGGCATGATGTGTGTAAGCAGGGCCTGGTCAGCATGACAATCAAAATCCTGAGAATTTGCATGTACCGATAGATTATTTGTATACGTTCACGTTTTTTCTGACAGCAATACGTCCGACCGGACTTGTGTCATGAGAGGCAGAGGTGTGAGAGAAGACCCTAGCAGTCCTGAACACACCAACACAACCTGAGGGGTCAAAATCCACACCGAGGTCAGGAATGTGGCCCGATGGGGAAAGATCACAGTGTGGTGGAAAGGGGGCAATCTTACACGGCACACACCAGAAGAAGCAATCAAACATGATGGCTACAGTCACCTCCAGATATCGTCTGCTATGGTCATAACATGATCTGGCAAACCTCGTCGCCAAATAGCAAAGATACAGGTTTGTTCATTAGTCATGTACTATGTTTAAGTTCCTGGGAACTAGTTTTACTGCGTGCAGAATTGCTTCTTTTGGCTAACGAAAGACCTGATTGGGTGAAAAATAACTTTTACAAAAGACAAAATAATCATATTGTTGTGGAAAGTGAGACTTCATTCTTACCTTGAAGTTTGACAGACATTTCCACTTTGTCTCCGTCATCGACGACGGTGTCTTCGAGCTCCTTGACAAACTTTGCTGGCTGAGACTTGGGCGCTTCTGGAAGTGGAAAAGGGAAAGTCGAATGTGGTTAGAGTGAGCTCAGAGCATCTGACTTACGACAGAAAGGCCACAGTTTGATACCTGGTTACCATTTTCTATTCTCAACTGAAAGGATCAAGTTGCGCGCTGAATGCGTTGCTCCTTGAGTTCCCTAGGAAGGTTTCTGGAGAGACTGGGGTCATAATGTGAAGCATTTTGAGGCCGTATTACTGTGGGAAGTGCTGTATACATGTAAATCCTCACATTAAGTTATTACGATTAAACTTACCGGTGATTGTAACCCGAGCACTTGTCCTGGCTTCACCGACAGGATTTTTAGCGATACACGTATATTGTCCGTCATCCTCGGCGAAGACCTCAGCGATTTCTAACCTCGCCGTCGTGCCGTCGAACAGAAGTTGAAAATCTGACGTCGATTTGAGTTCTTCTTTTCCTTTAAACCATTTGATACTCGGTTCAGGATTCCCGGCGACGGTACACTCCATGACGAGTTTATCTCCATCGGCGACGATCATGCCCTTGAGTTGTTTTGTGAAGGTTGGAGGTGTTTTCTCGCTGCCGGCAGCAACTGGTGAAATATACAAGTAATAATCAGTGTGTGGTTATGTTTACTGACAATAGGTGGCGCTACATGAGATCTGAATTGTGGCGAAGTTTCTTGAAGCACAATACTTCAATGATACTCACCAATCACTTTGAGCTTCGATTCCGATCGCGCCTCTCCGAGGTCGTTCTTCGCGACGCAGGCGATCGTACCTTCGTCTTCTGGGAATATCTCATCCATTTCTAGCCACGCCCTCTTTCCATCGTAATTCTGACGATAATCGGTTGAGAGGGGGAGGATCTTACCCTCACGGTACCAGGAGATGTCCGGTTCTGGAAGACCTAGAGAAGGATGGCGTAGAAAACACCTGTACAGTCGTCTTTAACCCAATTTGATGAAATGTTTTATTGTAAAGAATATTTTGTCACGCTTGGATTCAATGAGGAAGTTTATTTTAGGACAGTCATGTCTTCATTGGTATGTTGGGTTAAAGGAGTCTGCTATAATTAGATAAGCCTAAACGTTTTGGTAACAAGACTTTTGACTTCAGATAGGGATGTGATCAGAGGGGTCACACAATGATGAGTCTTCAGCAATGGAAAGTTCTAACAAAGATTTCATTTTAAGGCTATTAACACAGAACTTGTACAGAGGCCTACACAGAACTCAGAGACTGACCCCCCTGCACAGAAATTGGACTCGGGCCAACAGGAAACTCAGACTTAGACCCATTCAGAATCCGTTCAATGGCCTTCTCAGAAATCGGGACATAGGTCAACAAAAGTCTCTTACATAGGCCTACATAGAACTTTGAATAGGCCCTAAGACGAAAGAGATGTTCAACACGGATGCATTGAACCCCTTGCAGCTACAATATGGCACGGCTTAACCCGCCGGCCATGGAGGATTTTCTTTATGGCCTACTTGGTGCATTGGCCTCGGAGCTAGAAGTTAAGCAGCACTGATGCGATCACTACTTGGATGGGTGACTGCATGGCGCGCATACAATACAACTACGGACATGGACTTACCAATCACTTCACACTCCCAGATAGCTCCTTCTCCTTCAGCCACTTCTAACGGGTCCTCGAGTTGAACAAGGAACTTTGGAGCTGTGGGCTTCTTCAGTTTAGGCTTTGGTAGAGCTGAAAAGAGCATCACGACATGATGATAATCTCCAGGGGGAAGCTGACCATTAAATGTCAGTGTTCAGTCAGAGTTGATTATAAAACTTTTGTCACCGATATTTTTCTCATTTTCAGATGACTCAACAGCTGGTGATCGGACGTCATGCTCATTTGCGGACCTCAATATCATGACATAGAAATCCAGTGATATCAGGCTCGGGGTACACTTGCTGTCTGACTGTCACGCAACAGGCATAGATCAGCAACTTACCGTGAACCGTGAGTGGTGCCGATGCTTGTGCCTGTCCAGTTACTTACTGTGGACCGTGAGTGGTGCCGATGCTTGTGCCTGTCCAGTTACTTACCGTGGACTGTGAGTGGTGCCGATGCTTGTGCCTGTCCAGCTGAGTTGGAGACTTTGCTCATAATCGTCCCCTCATCACCAGCTGTGATGTCGGTGATCTCAAGGTAGGCAAAACTGTCCGTCTGGTACACCTGCAAATAGTTCACAAATTGTAATACCGGTATATGTGATGTACAGTTTTCTAGTGCCTTTTTCAGAAAATAATTTCTGTTGAACAAGAATTAATTTCTGTTGAACAAGAATGTAATTTCTGTTGAAGAAAAAATAGTTTATCGAAGGCGCATGAAGCAAATTACAGGTGACTAGGCCCACTCAATGAATACGTGATGTAACTCACCTGGTATCTGCCCCCAGGAGCGATCTTGGTCCCTTCCCACTCCCAGACAAGGTCAGGGGTTGGTTCTCCAGCGAACGCACACTGGAACTTGGCTGTGTTTCCCTCCTCAATGAAACACTTCCTTGGTTTGGTCGTAAAATATGGTTTGATTTTCTTGTCCACTTTACCCTTCTTTTTGTCTGAAATGATGAAGTGATGTTGGGTTGTAACTGCTGTTGAGACTCTCTTGTGGTCGCTAGCCTGGACGTTTCTTCCAAAATGGGTTCGTAAGAATGCCGAATCAGACCAAATCAGACCGAATCAGTGAACTGGCCTCGAACACGATCGAACCAACTCCAGGTAGGGCTTATGCCTGTAGTCTCCACCGAGCTCATCCAAATCTGACAGGTGTAATATCTTGGAAACTGCATGAGATTTGAAGCGTTGTGTTAATTATGGCGAGTTTGCATCCAGCACGCAGGGTGTTAAACTCATCTGCTCCTCAGTTGCCAAGGTAATTCAGCTGTGTCCAGGTGTGAAAACCGTCTGGCCTACTGGTGTCTTTACACCTGTCTTTATCATGCTCTGGTGAGTGATATTAGGGCAAGGGTATGGTTTCATGGGATTGGCGGGCTCATGGTTCAGATTCTTGATGGAGTCCACCAAGGTTACTCTCTCTCCCCATGACTGTACAAGGGATATATAACCAGGCTTTGACTGGTTTGTATTCCGAAGCAAGTCCTCATGTCAAACCGTAAAGTTTTAATGGCGGCCATCTTTCTGGTCGCCATGGTAAATGCACTTTCTCTGGTGAGAAAACTTGTGATTGGTTCATGTGATCTTCCACCAGACTGAGAGGGCCGGTTTCCACGGCAACGACACAAGATGGCTGCCAGTGACACTGATCTAATAAACCAATCTGACTTACCGAATAGTTTACCCGCTGTTAGCGATGGTCGTGGTGGTTTCTCTTCCAGACGTTTGAGGGCTTCACGATGTTCTGCACTCACTGAAAACACAAACAACAAACGGACATCAAAAACATGTTTTATCCTATAAACATTCTTAAAGAATTTGGATATCATTCTTCTTTGGTTTGTTGAGATAAATCCTGAAAGATGGAAGGTGATCATTGGTCTCGACGTCTAAGGAGGGGAATTGGAAAAAAAAGTTTTTGTCAACTATTTCTTGGATTTGTACATTTTGATTTCAAAAATTGTTATTGTTATCTCAAAGAATAATAGAAATCTGACCGCAGCTAACCAAAGGTTGGTCCTTTTGAAAACATCCCACGTTGTATTTAGAATTGGATACCAGTACCTACCACATGACACAAGTTCACCCCGCCCCCCCCCCCAAAACATTGTTATACCAGTAAATAACCCCATCTTCAGAGCCAGATTCCATTTTATCCTGAGCTTCCCTGACAAGATGTCAATATTATCTCTCAATATCAGATTCTCCAAACTCACCTTCAGAATATCTCAGTTCTATTTTCACACATGAAGCAAACCTTTCCTCCCGTTTATCACGCATTTTTAAATCTTTCAAAATTTTGTCCGTGTCTTCTCAAATTCTCTCTCCCATACTGTCATAGCTAAACATTTAATGAGTTCCTTGAAAATATTCCTCGATATTCCCCAAATATTTTGATGCTATTTTTAATCCGTATGTCTAATCCTTATCAACCAATCAAAACACAGGACAACAAATGACCAAATCCGGTGTGACACACCTCTCTCAGCTTGGGATACCTCTCTCAGCTGTGGATATCCCCCTCACAGCTTGGACATCCTGTCAAAATATGACTCACACTTCCACAAAGATGGCATGAATGGGTCTTATTCTTATCACCTGTTGGGATTAATACAAATGGTGCCATAATTTATTCCAACATTTCCAGTGAGATAAACCTCTAGTACAGGGGTCTGGCGCGAACGTGTAAACCCTCGTTAGGGTTAGGGTTTCTAAGCCTCACTCAGGGTTTAAAAACCTTGGTGGATCAAAATCCATCTGGGTATACTCACAAACGTGAGTACCTTATATACCATATACCAAGCTGGATTTTGATCCACCATGGTTTAATTCTGACCCTAACCCTAATCTTAATGAGGGTTAACAAGCTTGGGTCAGGTCCCTCTGATCAAGATGCCAAACTTTTCTAATTTATCATTATGTATACCTACACAGGGAAATGTGCCACATATATATTATACATATATCACATATATAATATATATATATTAATATATATGAATCGGATATATAAAATGCTTCTAATATATATATATTCTATATATTTTATATATACAATATACATATAAAATGCCGGATATATAATATATATGTGGCACATTTCCCTGTGTACCATGGTGGATTTTGATCCACCATGGTTTAATCCTAACCCTAATCCTAATCTTAATAAGGGTTTACAACCTTTTAGTCAGGTCCCTCTGATCAAGATGTCAAACTTTTCTAATTTACCATTCTAACGTTACATCTACTCCGGTATATTAAATTTTTTAACATTCTTGCCATGAAAATAGCAATTTGCTTCTGAATAAAGTGCATTTTGTGCCAAAACTTCATAAACAGATTGGTGTCCCACAAACCTCCACCGACTGACTGAAGTACGGCCACATTTGCTGGTTGAATAGTCTCTCAACGATTCTCAATCCTTTATAATGGTCATTGTCACCATTCCATACCACTCTGCCATATTTTTGGCACACACTGACATATTTTTGGCATGCCGCGGGGCAAATGGTTAGACGGCCATAGACCACGGAGAGCCATATTTGGTCAGGTGTTTACATTCAACCAGGACAACACCAAATTGTGTCTTGGGGATTTTAGGCCGACAGAGACCGACTCCATGCTGGCGACAATCTGGATGTATGAAGTACATGATGTGGAAATGGGTTCCTGATGTGGGAAAACTTTGAATGTAGGAAATGCAGAGCTCATGGTCCCTTTAAGTAATTTACCCAGGAAGCTGTTTAGAAGTATTTCACAGTCAAAAGTTTTAAGAATAATCCTTGGAATTGTTGAACACATGAACAGGAACCAAACAAAAGGAATTTGATAATGATTTATGTAAGAACAAGGCCAATGTTTAAAGTAAACACGACCAAAAGTCAATTGATAATGGGAAAAAATTCTAATTAGGCCTACATGTTTTATAAACACAAAATAATTGGACTGAGTTCAGCGTTTATACACTGTAGATGTCTTGTACAGTCAAGTCATGAAATGTGGAAGAGTCAACCCTGACAAGACATTTGTGAGCCGCTCCAGCCAAAGCACAAGGCGCTTCGTTAACCCTTTCCTTGGTTGCGACAAGCGCCTACTTTTGGTGGAGTGGGTCACATATATGCTGAACGGTCAATGTTCGTAACTGGCCTACTCCGACCTCCTGTAATGGCCTTTTACTCTTTACTTTAGATCAGTGGGAAGTTGGCGACTTCAAGTAACAGCTCTATTGTGTACTACCAAGTACACAGGGAAATGTGCCACATATATATTATATATCCGGCATTTTATATGTATATTGTATATATAAAATATATAGAATATATATATATTAGTCCCATATGTGAAATATATATCCGTCGATTACATGTGAAAAATATATTGAGCATATATATATTATATGTATTGTTTCTACATATATAATGTATATGTTTTGTATATATAATATACATGAAATAATGCCATATGTATATTTCATATATTATTAGTAAGTATAATATACATATAATATTCATATTTCCTGAATATAATTTTCATGTACATAAAGCAGTATAAACCAATGAAATATGTCAACAGGAACTGAACATGCCAAGTTTCAACTCAAATCCAAATGAACATGACTTGCAAAAGTGTAAACACCCCATGCACATGGTGTGCCAAATATAGGCCTTGTTGCCACAATGATGTCATGGGAATCCCAGTGTGGTATCCCCTCACTCATTGGATGATGCCATTGTCACGACAGGTAGCGCTCCTACCTCGCACTGACCTGTCACCGCGCGCGCAACGCGTCATGGGAAAGTTTGGGACTATTGTTGCATTTTCAAGATGGCGGGAATTCCTCGCTTCGGGTTTATAAACTGTTGAATCTCGTCAAATAGGCCTACCTAGGATGTCTCCGTGTGTGGGCATCACATTATCCGTCATGATTATGACATACATAGGCCTATTTTGTCTGAGATATGCTGTACATGTCATGTTAGCCACTGGCAGCTGGTCGGTGCGTCGTCACATACGTTTACACTACGTTACAGCACAGTGACAGTTAGCTGCCGAGGTGAAATCCGAAATAGCATCATTTTCTTCTCAACAATGTCATGTCTGTGACAATTTCTCATCAGAAATGACAAATCCGTCAATTATTGGCAAAGTCTGCAAGAAATAAGCCTCATATCGCTATTTTCCTAGGGTTTCCTTTCGTGGCGCAGTAGATCACGTGATCACCCATTTCTGGTTGTGATTCGGCCTGCGTATTTAGAAACACGCCGAATTCGGCGTGATGCGGCTCGTGCGGACACAGGTTGGTGCTTGCATACCGCCGCCTAGCGCCGACCTGTGAAACACAATGTGGATGATGCAGCACTAAATAGGTCATGTCACTGCATCTTGGCGACTAGCCAACACACGTGGAGTTCCAGGATGAGTCAGCGGTCTCTTTTGGCTTCCCGCCAAATCGTCAGGCCGGGCTCATGTGGATGTATGGCTCCGTCGGAACTGTCACTATATAGCCTAGGCCTAGTTTGCTAAGAAGATTCGATAGGCCTATAAATGATAAGATGGCAAGACAAAGATGCACTTTATGACTGAAGTTTATTTACTAAAGGTAAAATTTTCATTTGAGAACTACTGGCGCTGAAATCAGCGCCCGTCCATAACAGATTTTGATGCTTGTCTGGCGCTGTTAGCAGGTTGTCAGACGCATATGCGCCCCAGCGCCCACTTATGTTCGCGTCCTAAGAGCTGGTTTTACAGATAAGCAAGTGGCTCAGGGTGGCAAGTGAAACAGAAACCCCCTGAAATCGAAATGATCCTGAATAATTGTCACTGTAAACATCCCATCCACGCCCACGCACAATGGTATCCAATAGTTGGGAGCCAATGATGTCATGGGAATCCCTATGCCATATCCCCTTCACCCATTGGATGATGCAGTGAGTACATTTAGGTGCATTTGAATATGCTAAGTAGGCTCATTAAAGTGGCCTTCCCATAACCGACATTGTTTCCCGCTAAAACATCGTCAGGCATGCCCAGTCTCCAGATGTGTTAAGTCGGACGGCACTTTTTCTTTGACTAAGTAAATATACTGGACCTGGGGGAGTACCCACTCAATTATTATACATCTTTGGGAAGGATATTTTGTCAGGATTACAACCAATATAAATGAGTTTTACTGAGATCATGGAGATTTGATAACCGCACACTTGCTACGGCTTTTCGCAACCTCGGCATGGGGTACTGTCTGAATAATGGAAAGAAACTACCCACACTGCTGGTGCGAAGAAGGCGGCAACGCAAGGCAAGTTGACGTGACGTCACACTTTCGTCTACGTCAGACAACACAAACACGTGACGACGTCACCACATTCGGAGACGCGCGCACAGAGCGTCAGCATCAGTGTACGTCAACACCGCCTCAGGCAAGTCAGCATGGTCAGGGACGCAGCCAGAAGTGGTGCTTCATGGCTTTCCGTTGAGGTCGAACTCGAATGGGGAAGTGAAAGAATATGAGGTAGGTAGGAGGAATTGTGTAGGCCTGAGTAGCATGCCAAATGGCTGTCAAATGACACCGAGACCTAGGCCTACGGTACGTCTGAAATAAAATCAAGTTGCTCACGGCCCACGGCCACGGCCATGACGGCCAAGCTTGGCCTGGCCCCTTTTCTGTGTGCCCCTTTCCACAATGTGTCACGCTCACTCGACTGCCCTGGGTGGCAATTTCGGCCCCCGTGGCCCGCTACTGACAGATGCCAAAGTCGCACTGGATCAGACCGACACATGGTTTCTCAAATTTGATCTGAGCATCTTTCTGAGCAGACAAGTTCTGCCTGGATGGAGTGTGGTTTTCATGTGTTTCAGCTTTCATTGATTATGTTCTTTGGTTTTAATATAGGCCTAGGCCTATACGGTTAACGACAGTTACAAAAATACAATTGCAGGTTTATCTCTTTAGGCCTAGGCCTACAGGGTTAATGAAATAATTTGTTAGGCCTATCCAAAACAATTTTGTCTTGAGGTTGACTCTGCTTTTTCATATTTTTATTATTTGCATATAGGGTGTATCAGAATTTTTAAAAATACAATTTCACTGACAGATAATTTCGGGTTAGTTCAAAACCTGGCATTGGCACTGGCAATGACATTGGCATTCAACAGGTTCATTAATATTAGGCAACCCCGCATGACCTCTTCTTCTACCTATTTCGTTTAAAACTTATTTTTTTCTCTTGGTAATGGTAGGCCTAGGCCTAGGCTACTCAGATAGCCTACTGCTCATGATATGATTTTGATTTCAGAGGATGCACTGGTGGAAGACTGCAGCCCCAGTCTTGATTGGGCCCAGCTCCTTCTCGTAATTGAATGAGTCCATGACAAACATGCATAAAGGTGAGAACATGAAGGTGAATTTGCTGGCATCACTAAAAGTACAATTTCTGATCTAATCAGTCAAGATGGATTATTTTAACAAATTTAATGAACTGATGCCAGCCATATTTCGATTTCAGCATATTCAGGGAGGATGAATGAAGGCTTAGCCAAGTCGCCTAATATACCATGCCTACCTAAACATGCTAAAGGAAAGCCTAAAGAAGACAGACAACAGCCCATTATGAAGTTGACGACTTCTTCTAACCAGGTGGGGATTTCAACTTGACACCCTCTCTGATAAAATACCGGGTTGATAGTATAGTTGACCCGGTGTGATAGCATCTAATGCCCCCATCTTTCTGATGTCCCCATGCAGCATTGTTTGTCACAAGATTAATGGCCGTGGTCTCTCTAGAGTCCAATTCAATGGTGCCGATTAATCCGTAAATGTATTGTTCGGGAACATCACATATCGGGGGACATTAGATTCTATTACACCGGCCTACAGCACTGGCGACAGAGTTGGGCTAGGCCTAGCAACAGCAACCTTTGTCCAAGACAGACATGTTTAGACTCGGGTCATTTTACTCGGCTAGGCCTACATGTATGTATTATTGATGATCCTGTTAAGAGACGATGAATTGGGCTCGTACTAATCATTCATGTGGTGACCAATTGAATCTATTATTCAATATCCTTATCATTTCATTTCCTTATTATTTCAATATCCTTATCATTTCTTTTGCAGCCCTTCTTCACTTGCCGCCTTCTTGAAGAAAAGTTCGTCCATAGATGAAGATAATGACAATGGGAATCAACTGACAAAATTCAATTGTTCTCTGCTAGACATTCTCCATGTATAATACCGATCAACGCTGTATTATTCTAATGTTCTCTGTAACTGATTCTCCGTGTAAATATTGATCTAAATAAAATTATGTGTAAATAACAATATTTCAGTGTGTACTTTTTAGTCAAAATAGCAATAAATCCACCTATATATCTATTATATATAATTGGAAAGAAACTACCCACACTGAGTGCGAAGAAGGCGGCAACGCAAGGCAAGTTGACGTGACGTCACACTTTCATCTACGTCAGACAACACAAACACGTGACGACGTCACCACATTCGGAGACGCGCGCACAGAGCGTCAGCATCAGTGTACGTCAACACCGCCTCAGGCAAGTCAGCACGGGTCAGGGACGCAGCCAGAAGTGGTACTTCATGGCTTTCCTTTGAGCAGTTGAGGTCGAACTCGAATGGGGAAGTGAAAGAATATGAGGTAGGTAGGAGGAATTGTGTAGGCCTGAGTAGCATGCCAAATGGCTGTCAAATGACACCGAGACCTAGGCCTTCGTCTGAAATAAAATCAAGTTGCTCACGGCTAGGCCAAGCTTGGCCTGGCCCCTTTTCTGTGTGCCCCTTTCCACAATGTGTCACGCTCACTCGACTCCCCTGGGACTGGGTGGCAATTTCGGCCCCCGTGGCCCGCTACTGACAGATGCCAAAGTCGCACTGGATCAGACCGACACATGGTTTCTCAAATTTGATCATCTGAGCATCTTTCTGAGCAGACAAGCTCTGCCTGGATGGAGTGTGGTTTTCATGTGTTTCACTTTCAGCTTTCATTGATTAGGCCTACCGGTAGGCCCCTATGTTGTTTGGTTTCAATATATATAGGCCTAGGCCTATAGGCCTACGACAGTTACAAAAATACAATTGCAGTTTTATCTCTTTACAGGGTTTATGAAATAATTTGTTATCCAAAACAATTTTGTCTTGAGGTTGACTCTGCTTTTTCATATTTTTATTATTTGCATATAGGCCTACAGGGTGTATCAGAATTTTTAAAAATACAATTTCACTGACAGATAATTTCGGGTTAGTTCAAAACCTGGCATTGGCACTGGCAATGACATTGGCATTCAACAGGTTCATTAATATTAGGCAACCCCGCATGACCTCTTCTTCTTCTACCTATTTCGTTTAAAACTTATTTTTTTCTCTTGGTAATGGTAGGCCTAGGCCTAGGCCTAGGCTACTCAGATAGCCTACTGCTCATGATATGATTTTGATTTCAGAGGATGCACTGGTGGAAGACTGCAGTCCCAGTCTTGATTGGGCCCAGCTCCTTCTCGTAATTGAATGAGTCCATGACAAACATGCATAAAGGTGAGAACATGAAGGTGAATTTACTGGCATCACTAAAAGTACAATTTCTGATCTAATCAGTCAAGATGGATTATTTTTAACAATAATAACAAATTTAATGAACTGATGCCAGCCATATTTCGATTTCAGCACATTCAGGGAGGATGAATGAAGGCTTAGCCAAGTCGCCTAATATACCATGCCTACCTAAACATGCTAAAGGAAAGCCTAAAGAAGACAGACAATCTTCTAACCAGGTGGGGATTTCAACTTGACACCCTCTCTGATAAAATACCGGGTTGATAGTATAGTTGACCCGGTGTGATAGAATCTAATGCCCCCATCTTTCTGATGTCCCCATGCAACATTGTTTGTCACAGGATTAATGGCCGTGGTCTCTGTAGAGTTCAATTCAATGGTGCCGATTAATCCGTAAATGTATTGTTCGGGAACATCACATATCGGGGGACATTAGATTCTATTACACCGGCCTACAGCACTGGCGACAGAGTTGGGCTAGGCCTAGCAACAGCAACCTTTGTCCAAGACATACATGTTTAGACTCGGGTCATTTTACTCGGCTAGGCCTACATGTATGTATTATTGATGATCCTGTTAAGAGACGATGAATTGGGCTCGTACCAATCATTCATGTGGTGACCAATTGAATCTATTATTCAATATCCTTATCATTTCTTTTGCAGCCCTTCTTCACTTGCCTTCTTGAAGAAAAGTTCGTCCACAGATGAAGATAATGACAATGGGAATCAACTGACAAAATTCAATTGTTCTCTGCTAGACATTCTCCATGTATAATACCGATCAACGCTGTATTATTCTAATTTTCTCTGTAACTGATTCTCCGTGTAAATATTGATCTAAATAAAATTATGTTTAAATAACAATATTTCAGTGTGTACTTTTTAGTCAAAATAGCAATAAATCCACCTATATATCTATTATATATAAGAAATGAAAATAAATATGTCATTATATATATATTATATATACACTGCATATATAATATATATACAACCACGGATATCCAGAAGGTGTCTAGCATTTTATATATCCGATTCAGTAGTGTTGAGAATGGCTGTTACCTCAATGAACTTTACTCCCACTGATTCTTAATGCTGATGCTGCTGTTGTCATTGAAGGACATCAACTTTCCAGAGGTCATTCCAATTCCAGTTCAGGGAGTAAATTAGCGTCATCAATGTCGGGACATCAATTAAATGAGGATGTCAACTCCCGACACACCAATTATTTCTCAGATGATAGGCCTAATTGTCAACCAAATCATAACTGACCCAGATTGCCTGAATTAAAGTACATACTTCCTTGGTTATCAAGTGTCAACACTGGTTCAAGTCTTATATCAATGATATTGATATAACCTGATATTACATCAATGATATTGATATAACCTGATATTACATGCTGTCAGGAGGTTTTTGTGGACATAATATTCTTATCTTTACAAGCCCTCACTAGATGTAACCATGTAACAGACTCGTGGAGATCCTGATCACTTCTTTTGAAGCCTGCCTGATTCAGTCTACCAACATGACCAAAGAAACATGGGACCTTATTGTCACATAGAACTCCACGTGAGAGTTTTCTCATGCAAGTTGGCTCTAACTCACCATTGTTGGTTTCTTTACGGCTTAAACTAAGACCAGCGATACAAATGACTTTCCAGACTTCTCTACAAGTGGAGTTGCCCATTGACAGTCAACTCACACACAAAAACTCTCACAGATTCCACACCTACAGATCAAACAAGTTAATATTCCAATCAATCCACAAAATGGTTCATTTTTTCACCTCACATAAGGCTCCAGTTCCATAGAGCTCACGTTGACACTTTTCACGCGCCACGCTTCACGTTTTCCTTTCGTTCCTCGATTCAGCGCACAACGAGACACACATTACCTGTCCTGTGACATGCTTTCTCCGAGGAACGAAAGGAAAACGTGAAGCGTGGCGCGTGAAAAGTGTCAACGTGAACTCTATGGAAATGGAGCCTAATGCAATATTTAATCAAGCCTGGTTAAGGAATTAACTGATGAAGACATGAAGATGGGGATTTGGCCTACTAAGGCGTGCTGCCCCTGAGTGCTGGCGATTGATGCTCATGTGAGGGTCCGTGGGTTCGAGTCCGGTAGAAAGCTATATCTTCCACCTTAAAACCTGTTATTATTACTTGCTCTTTTACAAGTCAAATGTTGAAATACATGTAATCGTCCAAAAAGTGACTAACGCAGTGAATGTGACCAGAGTTAGTCATAATCCCCTTGATCTTAACGAATGGTTTCATGACGTGGATCAGTCATGACCATTTTCACTCCAGCAAAATGCACAAGGTCAGAATTTCTTCTTCTAGTTGTTATTTCAGAGTGGTGAAGTCAAAGTCCCAATTCTTTCCATTCTCAGGATGAAGTCAAACTTGCATCTGACGGGCAACAAGTGCAAACTGAGAGCAAAGATGACATCCCTGTCTCCGGACCATAAAGTGTGAACGTTTAGCTGAATCATTGAGCCACGCCATTCATATCAAGGCCACCCACAATTATTCCATCACATCCATGACTATCATTATCCTCACGCATCATGACCCCGGCAGTCGAGGGACGTGAACAGTATACATCTCACGCTTTCTGATGCAAATCTTCATCATTGAAACATGTCAAAAAACATGTGCTATGATCACGGGTGATGAATGGCCATTCTAATTGCCCTGCGATACATGAGCATTCCATAATAGCTACAAGCCTCGAGCAATTCATTTTTATATGCCCAATAAAAAACACATCAGATGAACAACCCATGTTGTATTCCAACTTGAGTACAGCTCCACTTGCTCTGTGCAGAATGTTTTCAACAGGAAGCATCCTCCCATAGCAGGGCTTTGGTCTCGCTCCCTTCACACACTCAATGACGAGGAGTGAGGTAAACCCTGCTGTGGAAGGATAACAGGCAAGTGACGACTCTACCATGTTTCTAACAGTGCTGGNGATGAGATCTCTGTCCATGTCCATCACGTTTATCCACAGAGCACAGCATCGACTCCGTGACATGGCACTGACCCACGACACGGCATGAAGCCCACGACACGGCATGAAGCCCACGGCACAATATCGACCCCCTCCACTGATCAAACAGTCAACAACCACTCATTCAAAACCGAATGTTGATAAATCAATTCAAACAGAACCAATTCACGTTAAATCATATTTTGATATTTTCCACCTTGGATTTGTTAACATTGCAAGTTTTCTTAGACAAAGCAAAGTCATGAAAGTAACTAGAGATATTTCCTAAATATTTGGTCTCCAAATTGTAAACAAACATTTTGTCTCTGACTTGTACAAAACAGAACATTTTGGTCTCCGACTTGTACTGGTAGGTCTACCAACAACATTTTGGTCTACAACTTTGTAGATCTACAAACAATATTTTGGTCTCTGACTTGTAGCTCTACAGACATCACTTTGGTCTGCGACTTGCAGGCCTTCAGACAACATTTTGGTCTCTGACTTGTAGGTCTACAAACAACGTTTTGGTGTCTGACTTTGTAGGCCTACAAACAACATTTGGTCTACGACTTGTAGGCCTGTACAAACAACATTTTGGTCTCCACCATTTTCGTCTCTGACTTGTAAACAAAACTTTTCTTTTAGAAATGAACAAATTGTTTGCCCAGTGATCAAGGTTCACACCATTATTTCTAAGCAGGAAACAGCATTTCCTCATAATTGCTAAACACGCCAATGTATCCAATACATTCTGAGCCATTACTGTAAGTACCTTTAAATCATTAATAAGGTAGTATTCACATCCGGCTGTGGCGAAATGAATGTGTCAATATTTTTAGTATAGACTACCGATACAGTTATTACCTCCCAACCCCGCCCTCGTTAGCCAAACTCAATCAATTTATTACTAATTACTCTATTCTCTATGTCTGTTCTTTCTTTACCAAGTTGCTATGTAATCTGAAGTCCGCATCAATCTTTGCTAAAGCATATTATTATAGTTTATGACGCTTAAAATTAATATCAAAATCAGCAAGCCGAGTCTGAAGCAGTTGAATACTGAAAGACTTTGCAGTGTTCAACTTATTTTCTTAAAAAACATTGCCACGCATTTTATTTTTAAGTACCGGTATGACCGCTATCAAACTTTGCCTTGAGGCCGGTATCAAATGGTTAAAATTCCCAACGAGCACCGTCAAGAATGTTCATAAGGTTCCGTATAAAATTGTCCGTCCCTGCATGAAGTGTTGGTCCCTTTGAGAAAAGTTTATGAAAGTTTCGACAATGACATGAATGAGAGAATATAAAATAATCCAAGATATCAACTCGTGATAACTCCTGCAACATGAAATAAAGTCCACGAAAAAATCCGCAACATCCAGTATAAGAACTAAAAGTCCTAGTTCTTTAAAAAAGTCCACTTTTTCAGGTCCATGACAATGCATGACCTTCTAAGGCACAAGGTTGTGGCACTGACCGGTTATCAAAACAAAGGTTTCCGTAAGTCCTACGATCCGCATCCATATTCTCAAACATAAATATATATTATTACATCCACTACTCTCTGTAATAAAATCATTCTGAGTCCTACTGTACACATCTTTCTAAAGTCCCTACAACCACATGTCAATGCCAAACATCCAAGTCCAGCAATCTCCCGTATGTACAAACAGTCCTTTTTTATAAAGATTATGAACTTGCATCTACCCTGGCTTGGAAACTGAATGAACCGGGTGGACGAATACCAGACGTGCCACGTGGGATACCGGTGCGTGCTGACGGTGGAGTGATTTTGGACGAAGTATCTGGTTTCTCAACCGACTTTCTACGCGGAATGCCGGTTGGTATTTTGCTCTCCTCAGAACCGGGTGAACTACCAGAGAGTGTCACATTTATGTTTTCACCAGAACTGTCCTTTTTTAACGGAATGGATGTTTTAGGCGCCGATCCGCGGCGTGGAATGGCACTTGGCATGCTTGGTGGTGTGATTTTCGTCTCGACCTTCGACGATGACATCATCGGGATGGAAGATCGACGTTCTGTCTCATCGCGTGGCGACATGCGTTCTTCGTTCTCAACCTTTGAACCGTAACTCGTCCCCAATGTCGGCAACCTCGTTCCCGTATCTTGAGCAGCTTTCCCGGACGAGGTTGCTTTGATCTGTGGCGGAGGAATCCTTGATTCCGGTTGCGCCGGTGCCTTGGGTTCCGGTTTCTGTATTTCAGCAGGAACCGTGTTTATAATCAGCGGTTCCTGTCGTTTGTACGGTATCTTACTCCCGAGTGACGGGATTCTAGAAACACCGGCCTCCGACTTCGATCCATTGACAGCGACCTCTTTCTTGGAAAAAACAAAATGGTGGCCATCTTTAGCTTTGGTATCGGGTGAGCAAGTTGAGAGGTTATCCTCCATTGACCTTTCTGATATGATACTCAGACGACAGGATTCATCGCCGTCGAACTCGACAGGTTCGATCATCGGTACCTGAGTATGGATGTAACGATCACGTTCGTCGAACTGATCATCGACGTTCCCGGTTGCATCAACCGTTTCAATCTCAATAAAATAGCGTTTATCATGTTTTTGTATATCCATGTTTTTATTGACGCGGTTCTTGGTCTTGACGTCTTGGTCCTCCTCGTTCTCATCGTCAAGGAGCGAGTCGTTGCTGTACTGGTACAGACGTGAGTCTAGGAACGTGGACAGGATCCCGGTACCGTGACCAACGGAGGAACCGTTAGCACTAAAATCAGCTTCCACGGATACCCCAGCAGACGCAGCTTTTGCGATATCATTCTTTACTTCCTCGGCCGATTTATTACTCTTTTTCTCCCCATCTGATGACGACGACGACGAGCTGCTCTTGACGGACTCCTTGGATTCACTCTTGACGACCGTCGCCACCACCTCCTCCGTGTCGTCTGTCTTCACGTCCAACTCCTCCTCCGCTTTCTTCTCCTCCGTCACCACGGTAACCACCTTGGTTTCCGTCGTAACCGTCCTTACTTCTGTTCTGACATCCTCTTTGACGACCTCGCCGACCTTCTCATTGACCGTGACCTCTTCCTTGACCTCTGTGTTTACCTCGACCTTAGCTGTATCTTCCCCAGCTTCAGCGTCAGAACTACTTGATGACGACTTCCTCGATTTCTTCTCCTCATCATCTTTCACGACATACTTCTCAGCACTTGCCCCAAACTCGGTCGAAACTTCAGCCTCGTTTTTATTCTCGTCCCCTTTGTCAACTTCGACGGTGGCCGGTTCCGCCGGTGGTTCAACTTTTAGAGCAAGAGTTCGGATTGGATCGGATACTTCACTCGGTTTACTCAAACCGTTATCATTTTCCGCCTGGACGAAGAACTTATACAGCACATCCGGTTCTAAACCGGTGGCCGTGTACATGCACTCGTTACACTCAGCAGTCATCTTTCGCCAACCACTTTGTCCGTCACGACCCATTTTAACAGAATATCCAAATATGGCGTTCCCGCCGTCATAGGTGGGTTTGTCCCATGATATGATAATACTATCCTCTGTTACCTTAACAACGCGCGGTTTACTGCACGGTAACGGTAAACCCTTGGTATCTTTAGGGTTCTTGGCCTTTTTAGGACTGTCATCGGCCGATTTTCCACTCACACAACTAAACGTATTCCCCATTTTGATAAATTGTGTCTCTTTATATCATTAGCATAATCCAACGTAACAAATGATTCGCCTCAGTGAATACGACAGCGATGGTTGCATCTGATTAATGGAAGTTATGTAATCCAATGACTCAATGATACAGTCTATCCTAGCTCACACAGACCACAAAACAGAAACTCAACGGGCCACTCAAAGTCTCACGGATTTGTCCACTCAAATAGATGAACTGTTCAAACTCCAGATGAACTGCGAACAGTGTATAACTGGTATCCGTGAACTGTTACACAAGTTTGAATCAGTTTATATCAGCGATATTAATCCAACGATTGCTCAACAAAATCCCAAGTCGTTGAACATACAGACGTACAGACACATAGACAGGTTGGGTAATCCACTAATGGTCACTTGTGGTGCTTTGTATCCACGATGATCTTCAACATGGATTGTTTTTGACGTTCTGAAAACTTCCAAACAACGGTTCACCTTTGTTTCCGATTCAACGATTCAACACGAAATGATCCACACACAGTTCATGCAGTAACACACATCAAAATATCGATCACAGCAACACGGAAAAGTTCCAAGTTTAGATCCCGAGTGAGTGAATTGTCAAACAGTGGCTTGTCCGTCTGCTCCAAGACCCTGGACATGAAGACAAGAGACGTTGTACACACAGCCTACCAAACAGCCAAACAATACCCCACACTGAATAAATATTTCACTATTGCCCTCTCCAGATGATTGGGAAATGAATACATCACACAGTGGTTGACACAGTTGTTGTGTTGGCCAATTGAATTGTGATGTATACAGAAGAATAGGACATGAGGAAAGCCTTTAGAATATAAGCCTAGAGGATTTACAAGTCCAGACCAAACTTGTCAACACACACAGTGGTGTCCCACATGAAGAAAGCTGACAATAGGCCAGGTTTTGGTCCGGTTGGTCCTTTGTTAGACGGTTTGGTGTATGAACAAGAGTGGATCAATCATGGTGAATAATGACTGACTAATTCAACGCCACTCCAGGCAATTCAGTCACTGGGTTTGTTTGATCTTGGTGTGCGGGGCTGGGGGAGGGGCATCCTCCCACAGCAGGGGTTTTTACCTCGCTCCTCTTCATCCACTCACTTTGTGTGCGAGTAAGTGTATGAAGAGGAACGAGGGCTTTGCTGTGGGACCCGGAGGATGGGGGAGGGGCACAGTCAGAAATGTTGACCCTCAAGGGACCTTGCTGTGGTGGTCCCTGGGAGGGGAGGACCAGATCAGATGTGTTATATTCAAGGGGGTGGGATCTTGCTGTGCTGGTCTGCTGGAAGTTTTGACCCTCCAGGGGGCATTGGGGAGGGTTTGAAATGGAGAAGACATTTTGAAGTAGGCCTATCTTGTACTTTCTCAAGTTCATTCAGCCTACATTAGCCATATTTGGGGATGCCCACAGCGAAATGCTGACATGAAGGGGTGAATGTCGTTCACTCTGAATTCTAACCCCAGGGCCTGGCCCCTATCACCGACATCATCATAATCTTCAGCTTCATGCTCCTCAGTGGAATTTTGCCCCTATCCCACAACCCTTGATACCTGGCCTCCTATCCCTGATCCTAAAGCTTGCTCCTAATCCTAATCCTAATCCCTAATCCCCAACCCTCACAGGCAACTGTTTATCTGTTCCATAGGATTAGAGGACATTTACAGCACTCTTTGTGTTTTTAGAGAGTGCCGACATTTAGGGCCTACACCTTTTACAATAAGCTGACATGCATCATAAGGCCTACCAAAGCTGAATGGGTGAATGTCGTCCAGAACTGATCCTACACACTAATTCCTCGCCCAAGCCACTAACCCTAATCCCAACCCTGACCCTCAACCCTTGTCACTGATCCCTACCCTAATCCTAAACCTAGTCCTGACCCTAACCTTTAACGCTAACCATCCTAACTCCGTAACCTGGGTACACTAGTTCGTACGACATTAACACTTTGTGCCCTACCAAAGAGGAGGTCCAATTATTCTTCCAAGGGGCCTAAACTGACACGATAAGAGGGAAGACAAAGAGCCAAATTGAAATGCACAAGGCTCCGCATGAATGAAATGTACACAACCAGTACATACACAACACAATCTGCCTCAACAGGACAGAAACTGAGAAATACACAAAGGTCAGGAAAAGTTGAACCAGGAAGATAGCTAATGACATGAACATTTCCTAACTTGTTCTCAAACTGTTGGATAGGCTGTGAGTACACGAGTCCTGGGATGGTGAAATGTACAGAGAGTCCTGGGATGGTGAAATGTACAGAGAGTCCTGGGATGGTGAAATGTACAGAGAGTCCTGGGATGGTGAAATGTACACTGTAGTTTGTAATCCAACAGGAAGGTAACACTAATAGTAATCCACATAAGAAACAGGAGAAATCCCACCAGGAACTGCGAGATACTGACTGAGACGCTTCCTCTCTGAGAGGAGCAGGATGACTGACTGATACAGGAGTAATTTACAAACTGATCACTTCTCAGGCCACACAAACTAATTCTTTGAGAAATGTGGAGTGGGTTACACGGCTCATCACAAGTCAGGCCAAGCAAATGAACTCCTGGAGTGACTACTACAGGAGTAATTTACCAACTGATCACTGCTCAGGCCACACCAACTAATTCTGAGAGATGTAGAGTATGTCACACTGCTCATCACCAGCCAGGCCAAGCAAATGGAATCCTGGTATAACCTCTATGATGGAAGGAATGGATATGAGGTAGGCCTCTAGCATCGAAATAGCAGGAGGCCATCCAGTGGTGTTATTCTTGACCTTCAGGTCTGTTGTAAGTTGCTGAAAGATGGTTCCTACGGGCAGCAGCTCAGGTGAACATTGTTGACCTGACCAACTCTGGCTTCAGCCATCGCTGATATCCTCAGGGTCCTTGGCAGGTTGGTTAAACAGCAGGTAGTATGCTGGTACAATAACTTGTCTATCATCCAAATAAATAAACTTGCGTTGATTAAATCTGATAAGAAGAGGTTTTTGTGGAGAAAGTTTATCAAGAAGGTTAATAAGGATTCCGAAAAAATAAACTCACGAACTGACATGAAAAAACCTTTTTGCTTGAAGCATTGAGAAAAGTAAGGTTTACTGAATGTGTGGCTGAAGTCCGAGCCAAGCACACAGCCCAAAATCTGTTTCCATTACATTGTTCATTTGGTTCTATTACCCAGACACCTGTTCACAACGGGCACAGAAATTACTAACCTACTCCGGCCGTAATTAGCTCAATCAACGAGCCAACATTAGCCGAGTAAAAACAATGACTTCATTATAGACGGTGATCACGATAAGTGGCTCCATCTATAGGAACGATTAGCACAGTAAAAACAAACGGAGGATGTGGAAAAAAGTAGCATTACCAGCATTCGTAGTGATGTCTATAGAAACAGCCACTGCTAGCTGGGATTTTTTCTGGACTGCAGTAAACAGTATAGTAGTGACTTTTTCAAAATCACAAAATTTCACGACTGGAGGTTCGGCAGAATCAACCATTGATTCAGCAATTGCGGCTTTAGCAACCGAGTGGAACTTCCCCCGCCATTCATAATATCCTCTCCAACTTTTTCAGGCACTTACTTCATTCATCAATTTTGTTTCAAAATGAAGTTGATGAGTTATATGAGAGTGAGCGAGTTACGAGAGTGAGCAATGGTACTCGTCCCAGCTGACATTTGTCCGTTCGACTGGTTCCCATGGTGATAAGCCACTCATAGGGAATTATTTGGCTGTTTTTCCATGCTGGGCTGACTGATCGTTGAGATGTAGGGATCAGTGCTGCCACTCCAACATGTCAGGGGGGCTGACTCACCGTGATGGATAGCAACAGTCAACTAGACTCATGGTCCCATCCCAGGCTACAGGAGGCTATGGTAGTTGTTGCTATGCTATAGAAGGGTACTTTTAGAGGACATAGATGGGTGTCGGTCCCATACAAGTCAGAGTGGGGGAGGGGAGGGGAGGGG